>JAGVSL010000230.1:0-143595 GCA_022494535.1 Himalopsyche phryganea
TATGTCCGCCGAGCGTAGCCATCCTTTCCCCGTTCGGCCAGGTCAGATTACAGCTTCCCAACCGTTCGAATTTATGCAGATATATCTGATTAAAGTTTCCTGAAGGCGGCTTTCCGACATTCAAAGGTCGAGAATACTGCGTGTAGCCACGTCGATAAGCCAACTGAACTGATTACATTCCAGGTCCTATCCTTATCCCGGAAGAGTGAGAATCCTGACTGAAACAGCTAGTTTCCGTTTCGCAACAGCTGTTGTTGAAACATCTTTTATGGTATATAAAGAAGTGTATAAATAATGTATTTGAAGCTTATTCGTTGCCATATGAATTTAAAATTCTTCAGTCGTACAAATACTTCCTATTACTGGTATTTAAAAATGAACCTGCATTCTTACTTTGGACGGTGTCTTAAAGCTAGTAATGCGCAATGGCGCTAAATAATGTTTATGAAACTAATTGTATGACAGCTTCAAAAAAGTCCTTCCAGTTTATATCAAAACAACCGATTTTCGAATCACTAAAGTGGTGTCATTTTGGCATCAAAGTTGGCTTGTCATAGATTGTATTTTATTTCTAACACAGCCAGCTTTGGTGAGTATAATCTCAGCACAATTTTGACTAGTATTTTTTTTATTTACTACTGTCATAATGGAACAAATGTGTTTTGTTAATATTTGGTATATTATTAAATAAATATTTGTCGACTATGTTTCATGCATGTGTATGTTTCATCATTGTATCTTTATGAAGCTTTCAAAATTATTTTTTATGTATTATCAAATAACAGGTGGCATTGCCGCTTGCCGACCTTCGCCAGATGCACATCTTTGGCATTACGGATAGAAAGATTAATATAAAATGAAAAACTAAAATTTTTCAGCACGGTGCGTGTGATGAAATTCTTTATATAAATTGTGACACTGTTTTTTAAATCCAAATGTAGCTTTCGAGGAGATTGCTGCTAGCCCGTTCGCAAAATTGGTTGTGGAATGTTTATAGATATCATGGCACAACCATTTTTGGCGAGTGGGCTGACAGTTAAACTCTACAACCGTCGATGGAGCCCCCGAGAAAGGAAAGGAGTCTTTTCAACTCTCACAAAGTGACTGTGATATGTTGTTTTTTGAATCATATCACAGTATGCTTTGATGAGCGCTGCAGAGTCAATTTCAATTGAAATGTCGGACACTAAGTGAAAACACTTCACCGATGGACACAAAGACGGATCGAGCGATGATTGACCTCATCGAAGTGGCTGTGAAATGTGTGTTGAAATCATATCACAGTCAGCTTCCATGACCTCAATCAGATCATACAAACGTAGGAAAATTTTACAACTCATTAAATATTTATGTGCATACTGCTGTCGAAAGTAATAAGACACCGGCGCTCTTCTGCGTGAAACCACTGTTCTGACGGACAAAACGTAAATTGTTATTTCGACATTTGTCACTTACCAACACTCGGAATTTGAAATTATATCCATGATTATCATTTTTGCAAGATGTTTGACCTACTGTAATATAAAAATGAATAATAAAAAAACCTTACTATAAATAATCTGGGTTATTTTTTGAAAACTTTTCCCCTCCCACTGTGAGCCGCATAGACTAATGGAGCACTTCAACAGAAATTGTTCATCGAGAACTGATTCTTATCGAGTTACTCTTTTCAGATAAAGTAAGTATTCAGTAGGTTCAGCTAAAAAGGACTGCTCATTCTGTTTTCTGTCTTTACGATGGGATGGGGATTGCGGTGGAAAGGGATGAAAACATGGCGTGTTTCATAGATAGACGGATTCATATAATCCATGAATATTTAAAAAGATAAATAGTTAAACATTGAACTATCCTTTGTATTTATTGATCCTTTTAATAAGTCTCATTGTTACCAACTAAAAGTGACTCAAAATTTGCTCACATTGAGATACGATTCTTTGATTCGAAGGGGTTGACTCGTATGAAAATGAATAAACACAAAGTAGGGCCAAGGATATGACTTAGAAAGGTGGATAAGGTGCATTATTATGTTTGAAATATTAACATTGCATTGATGGAATGCAAGTTTTGTTATTATGTTTTAAAGGGTTTGTATTAAGGGCTTGAATCCTACTAAACAACTAAAGAAACCTGATACATACAGCCCCGCAGTAAGAATTTTAGAAAAACATCAATCCATATAATGAATAAAGCGATAGAAAAGGAGGATACAAAGAGAATTTGTAGCAGTTCTTGAGTTGTATCAAGTTATTACTTTGATGGAAAGTTATCTCACTTAATATGTAGAACTACGGAGCTTGTAATATTAAAAAGTGGATTTAATCAATTCGGATCGTTAATTTTTTATTAAATTTCATATCTGTAAAGTAGGAATAGGCAGATGATGAACGAATAAAAGTTAAAGTTTCGAATGAAAGTCAGAACACTATTTGGAGTGAATTTTCTGTAATTTAATGTTAATAAATAATTTCGTAATGTATAATAATTTCTCTTTTAAATTTTAAATTTTCCTTTAAAATTTGAAAAAAAGTTGCATTAAAATTTGGCGTTGATTTTTACCAAGGTGCGAGCGGTTGATAGAATTTTAGTAGCACGTCAAAGTCTGTAGCCGAGTTGTATACATGTATTATAATAAACAGGTGTTTAAAAATTAGGTAATGTGTTATTATACCTAGCTATGATTTATAAGCAGTGACATCTATTTGTGTACGGCGCTCACTTTGATTTACTATTCTTTTGGTTGGTGTCTGTACTAAAGTATAGCAGGAAACAAATTTTTTGCATTATAAAATACATCGTTTTTCACAGACTTCGCAAGTGGTGTGTAATTTCATTGACAACTGTCCAAAATAATTATTATAAATAACTTATTGTCGTCGTTGAAAAAACGAAAAAATGCTAGTTTTGCCCAATTGGACTTTGAAGATTCTCAATTGCTTGAAATACTGAACGTTTTTCGTTCAATAGGATAAAATAATAAAGTATTTAGTTGTACAAAATTTTTATCAGGTAGTTGATAGCTGTTTCAGCTTTACGCCATCGTCCGAACTATACTTAAGCTTATTTTTCTTAGAGTAGAGATGTGAAACCTTTTTCTATTGTAAGCTTTTCAAACTGTTCTTGAAAGGTGAGGCGTTGATAGTTAAATACTTTGTTTTATAACAGAGGTCATTTGATACCTTAGCATCTGAATACTTGATACATTTGCCAAACTAATAATTGCATCGCAATTATTAAACAGACATGGAATTATATTCCATAACGCACAAAGACAATAACGGCGTATTGTGTTCATTCATAATTGTTCCAATATTTACTGTGTTCAACGATAAGTTTAGTTTATTACCTTTTAATGAAACCGTTTTTTTTTCTTTTATTTACGTGCACTCTTATTTCATTCAACTGCGACAGATAGATAAAATAATTACACAAATATTAAACCTAGGTATTTGCAATCCAGATTGTTACTTATGAGGCGGAAGGTTTCGCTCCATTCAAATATTTGTGATGCTCTATAGAAATATAGCGATTAGTAAATCCAAAAGTGATCAGTCGTTTTTAATTATACCCCGACATTATAACTTTAAATGTATACGAATACCTTTAGTAATTTCTCGTTATGCTCAACATTTACTAAACTACCCAAAATGATGTCTTAGGTTTTGGTTTGTTATACCTTAAAACATTTTATTTCACGCAATTTTTTGTGTACAATAAATAATTACCGCTAGTATTTTCACATCTACAGCAGTAACTTAACGTTGCCTACATATCTCTCTTACCAACGAGATGAGGTACTTAATGCAGATATTTTTTTTGTCTTCGTGCAGTGTCCGCGAGTCGATAGTTGCCGATTTTATAGTTCGATAATGAATGGCGTGACAGGTTATAAATTCATAACGACAAGTTTTTTTTATCAAATATTTATTATAACTTTTAGTAAAATACAACTAGACCCCAATATTCTTCAGAATTACTCTTATGGCCGTCGTTTTTGCGTTTTAATTCTGCTAAGAGTGTTACAGCCGTCGGTCATTACTGACTTCCGACCATTTGCATTTTTTTTTTAGTCAGACGCGCTCCCAATGTGGTCCATACGTGACGTCACTCGATTTTGGCTATTTTTTTAATCCACATAACATCAGCATTTACGACGAAAAAACGTGTATTTTATTTTTCGTATTTTTAAGTAAATATCCCATAAAGAATTTCCCATGATCATCCAACTGCTGCTTCTTTCCTACGATTTAAAGAAGGGTTATGAAAACTAGATGAGATGGGAATATTAATACAGGGATCATCGGAGAGAACGTCATTTCTCCAGCAGTGGGTGCAGCCCGTGCCGGAGATGAACTCTTTCATCACAAGTACTACCAGTGGGTTCATCTCGTTCTACTCCTGCAAGCTGCGTTCTTTTACATGCCGCGTGGACTTTGGAAACTGTGGGAAGGCGGTAGAATCAAATCGCTGACAGCAGAACTGGGTGAGACTGATTTCATGTACTATTTTATGGCACGACCAGGGACGGCTCTTGTAAAGGAGCAAAGGGTGCAATGCAGTCCAATAAGTCCCATCAAAATATTCCATTAATAAACGATATTCAAATATAATAATTATACCAATTCACTAATTTTAAATTTTCCTCGTGTTTCCCATAGGAAAATATTGCAGGAAACGATGATCAATAAACACGACTAGCAAACGTATTCTGCGTCGATTCAGAATACGCATGAAAGTCGGTCGATGAAGCGGTAGGAGCATAAATTCTTTTGCGCTCCTTAGACGTCTGAAATGTTCTATGTATTTTGACATATTTGTGACGTTGCACCAGTATGAACCAGTTTTGTATGGACTGTTTTTGCGGGCCCTTGAGCACTGATCCCCCTGGCGGAAATTCCCGAACGTGCCCGAAAGCGATTTGACGTTTGAGTTTACAAGCCTGTAACAGTCATTTGTAAGAATGAAAAAGAGCAGTGGAACAAGCGTAGTAAGCTCATTTAATTTCATAATTACTATACGCTCTTCAATAAGAATAATATTTACCTACCATTATAACTTTTGGAGTGATGAATACAATTCATAAAATTATAACTATGATCGTGTATAATACCGAGCAGATATAATTGAATATTTAAAATAGGATAAGAGTTTTTTACCTATTCCATAATGTTCAACTGTGCATCTGGTTCAGTTTCGTAATACACCTTCCTCTAATATTTTTTATATTCTTCAATATTGAATTCTACAAATTACTTTCCCCAAAAAATACTTATGCGAAAAATTTCCAGTTTAATACAGGATTATTCCAATTGCAGACATTAATACGGTAACGGTACTTAACATACGATTTCATGGAGGAATTTAACTAACTGTCTTATACAGCAGAGAAGATTTTTTCCATACTTCAACTCTTCACGAATAAAAAATACATGCAGTATTTAGCTGAACCGTTAAGCCATTACAAATAATTTATACAATATCGATGACTTCCGTCGAAAGTGAGTGTTACTTCTAAAATTTAAAAAGGATCAATTCATTTTGAGAAATACCATGACTAAAGACAGACAAGGTTTCCCAAACTATCATCCGCGACAACCTGGAATGGTTGTATATGCTGCTAGGGCTGCAACACATTTAGACGTACTCAAATTCATATTGATGTTACCTACCAAAAAAAAAGAAAAAATTAATCCGCAGGAAAGGTTTGGGAAACCCTGGTGAAGAGAAACAGTTGATATCGCCAATATCAGACTTATATTTTCGTATATGTGGAGGATGGATTTCTTACATAAATATGTGAATCTTTTTTTGCACTCCCTAATATTCCTGTCACCGACCGCCACTGGGCACGACCCAATCGTGTTTGGCCACAGTCCAGCTGTGAAGCGTGCCGCGAACCCTGGCTACCTCACGCCTTTGGAAATTCTCTTGTAAAAACTATGCACTAGGCGGTCTGCGGCGGGACAGTGATTCGTCGACATCCAATACATAATGAAGTGTCTTCAAGTAAACTTAGCCGCGAGTCGAGTTGAACAGACGGTTTCGATGAAAACAGACAAAATACTAAATTGCCCACCGAGTGCTGACCAAGTTGACGACCAGTGGTGTAAACTGTGAAACGAAAAAGCTTATACATGTGTTTATTATTTTCAGATAGACCAATCAATTTCTTTACGAAATCGAAGAAAGATGAACTGGTCGACTACATTTTGAAAGCTAATGCTCATTATTGCCATAATTATTATGCATTCCAATTCGTCCTGTGTGAATGCTTAAATTTTGGAAATGTTGTAAGTAAATAATCCACAGTGCGGTCAATCTGGGTAACTTTGAGGCTTTTTGCATTTTCATGGTTCGCCATTGCATTAATGTGCGGTATTGTCCTGCATAGAGATGAAGCAATGTCTTGATATGAAATTTAATCGACATGAATAGATTTATCGTTGTAATTGATATATGAAACAAGGTGAGAAAAATTTACATCCACGATACAAATAATCACCGTTATTACTATATAAATTCAGTGACTGCCTTGGCAACTTTTTTTACGCTTTCATATATTCTGTACATAATTAAGATGGGAAAAAACATTCTGTTTATAGATTAGCAATGCAAATCGAAAATATGGCTAATCCAATTTATTGTTTTATATCATTCCAATATGCTTAGGTAAAAAATGTTCATATTGCACACCTTTTTCCATGTAGTGGCCCAATCTTAGACTATATAATAAACATGTGTAATGTAAATACTTTTAATATCAGAACCAGTGTAGCTAGTAATCATTCAAATTGATATAAAGGAAAGTATCATAGATAAAGTTTTTTGTTTTAAATTGATTGAATTGACCATTTCGCTCCAAAGTAAAAATAGCGATTCTTGATACATTTTTACAATGTGCACATCCTAAAGAATCTCTCAGTTTTTCCACGAGAACTGCTTCTTACTCAGTCGCTCAACCTCCCTTTTTTTGAGAGGAGGATAGGATCAAGCGTAATATTAATTATCTAAAATAAATGGAAATGCTTTGCACGATACTCGTTTTGTTTTTTATTTCAACAGTTTTTAAAATGCAGAATCCAATTTATTCTGCAAGATTATTCGGTCCGAGCATTTTGGCATAATGTACCGTTATAAAATCTTTGTTATTGAGAGGGTTAAAAGATATGGTATAAAAATATTGGTGTTGCTTTATTTTTTTTACAGATATTGCAGATATTTGTTCTGAATAAATTTTTGGGCGGATCATTCCTCGAATACGGCGCAGCCGTGGCCTCGTTCGAACACGACCCGTCGGATCCGAACAGCGTCGACCCGATGGCCATCGCTTTTCCCAAAATCACCAAGTGCACGTTCCACTCCTTCGGTAGCTCGGGATCCATTCAGAACCTCGAACTGCTCTGCATACTCCCTTTCAACGTCGTCAATGAGAAAATATTTGTATTTCTGCGGTTTTGGTATATATGCTTGGCGCTCATATCCTGGCTGTCCGTCATCTACAGGGTGCTGGTTTTCAGCTGCTCATGCTTAAGAGTTTACGTCATGGCCGCCCAATCCCGTCTCGTTCCCAAATATCATATTGTTAATATTGTCGACAGACTGTGCGTCGGCGATTGGTTTATATTACATCAAATGGGAAAAAATTTAAACCCGTTCATCTTCAGGGAATTTCTCATGGAATTGGGCAATCAACTAGATGTGAAAAACACGCTGGGTTTACGCGTAAACGTGAAAACAACGAAAAAATTTGCATTTGTCCATTAATATTCATATGTTTTGTCTCTTGAGAACTTCAAATTAAATACTAAATAAAATTATTAAATAATTGTGACTTAATCATACCGAAATAATAAATCTAATAACTATTTGATTTAATTAAGGAAAATTGCTCAAAACACACATTTTCATAATTTATAAATTTGCATTCAAACATTTGCGCATATAACTTTTTCATGTCAAGTAAATTGATGAAAAATAGTTTTCCTATGTTCAAGTCTTGTACCTGAGCAATGATTGATATTAAAAAAGTTCTCGGACATTTATAAAAAACAAAACGATCCCAAATAACACCTGTCACAACAAAAATTTTACACGTGTCAGGATATGAACCTACATACTAAGTCCTTTCCTGTGAGATGAGCAACATTGTCGACTGCGAAAAGATGTGCTTGCTGCTAGTCAGCTTGTCTTTCTCACTCATAGACAGCTGTTACTGCTACAAGTTTAATTTTTATTTGCTTTGCAATAAATTACAGAGTCACCAAATATTGAAGTACCATACTTTTTTGCCAGTTTTAGATATTATAGGTTTATAATAATAGTATTTGATAAGGGACCAATTTTTCAATGCCGCTGAAAACAATTCGATTGTTTAGGAAATTTAATTGCAGATGGGAAATTGTCAAAATATTAAACATAAGGAAACCGATAATTTGCGCGAATGAGTATGAAAAAGTCATCGCATGGCTGTTCTTAGATCAAACCTAGACAGAAATTCGAAATTATCTCTCAAAATATAATTTTTTTTGACAATTTTCGACAGTAATTTTTCAGACAGAAAAAGAGTTGCATGTTGTAATTTACCTAAGTAAGTTATATTGTGAGGTTGCACAGTTTTTATTCTTAATTCACCTCTTTTTCGTTGATAAAGATCACGATAGGAAGAGGTGATTGGTACACTTTTCTGCCAAACGAAAATTATATAAGCCTTTGTTACCCAAATTTACACAAAAGCTGATTTTATAAGTCTGTTTCGCATTTTCATCATGAAGAGATAGATTGATGTCTACATTAGTATTTGTAAAATAATAATGGAGGAACAATGCAAGGTCACATAAACCACAGATTTACCTTTAGTGGAGAGCTTCCATTTTGAATTAGCTGTCAAAATATATTATTATAATATGTACATAACACAATCATGCTTAATTAATACAATCATATATTTCTGACCGTGGACAGATACTATATTACACCATTGTATCGTTACCCCAAAAGCTAAAGGGCACCTGTGACATTTTATTCCGAAACAAAACCGAATAAATCGCAAGTATATACGAAAGCAGTTTCCTTGTAAATCTGTAAACTAACTTCAACTCGTGTATGGCAATCCTGTATACCTATCAAAGTGTATTGAATTTGATTTCTAAGCAATAAACTGCTCTAGGAGAAAGAAAAAATTTTAAATTATTTGACAAACTTCTTCAAAATCTACAATTGCACTTTAATCATTGAGTTATAATTGACCTGTGATCCGATTTTCAATTCAAAATACTATGAAATAATAATGTCTTTTTGTGCAAGCGCTCTATAGAAAATGGGGTGACAATTCTAACTTCAATTCTGTAAGAAGACACTAACTGAGAAATTCTCAAATGTTTGAAATGCTGTACCTTTTTCATTGTGTGCGTTTTAAAAGCATTATTTATAAAAAATAAGTGTGTTCTTTCATACGGTAGAGAACAATTCGGTATAACCAACTCGATATGTCATGTTTTCTATTTAGTGTTTTCTTCCAGAACGGCGACGATATTATTTATACATCGACAAAATAATTCATGCTGTGTCATAAATCTATCGTTTAATACCCACTGAATAATTCTCGAATCTTATGATAGAAAATCTCACTATTCACCAGTGCCAAAGTGAACATAATTTTTATTTGATAATTATTTGTTAACAAATATTAGTAGAAACTATCCTATAGATAATAATCTATGATAGGTCAACCCTCGATACATTCAGTGACAATAGGTGAAATTTAACATCTTTGGTCTTTCTTCCTATTCATATAATATAATTTTTAGTATAAAGGAGCAAAATATACCAATACTGGCAAACACTTTCTTCGGTGTCTCAAGAAATATGTCACTTCCAGTATTGTCAGGTGGTATATTAAAATCAATAGTTTTAAGCGATTAGGAATATTGTAAATATGCAGTAAAGATTGGTTATTTGAATGGAGTACATTTTTTTTTGATTTAAAAAATACTGATGGAGTTAAATTAGCGACTAGTAGGTGTGATTATTAGTCATTACATGTTGTTTACATTAACGTTTCTTTAAAATATTGGTGAAATTTAAGTTAGGGCCGTTTTTCTGCACTTTTTTAATGGGAAACGGTTGTAATAATAAATGAGAGGCTATGTTTGGCTATGCTATGTCATTTAACCCAAATTAGCCAAAAAAAAAAGTTACGACCTTTATGTGGGAGACGTTGATTCCATTTTCTAGTATGCTTGGTCACAGTTTTGTTAAAATTGTCAAGTTTTAGTTTGGCTTTTTACTTCATGTCAACGATTTTTGATTTTGTCAAAGTTTATCCTTTGAAATTACCTTTTCTATGCTGTTGAAATCTCTTTCAATACTTTCCACGCAAAGCGACAATTTTTAATTTTCTCTTAGCCAAAACAAAACAGATTCAAGGCTTAAGTACATATTTTTTGTTATACAGATTGTATTCTTTCATTAAATGGATCATCCATGATTTTTTTTCGACTTCCTCTCCCCCCGTCATAACATTTCGTCACAAAATCTTTGAAGCCCTCCCGAAAAACATTTTGAACTTCAAAATTGGTTCAAGCACCATGTCACATCTGTTTGTTGAATGTTGCCTTGACGATTTTACACTACTCTCCTGTGTCATATAGTTATATCCCTCCCTCAAATTATGACACTTTGTTGAGTGAACTCTTAAATGTAAGCTTTATTTGCCAGTAAACAAATTTATTTTAATATTTTCATTGAAGTATTTCAATTTATGTTTCTCCCAAAGAACAGTTAAGATCAGTTAACTGGCCCGTCTACTTATTATGTTTAAAATATGTGATAATCTAAAACAAAAGAAATTCTACACACGTGTCGCTTGCTATTGGCGGTTTTACTGTATTGTTGGACAATTTTCATTATAAACATTCAATGTATGTTTTAAAAGTGTTATACCTTACGCCATTGCATAATATACTGAATAAATCGACTTCCACTTCATCAAATAAAGATGTTTTTCCATTGGTAAAATTTTTGCCAGTTTTTTTTTCTTTTCATGTACCTAATTGCTCAAATAAAAACATTTCACTTTCTTCACGAGTTTTACTGTTCTGAATGATTGGATGGATGACAGTTATCAAAGAAAACTTATTTGTGAGAAAAATCATCTTGAAGTTCAGACAAACAGAAGAAGCTAACAGGAGGCTGAAAGAGTCCTAAATCTCTTCATTGGCGGGATTTTAGTTACATTTTAATTCACATTGTCGCATCGTCGCGCGGAACAACTGATGGTTTTTGTCCGTTGATTTTTCTAACGGTTTGGGTTTTTTTTCCACGCTTGACGCTTCAGGTTTTGAAACGCCAATGATGTCGAAAGATAACAATGACTTATATTGAGATAAGGTCAGTGCGGCAAAGAATAAAATGACGTGTGTGCTCTCGCCGAATAATTAAGGTAGGCGCATTGTAAATTTCATTATTGCCCACTTAGGTGGGACCTAACCTACGTACGAAAAATACACAAATTGTCGAAAATGAAACAGTACTATACAATTAATGATATTTGATCGAGTTAAATAAAATTCAAGCTCGTTTTTTGTTGTTTCAAAGAAAGCATTTGTTTTTTTTCCACACTGATATGATTTTTTAGACTCCGTTTAATGTCGTCAATTTTCTCCCGTAGTAAATGTGCAAAAGGATATGTAGAGCTTTCTAAATTGTTTATCAAATTTAATACAAATATTAGCCACATATTTTCACTGAGTTTTTATCAGCCTGATAGGGGGCAATTATTTTATTCTTACAATCATTTTTCAATCGTCTGAAAAAATCCATTAATTGATCTAAATATGTGTCGAAATATTTCACAGATTTGAACCGTGACTTCCACCGAGTGATTATAGGACTTGGAAATAAATTCGGTGTAATATTGAGATATTTTGTCTTTAAAAAATCTTAATGCTCGTGATGAGCGAAACCGGTCCCGACCATTATAAATATGTGAAAGTAGTACAAATGAATTGTGTTTTATTTATTAAAAAAAATGACACAAATGTTGCCAGTTTAAAAATATGGCCATAGCGATGTAAAGTATGACCTATGCAAAAGCTATCATTTTTTTAAAAAAACAAGCAAATTTTGCAATTTGCATCTGTTTCAAAATGCTAAAGATACGTGTCTCTAATAATGCTCGTCCCGATAATTATAAACATGCGGAAGTAGTGCAATCATGTTGTGTTTAAAACTTTTGAGTTTAAAACTTAAATAATAGTGGATACATTTAAAAAAACAGAAGTTTTTAAATTCGTGTAGGTAGTCTTGCCAACCTATATGATGCAATGCGCAATTAAAAAAGCACATTTTCACTTCGCATGTTTCGATAAATTCACTCTGTGTGGGGATGAGATGATATATTGTCATGCTTTGCATCATTGTGTTTATTATTGTTCTGTCTACTCTCAGTAAATTCGTTTGCGATATTCATCAAGTTTCACAGTGACGGCCGGGACAATTGGCATTTTTTTGTAAACTTGTATTATTTTATGCTTGGTACAATATTAACTATTTTATTTTTAGTTTATTACATTGCTCAATCCTTGTTTAATGGAATAACAGCGAAAAGATTTGTATTTATCATTCATTCAATCAAAATTCCTTTTTGAAAGTACGCCTGTCGCTTAACTGGCCGAGCACTGGCGAAACGACCCTAGCTCAATATTGATAGAATGCTTACAACAGATTTATTTAGAGCTTTTCTGTCTCATGATCGAATCACGCAGTCTTTTTTTATGATTAATTTTCACAAAAAAAAAATATGTGCACTCTTTCAGTCGTACGAGCTCGCATGTATGCGTTCGTTACTTTTGGCAGAACTGAAGGCTTAAACATAGATTACACCACTATGGATTTGTGCGTACCAATTTAGGCAATGATAGTAAAGTGATATTCACTTTCATCGCCATCATTTCCGGTAAGTTTGCCCATCGGTCTAAGATTGGCCCAGTACGTGGAAAAAGTTTGACATTATGCTGTTATAATAAGGGATATATTAACACACAGATTTCTACATTGTTCCATTTAATCATCACTTGGGCTCTCCTTATAAAATTACGCACAATATCTTTTGTCCGTTAATTATCTTATGCGTGTTGTGATATTTCTTAGGTTCAATGACCAGTAATAATATAATATACAGTTATAGACCGAAAAAGATTAATGATGACGTACAGTGTGATTGCAAAGTGTAAGGAAGAAGTTGTATAAATATCGTATAATATTACAATCGACATTGAAAGGATCCATGAGAAATCCCACAAAATGGCCGGCTGCATTCCCGATTGTTCGGTAGATTCAACGCGGAGTAGACTAAAATTTAAACTAAGCGGCTGAGAAAGTCTCATTTCCTTTTTTTTCTTTTCTCAAGCACAACGGTGCATGGTTCAAAGATCAGACCCGTGCAACTGCGCATCGGGCCAAGTACACTAGGAGTACATTCGTTTCTTTTCTTCGTCGTTATAACGGTTGGAGATGGGGCAACCAACTTGTATGGTACGATCAATATTTATTTTTCCAAATATTCAATATTAATTTTTTGTGTGAAAGTCTATAATAGTGTGTAATTCTCCGTTGTTGTGGGTTTGTAAACTACATATTTTTGTGAAAAGCTTTTGTTATAATGGAGTCCACCGGAGAAAGCAATTTACCAGCATCCTCGAAATATTTGCAGCCGCAAGTTGAAGATATTTTTATTGCAAACATACGATGGAACGATATTTTCACAAAGGACACACACTACTTATCGATAATTGGTATAGCAGTCCCACACTTTTTCAAGCGCTATACATGAGAGAAACAAACGTGTGCGGCACCGTTCGAACGAACAGAACAGGGATGCCAAAAATTCGTCGCGGGCATTTCGATGCTCACAACATCACACACATCCGCATTTGCCGGAACTGGTAAAGTTGACCCTAAAGCTAGAGTGCCGTATAAAAAAAAGATGGGTTAATGCGATCGACTGCTCGAAAAAGACGGGTGCTGTCGACACAAGTGATATGATGCTGTCATTTGTGGAGTGTATACGAAAAACAATGGTAATAAACAAGAAGCTCTTTTTTTCACTTAATTGACTCAAGTTTATTCACTGCACATGCGGCCTTCGTCCATAAAACAAAGAAAAGGGTGTCAAAGCGAATAATTATCGAATTGCCATCTCGTTTGGAGGGACAAAATGGACATTTTTTGACGTTTCTTCAAACAAAGTCAGGCGCAAGCACTCGCAATCGCCGTGTCGTGTCCATGAATACTCGTCAAAAAGAGCAAAAAAGAGTGGAGTAAATATATTAGTTTATTAAACTCTGTTCAAAATTCAGTTTAAAAAAATCGTAGAAAAATTCCAATGAAGATAACTTGAAAAACTATTGTGAAATGAGATAATATTAAAACTAAATTTAAAAAAAAAAAAATAATGTGTTGTGACAGCCCTGGTGCTAAGATAAAAAGGTCGGGTGTGACTAATTTAAAAATCAACTTAAGGCGTGACATGGGTGAGTGAGAACAATATTTTTTTGTTTACGATAAGATTTATGGCATTTTGGGCGGTTTGAAAACACATGTGGCGGCAGAAATATTTTTACGATCCTGAGCAAAATAAAGTCAAAATCCAACAAAAATAATTGTCAAAATCTTGTAAAATGATGCAATTACTCAAAGCTGAAATACTCCAATAATTCGACAATTTCAACAACACCAATGACACTAATTTTGTCAATTAAAAACTAAAATATCAAATATAGCATTAATTAAATCTCAAATTCCAACAACATAATTGGCAAACACCCATAAAATCAATCAATTATCCAATGTTGAAGTACTCAAATGTATCAAGAAATCCGCCGTCATAAATGACACTAAAATAGTAAAATTAATGCAGAAAAATCCTTGAAAAATAAAGCAGATATCGCAAATTAAACAATGTTGAAATGCTCAAATTTAAAGAAAATCACCATAAACGACACTAAAATAGAAAAATGAATGCAAAAATACCATTAAAATATTGAAATACAGAGCAAATATCACAAATCAACCAATGTTGAAATACTCAAACAGATCAAGAAATCCACCGTCGTAAATGACACCAAATATGTCAAATCAATGGTTTTGTATTATTTTTCAGCTACGATTCAATCTGTGATGAACATAAATCGTTTTTTTAATCCGCCTTTTGGGGGAAAAAAAACACTCACAATTTATTTACAATTTGCCGTTCATTTTATTAGCAACTTCTCTCTCTTTTTAATATATATAAATTTATTTCAAATGCCACTGTAAGCGAACTTGAATAGCTTTTGTCAATTTTCATCGCTATATTTGATGAATATACAAAGCGAATACCGTTTATTTATTAATGATCAGGATCGATTTCGCTGATTTTGATTCTGAATGCTCGCGATGAATGAAACTGGCCCTGATCATCTAATAAACTTGTAGAGTAACACATCAATGTTATCAACTTTATTTTTATTTTGAATAGTTCACCATCCTCACTACGCCCCTTTAGCTGAAATAGCTTATTTTTTCTTCATTGATTCAGCTCTGCGAATAATTATTCTTTCCGATCAAAACTAATAGAGAAAATAATAAAAAAAAATCAAATACCCGAGATATCTTTCGAGTGTGACACTCATTGAAACGAATTTTTCTCCCTTGTGCGTTTACGCAATAAACCAAGACTAATTTTTAAATCACCTCTCGCCCTTTCGGATAATTTATTAGTCAAACGAAGTCGGCCAAACTTTGGTATTTCAGCAGTGTTAAAAGTGGACGCAGAAGTGGGTAGTTTGATAAAATATATTTTGATTTTGTAAAAATTGTAACAATAATCGTAAGAAATTTATGAAACAAAATCACGATTCCATGATGTTTGCGTCTATCTAACGATGAGAGGAAATATTATTAATTACTGCTAAAGTAACTGGCAAAACATTTTTATCTTTCATTAGATATGTAGCAATAGCACCTAACAAATGAATAGATATTTTAAGACTTCAATACGGCTTTTTCATATTGAACGATATTAAATGGCGGAAATCAGTGAATACTTTTGTTTTTTCATTATATTTAATCTGTCAGTCTTGTGTAATTCATAAAATATTAATCATTAATGTTCTATGTGACAACTGAAAAAGAGTGTTTTTTATACACTCAAAATGTGTTTATAATGTTTGATACGTGACATTGTCATATGAACCTCTTAGTCAATTTTAAATAACTAAACTCACAGGCGGAATAGGTCAAAGGGAGCGTAAAGTTTCTCAAGCGCTGCTTCCCAAAGTGTAGATTTAATATTATACATTACGTTTTGTATTTTTTACACGAATTACTAGTCAAATTAACATAGAAAGCTTCAGCATTTTTTAAATGTTGATACTATAATTTGTCAACTGATAATAACATCTGACAAGCTTCAATGGGCGGGAAAATGTTGCTATATTATCCATTTCACAGAGATTTTGTTTCTATTATAACAGGTTATTTATAATATAAACATTTTTAAATCATATAATTTCACATAAAAAAATTACCAAAAATATTTTCTCTAAGAATATGTTTATTAATCGGATTTCGTCACCGAACCTAAATATAAAATGAATAAACAACTTTTAGAGCTGTCAAATTTAAATATTATGCATACACCAATATTTTTTTACTTACATTGTTTTACGGTCAATATTTGTTTACGTGGCCTAAACATTTCTACAAAACTACCCAAAACTTAGGTTGTGTTGGCACTTTTAGGCCACGTTCGGTACTACGGAAGTTTACCTATTCCATATGACCAAAAATATTACCTATATCTTAAAAATAAAATACAATCTGTTCCACATATTTATAATGCTCAATTTTATGAACCAATCAACATTTTTATGTTGATCATTAAAAAAATTTGAAAGTAGTACAAAAAATGTGTTTTATTTTCAGAATATAATGCCTTTCCACAAAGAATTGACAGTTAACATCTTTAAGGCGTTACAACATATCCTATATAAAGAAACTCATACCATAAATGTACACTTCCATGTATTTTGTCACTAACGACCCGGGTTTCGCCCTTCGGCATCTTCAGGCATTCGAGCACACGAATGGACTCGAACTGAATGCCTGAAGGTGCCGAAAGGCGAAACCCGGGTCGTTAGTGACAAAATACATGGAAGTGTACAAAATTTCAATAATCCAAATTTGATATTGAAATTCCATCAAGCGCCCTCAGTCGATGTCTTAAAAAACAACGATATTGTTTTTCGTTGGAATGAAAAGAAAAGAAATGTCCTGTCCTGAATAATAATTTTGGTAATCTGCTAAATTTAAGATTTAATTCGAAATTAATTATGTGGACGGACGATATTGTGTTAAATTATTCCAAACACATGTTGCGTCGACCGGAGAACCCATAAAATATATTTCAGGGCTACTTACAGCGCGGTCCGTTCACGCTGTTTGGCCGTGATGCATTGACCAATCGGTTCACTACCCTAAATTTGTATTAAACATGCAGTTACGTGTAAACTGATTCCGTACACAAAAAGCTAAAAAGAATTTGACAAAACCTTGATATTTCTTAATTTCCTTCCACTGACTACACTCGGCAAGTACCTTATTGTTGCATATCATATTGGAAAAGTTTAAGATGAAAACGTTTTCATCCCTAAAATGTACTGAATGCCGATAATAAGTTTACAGTTCTGTGGGAAATTCAATTACGAATGGGAAAATATCAAATTATAATAGACGGGAATCAGGGAAACGGATAGTTTACACAAACTACGCCAGAGATACTACATCAAATTAATATTTTAATAAACTAATTAAATTGACTACACAATCGCATTGCTTTCAGCAGTATTTTTCATTAAGCAATTAAGAGCAGCATGCTGTGAGGCATGTTGACCGCTTTAGATTTCCAATAATATATATGGCGGAGTTTTCACAATACTGCCTGAATACAAATATTGTAAATATCTCGCCGGGATTTAACATTAGATAATACTGCTTGAAAATCACTCATTCAATTACTGCTGCGACCCGACAAGAGAGTATGCTTGACAGCCTCAAGTCATACTGCGGAAGGGCAGGTAGAAGTTTTAAGTCGTTAGTTTTCCGAGAGCCTTCAGTTTTTGTTTTTCAATGCAGTCTAATTTCAGGATTCACGACGACATCAACTGAATTATCGTCTCTGTTATATCGACATATTTGACAATATTCGACAACTGATCGATTGCCAATGATTTGACGAGGATCTGCCTTTGTTGTCTAATTTATTAAACTTGTTCAAATCGTAATCTTGTGTATTGCTGCAATTTTAAAATGTGTGAGTGGTTTTGGGATGCGGGGCTGGCAGCTTATCGGTAAGTGATCCTTTTGTTTCTCGATATAAAATTGCCATTCGCCTCTGCCTTTCAGAATTGAAATCAGGTTAGTGAATAATAATTATTAATCCAAGAAAGACTTAAATTTCGTCGCGAGGCGTATACAAAAAGGTCTGTGTGTGATATATTATTAGTGGATTCAATATAAACCTATAACAATTCTGTCCTTTATCTTTGCATATATTCATTTTTGAAATTACAAAGTCTTTTCGTGTCTCATTTGACTATTTAAATTTACAAAAAAACATTGCTCAAAATTTAGCACATTGGCAATTCATTATTAACCTTTGTGGCTTGCATTTTCGTTCTCTTATGAATAAAAAAAATTAAACATTCTCTATATCGGCAGACATTGCGAACGATCAACGAATTTTGTATTAATCGTATCGAATTATTGTTGCATGCTAAAATCTTGTGAAAAATATATTAGAAACATTTTTTTTCAACAGGTCCGTGTTTTCTCACCCAGACTCAATCCAGAATCGGGTTTATTGTGTCTTTATTGTATGTATTAGGCCTTGGGTCTAATCCTATGTCACATTATCTGACTTGACAGCGTTACTGCTCTTTGGAATGTACAAGTTGTTGTTGCATTAGTGATTTTTAATCACACGTTTGTCAACCAGCTCTTACCGGAATGTGTCAGTTTGGCCACGGTTCAGTCTTCCTCTACGTTATATTACCTAACCTAACATTATCTTACCCTGTGAAATACACGCATTCAGAGTGCAAACTGGAAATAATTACAAATGTAATAGCGTACATATATTTCATGGTGATTATTATTGCCATATTAGATTCATTGATTGGGTAGCGTCTTGTCTTATTTATAAAACTGTATTGATTATATGTTAAGGATAGACATCAGGCAAGCTACATATATAATTGTCTATGGATCGGTTACAGGGCAACGTAACAGACGAAAAGCTCTTATTTTATGACCAGTTGTTTAGTTGGTTAGTTTATGGTATATGAGATAAAATTTGGATATATTTTCCAATCGGACGGAAGTAATCCGTTGTTATATTTTTCAATTTAATTTAGCGCAGTTGCTTCACAATAGGCACTTTGGCACATTTTGTGTTTGCGCAGCAATAGATTATTTCCATTTGGAAGAGTCATTACCGACATATTAATCATAGCGTAAATGTTTTTTTATGTCGACTCGATTGAAAAACCTGTTGTTATTAACCTCTCGTTAAAAAAGTGTAGTTTTAAAAGGCTTAAAATTAAATGCACGTTTGTTTTGATCATATTGACTTTCATAAATATAGTTTCACTTGTAACAAAATACATTCCTCCACAAAAAACAAATTCTTTCACTAAAAATAAAGTGATCACACATAATAAAATATATTTTCACATAGTTTCACTCAATATAAATACCCACACTTTGAAATCGATAGTTTCACGAAGCTGTAATGAAATGTCACTCGTTCTTCACTACTCGCCTATATTGTCTTTGCTCCACGCATTAGAATACATTACACAAACCAAACCAGACCAACAATAACATAACTTACTACAACTTACTCACTCTGTCAAAATAATCCATGACCAATCCGTGGAAACAATTACAAGTTGATACTATCTAATCCAAAGTGCAAACTATCGAAATAAAAGTTCAAGTGCGAATACTATCTTACACAAAGTGCATTTAATTTATAACCCGTTTACACGTATATATATGTATTTATTGGTGAGTGGCGTATCTTAACTAAAGCGTACCCTTGCATCCGTATTACATTTGTTGGTGGTGTTAATAAATGTAGATTATGTTAAATCAAAAAAACACATTTATATGCAATGCATAGGTGCGATTACAGGAAAAATAATGAAAAAAATATTAGATAGGTTTTTTGATATGTTTTGACCCAAAAACACTTTGTACTTTATAAATGCCACCATGCATTAGCGACATAAAATACGATACTTACACAGTATTTTTATGAGATTACAATTAATGTTGACATTTAATCACTATGCAGTGGTAATTTTATGCTAACCTTTTGTAAAATAATAAAAATAAGTATCTTGTAGCTTCCAATATAAGAATCCACCGAGTCGACTGCTCCAATAGGCTGATCATAATTAGATTTAGCATTTATATGATATAAGTCCACTATAGCAAAGTAAAAAATAGCAAAATACTTAGTTCAGTAAAATTATACAATTATTTAATAGCTATTTCTACATCACGCTATCGTCAAAAAGATGGTATGATACCGAAATAGCTTTAGATTTAACGAAATAGATTGACCGCGTACTCTCGAAGCTAAATATCATTAAAATACTGTATTTATGACGTATTTGCACTTTGAAATGCCAGAAATCAAAATTTATATTTTGTACACTTCCATGTATTTTGTCACTAACGACCCGGGTTTTGCCTTTCGGCATCTTCAGGCATTCGAGCGCACGAATGTGACGACCGATGCTGTCATAGATTTTAATTCAAAGCACCTTTCTCATATAAATTGGCTGCTTTCCATTCTCAGGTTCACAGATTAGTCACTATACCTCTAAGTAAATTTAATTTTGAAAACGAACTAAACATTATTAAACAAATTGCCATTAAAAATGGCTATGAGGCGTCTCTTATAGATAGTCTTGTATCAAAAAAACAACGTAAATTAGCAGAAAAGATGCTATATTTCGGGAACTTGTCTAAAGACATAGACCAACCTAGGAACTGGCATAGAATTAATTATTTAGGTTGCACAAGCATTAAAATTAAAAAACAATTCGCTGATGGGGTTAGACCGGCGTTCTATTGCAAAAATTCTCTAGGCAAATTACTTATTAACAATAAAGATAGAGTCCACTTTGAGAACAAATCTGGTATTTATAAATTACAATGCAGCGATTGCCAACATTTCTATGTGGGTAACACCACACGTACATTAGATATAAGGGTATCAGAACATTTAGCTGCCTTTAGATTAAAAGAAGATACTTCGACATTCGCAAATCACTTGTTATTGGAGAACCATACGTTGAATGCGGATGATGGGGTTAAATTGTTGCATCAAAACATGGGGGATCATAAATTAATTTATCAAGAAATTTTGGAAATCAATAGAGCCCAGTAAAATTCCTTACCAATTCTGAACGAACAGCTGAATCTTCCAAACTCCCCGTTGCTGTATCCTATACGTTGAATCACCTAACAGATGCCACTAAATGTGGAATGATTGTATATATTTAGCCTTTCGTCAATTTGCATCCCGTCGAAACCCACAATTAGGGCTTCCAACCCGGTTTAAACCGAAACCGGTTAACCGGTTTATCGCGTGTTTTTGAAAAAACCGAAACCCGGTTTATTTCACGCGAGACATCCGTAACCGTAGCCAGCGACGAAACCAACTGCGCCACGGACGCCGACTATCCATTCGCAAATTTATGTTTTTGACAAAATATACCGTCATAAAAAATATGACTACCGTAAATAATACTATATATTATATCACCACTAGCTTAAGTTAACCAGATGTTTTCTCGACCATAAGACCCACATTTTGAATTTTATTATATTCTTTTGTTCACATCTTAACAAAACACCATTTTTCCAAAGCATAGATATTGATAGTCCGATAAAAAAATTATCAATCGTGTGTATTACTAAATAATAAATATATCTAATTTGATTTACGATCATTAGAACTTGTAAAAAAAATTTGTGAAATTGATACTACATATTTCAACTGCAAAAGAAATTTTAATCTTTTTATAATATCAATTCGAAATAATATAAAGTTTTCTCGTAAAAACACGGTGATTAGTGGAACAAAGAAATTTGATAAGCCACTGATTTTTTACTTGAAATATTTGTACAACAGAAACGTTCCCAAAACTATCATAAAATTTACTAAATCATATTTAAATTAAGCGTCCATAGATTCGTCTGCAAAAATTATTACGAAAAAACTTTACTCGAAAGGTATCATATAATAATAATTGATGGCATTCCATCAATTATTATTATATGATACCTTGATTATAAAGAATATTTTATGACACCATTGTGTCATAAAATATTCTTTACAATTTCTCCAGTTTCTGTCCTAATATTTTTTAAATACATTAAAATATTACTCTTTTATATGAGTTTTATTATTAACTCTTTCTGTTTTAATTTCGTGTATTTTAAAAAATATAAATTATTAAAGTTTTTTATCAATAAGTTTGAGTTTTTTTTCATGTCCGCTCCTAATGTGGAGCATATGGTCTCCTAATAAAGGTATTTTAACAGAATTTTTCTACGAGAACTGCGTGTAACTCAGTTGCTCAACCTCTTTTTTGAAGAGAGTAGGGATAGAAGGATAGGGTTAGGACAGGACTAGTGGTTATCTAATCACTCTCGCTACTCATCGTGAGGATGGGATGGGTGGAAGGGAAGACTCAGACTACGAACAGAAATCCATAAATCGATTGAAAGGTCAATCTATGAAAACCGTCTGCATCGGGTATTGAACCCGAGACATCCGTAACCGTAGCTAGCGACGCTACCAACTGCGCCACGGAGGCCGACAATTAAGTTTTAGTTTCCGTGTGTTTAACTACATTTTTGTTTGTATAAGATACAGTATGTGTTGCTATTGTTTTATTATATTCTGCTTTAATTTAAGTATTTATAATTTCTCCAGTTTCTGTCCTAATATTTTTTAAATACATTAAAATATTACTCTTTTTTATGAGTTTTATTATTAACTCTTTCTGTTTTAATTTCGTGTATTTTAAAAAATATAATTTATTAAAGTTTTTTATCATCAAGTTTAAATTTTAATATTAAAATTTTGTTTGTTGTAAAAAAAAAAGAAAACACTCTTGGTTTAAATTTTGTGTAGTTAAAAAAAATACTTTTGTATGATTTTTTGAAAATAATGAAACTAGGTATTTCGGTTTAAGCCGGTTAACCGGTTTTTTTGTCAAAAAAAAACCGAAATCCGGTATGTTAAAATCTCCGGTTAATTGGATGCCCTACCCACAATGCTATTATAATTGTAAAATCACTGGTAATTCTAATATTAGTTGGAAAGCGGCAATTCGCCACTCTGTTAATGTGTTGTTTACAAAATAAGGATTAAGGCGATTCTCGAAATGTTAACTCGGGTATCAGTGTGGCTCCCAGACGTATATTTTATCTCGTAAATAATATTTGTTGTATTTGTACCTTCTATATAAACGTTAGACACTGTTTACTGTCGTGTCAGTTCGAGTCCATTCGTGCGTTCGAATGCCTGAAGATGCCAAAATACATGGAAGTGTAAAAAATCTCAATAATCCCAATTTTAATATTGAAATTCCATCAAGCACCCTCAGTCGATGTCTTAAATTATATATTGTTAATATTGACACATGTTTTCGGTACCTCAAATGCATGGTGTACTACTAAAAGTACAAATAAACAAAGTCGAAATAATTTTAACAACTATATTATCAGAAATAATCAATCAGCATGCATCAATGAATCCAGTAATAATTTTTAAGTACGAAAATCTAATATTTTTAAATTAAAAATGAATTTGAACATTCCATAAAATCAAGAAATTCAAAAACTCTTCAA
Source organism: Himalopsyche phryganea (assembly GCA_022494535.1). Lineage (NCBI taxonomy): Eukaryota > Metazoa > Arthropoda > Insecta > Trichoptera > Rhyacophilidae > Himalopsyche > Himalopsyche phryganea. Next base: position 23,974 of record JAGVSL010000230.1, read on the forward strand.
AAAATGCTTTGTTTGATTGCATATTAAAGCCAACAACCGCATGTCGCCACAATATCTAATAAAAAAAAATGAATATTGATATGTATTATACTATTAAATATGAAAATAAATTGTAAAATCCATTTCAGTTTTGCAAAAAAAAAAATTAACAATTGTTTATACTTTTCCTAGTCTTGTATGCATTTAAGGGTTAATTATGAAATTTGGAAGAGAATTCCTTTCCAGTTTATTCCTAATATATATATATTTCTGTAGTAAATACTTCTCACATTTTAAGTCTAAATTTAGTCTATGTTGAGTCTAAATTTTTCGCATTGCTCTTTTTGATTGGAATAGTTTGAGATGAGACTAGAACTAATTAGTCGCATCTTCAGGACTGGTGATCTTCCGCCGCCTGCGAAATAAAAAATGATTTAAAAAATAGAAAAATCTTGTTTTGAAAAAAGGCGAGGGAAGAGAGCTAGGAAAAATTGTATTGTTTTTGATCAATAAGTTGACTATATAATGTTTTAATTGTATATAACTAGCGAATTTGTGTCTCCTTTAATATTGTGCTTTATGCCAATACACGGTGTTTATACAACAACGAAAAAATGGCAGATAATAGCATTACGATACATACTTTTGCAACACATGGTGAATAATTAATATTTTCAATTTTAAGGTGTTTACTATCAATTCTATTTTAAATACAAACCACAGTTTGTTCCACATGTTTATAGTGGTCGAAATCGCTCCTGGTCATCACAAACATGCAATTAGGTACCGTAAAAACTAAAATACAATATTTTTCACTAAAACACAAGTCTAAAGGTACACGACTCGCACCTACTGCATCTATGGCTGCCAAGTGGTGTCTTCAGCTTCATTAATGTCTCATCCTTCCTCATATTGCTACTTGCTGACTTCACTTTTATGATACTTCATGACATGAAGGAAGATCAGTTGGCACACTTCACTTGCCCATCGGCTCATGTCTGCATGTGTAAGAATTGTTTTAATATTATTTGAGCAATTATTACATGTTCATTACACTCCTTCTTGAAGCAATATTCATTTGTAAGTGCAATATTGTTTCCTTTCTAGAACTGAGATTCGCTAAGCACTCTGTACTGCGTCACACCTTTGACACACTATGACGCAGGTATAAGCGATACGTTTTACATTGTCTTGGCTAAGTTAATGAAATTTATCAATACGTTTCGGTACTACTTTCATAGCTTTAACGAACTGCCCTTTAACGAAGCTGTCTTTGTGAGAGCACAGTTCTATGCCCAGCTGTTGATTGCTATCCGTTTAGAGCTTCCCTTAAAAATGTATGTTTTCTATTCGTACTTGCGAAGAAATATGTGTGTGGACAGACAAATGGTGACCAAGTTCAATTTTCGGAATTAATTACAAACAAACAAACGGCTGATCAATACTAGTTTTTACCAGAATTTCTTTACACTAAAATAATAGAAATGCATCAACAAATATCCGATTTTCAGAATGCAACTCTAAGAAATCTTATTTAATTTAAATAAATAATGTGTCGTGTAAATGAAAGTACCTATTTATGAGAGTCGTTATATTGTCTTTCCTGCAAAGTAACTGAAAATGTTTGAAGCGTGGAATTGTTAGATATATTTCAAATCTGCAATACTAAAACTATAATTATTAACTAGAGGCGGCATATTTACAGAGTTTCACTACTGTTTTTTTAAAAAATCACCAACGTTTCTCAAAGTTTATTTGCATAAGATATAAACGTATTTTTTTTCATTATTATTGACGATAATTACACTATTCATTGTGACGCAATGACCAATATATATATTTTCAAAACATGCATTTATACACGTAAAGATATATTCTGTTATGAGAAATATCTCACTTGATGAATAATTATCATAGTATGATTTCTCACAGTCGACTATTTCGTCATACTTTAAGTTCCATCCAGTATTGAATATTTATTTTAATGTACTAACTGACAATTCTCGTAGATAATGCATTATATTTATAATAAATAAAAAACAATTTCCATCGATGATCGCGAGAATTTTCAACTGAAAATCATCATTTGTTGAGATTTGCCATCAAAAAGTATTGAAAATTCTCGATCCTCCGATCACCTAGGCCATATTGAACGGTATTGTTCTGAAAAAATGAAATATTATGATTGGATTATTGAGATTTTGTATACTTCCATGTATTTTGTCACCAACGACCCGGGTTTCGCCTTTAGGCATCTTCACGAATGGACTCTCGAGTCCATTCGTGTGCCCGAATGCCAAAATACATGGAAGTGTACAAAATCTCAATCCAAATTTAATTTATATTCCATGCTACCCATTGCCCAAATGCTGCAATGTGATTATTTTAACCTCATGATCCTATATAACCAGACTTATAACATAATCGATAATGAGGAAGAAGCGTATATATTTCACAATTGAAAGGATATATAAAAGTATGTTACGTGCATATTGCTATTATTCTGTAATGAGGGAAGCTTCAATGGGCCGGAAAATGTTGCTATATTGTCAACTTCAATACTTTAACAAAGATTTTGTTTCTATTGTAACAGGTTATAATATTTATAATGTAAATATTATTTTATGATATAATTTCACATAAAAAAATTACTAATCATAAGAAATGTTTGTCAATCGAATTTTGTCACCGAACCAAAATATAAAATGAATAAACAACATTTAGAGCTGTCAAATTTAAATATTCTGCATTCATCAACATTTTTTTTTTCTTACACTGTTTTACGGTCAATATTCGTTTACCGCACGTGGCCTTAAAATTTTTACAATGAAAACTACCCGAAACTTAGGTTGTGTTAGAATTTCCAAAAATATTACTTATAACATATCTTAAAAATAAGACACAATTTGTATTACTTCCACATATTTATAATGCTCAATTTTATGAACCAATCAACATTTTTATGTTGATCATTAAAAAAACTTGGAAGTAGTACAACAAATGTGTTTTATTTTCAGAATATAATGCCTTTTCCACGAAGAATTGACAGTTGACATCTTTAAAGCGATAAAACATATCCTATATAATGAAACTCATATCATGAGGAAGAAAGTCAATGAATATTTATTATACACGGTTGAAAGAATTTTTAAGACTATTTTATGTTGATTGTTAATTTGTATTTTTTTTCTCTGCAGTTTGGGGACCATTGCCACACAGTATTGTCTTTTGGTAATATCTCTTTATATTATATAAAATATATTTGCCATATATAGGGCTGCTACGCGAAAACATAAATATAATATTTTTAAATTAATTCAAATTATAGGTTAGATTTGAATACGCACTTTTATAACAATATGTTCAAACAAAGAATTCAGTGATTTTCGAAGTATGTTTTGAATATGAATGTAATTTTATACATTACTTATATATTATTTTTATAATCATACATTCTTAATGCTGCAATGAAAACATTACCTCAAATTAAGAAACCCTAATTTATTTGTGGCTAATTTTATTGCATTCTGCTATATTTCATTTAGATTGTTTACAGTTTCAAAAAGTATCATTTTTATCTCGTGAAAAATGTGTCAATGTTAATTAAATGCATAAGCGAAACAATCTATTATTGCCAAAAGACATGTTTCTATCACTCTATGCTAGCCATTTCAAATAATTGTTGAATTTTATCCTAGTTAGAAAACGACCTTTTTGCTTTGACCAAATAACTTCTGTGAGCGGGGCATATTTATGACTTTTGAAATAAAGAAATGATTCAAAAATATTGAAAATATACAATGATTTCATTGGACAACATAGCACAATTAACTTTAATAAAAAATACACACAAAAACCCTTGTTTTTAAAAGCATTTCAAAATGCTAACTCATTAAACTTAAGTAGGCAATACCATTACAACTATGAATATTGAAGTGTGAAATATTAAACTATAAATAAAAATAATATTACGTATCCATGTTGTGGACAGCCCTATTGAGGCACATTTTTTACAGAGTAAAATAAATCATATTTGATTTAATTATTTACAGATGATAAAATCGATGGATCGCTAATAAAATATACATAAAGGAAATAAGGGAAGTCCTCACGGCTTTGGTTTCAAACTCAAACCTAGTTGTGATTTAGACAAGGGTGGCTATAAAACGATATTTCCGAAGGACGGTTTCTATGTATACATTCTTTTTTTTAAGCGATAGATTAAAGAATGTTTTGTTGTCTTTTATTTTTTAGAAGCACATTTAGTATAATTCTACATTAAATATCAGTTCGAAGTGAAAGAAAATGTCCTTTTTGGTACATTTCAAATGGTTATATACAATCGTTATATTCAATAAATTGCAAATTTCACATCGATCACTTTACGGCGTAAAGTTTATCGGAAAAACAGTTGTTAACTGTTTGCTAGACGCGCTTTAAAACTTTACTATGTCCATATAAACAAAAATGAAATACTGCAAACAGATACTCTTGAGAGTGCAATCAATTATAAAAAAAATATATTTTTTTTCAACGTTTCATGACATTTGAGCGACGGTTAACGATTAACGATTCTCGCCAAATGGGAGAAATAACTCCGTATTCCTCTTAACTTGGTCTGATCTTAAATCCTGACCATAATCTGTTTGAATTCATCGTATAAATCCGGGTTTTTGAAGCAGTTTTGTTTCATCCTTACTCTAAATTGAAATTTAATAACTTCACAGATATAATAAAAATGCCATTTCATAAGTAAACTTAAAATTTTACCATATCATTATACTGTACTGATAATCCTGTAAAAATTGTACTGTCAAATAACAATAATACAATCTATAAATCATGATTAAGGAAGAAATTGCCCCATTTGGGGTGAAACATTTACCACATTTGATGTCCTCTACCCTGTGGTAGAAACTTTTAATGCTCTGCAAAGAATTTAAATTATCAACATTTTATTCCCTATTTATTATTACCTGTTTTCACTTGTAGGGGAACGTTATTTTAAATAAAAAATTGGATGTACCAAGAATAAGTTGTATCAACGAATATATATATATATATTTTTCCTATCGTGAAAATCTGGAAAAATCACATCAAAACTTTGTCAAAATCATCGTAAAAAGTAAGGATGAGAACACTTCATTGAACGGTACATTTATTCATACAAACGCTCGCACATATACGGATACATATATTTATATTATTATATATATGATATTCATATCTACTGCTTTACGGGCTATATATATGAACTGATATAAAAATATTCTCGTTCGAGTGGCAAATTCGTACATTACCGACATCTCTACTGTGTAAATAGACCGCTGATTTTATTAAAAATGTGGGATAATGTTTTTGTCCATAGTCTAGATTTGTCGACTGTCTGGAGAAAAAAAATATTTTTTTTTCCAACTGAAACTATTATGTGTTTCCTGGCTAAAGTCAGTTCTAGGGTGGGTAAAGTCTTTATAGCCTTTTCTCGCACGCAAACTAGCTAAGTACTGCTATCTAAAAAGATTATATCAGCTGAGGGCTTGTGGGGAAAACACCCCATACGAGAATGATTGTCTTTGAATCATTAACAATTGTTCTTAATGTTGGCGTAAGTTAGAAGAACTTACTCAGCTAATTTTTAGACATGCCCAGTCCCTAACTGAATATGTGCGAGCCTGGCTCGTTAAATTTAAGATTTATCACTTGCAAAATTTGTGCATACTAAAATTACAAAGCGCGATCCACCTAATTATGGGGTAATAAGTAGCAGACAATAGCACTATGAACAGAGAGAACAGCTCTTTGGCTGCACATGGTGAATAATTAATCAAATTTTACCATATCATTATACTGTACTGATAATCCTGTAAAAATTGTACTGACAAAAAATAACTGTAACTCAATCTATAAATCAAGATTAAGGAAGAAATTGCCCTATTTGGAGAGAAACACACACCACATATAATATCCTCTACCCTTTGGAAGAAACTCTCAATGTTCTGCGAAAAATTTAAATTATCAAAATTGTATTCCCTATTAATTATCTGCTATCGCTTGTATGGGCTCTATGTGAGTTGTCTCCCTCCAGATCTACAATATTATTAACTAATTTAAGGTATCATTGCTTCTATAATGCAGCTTACTGCTTATTTAGGAAAAGGTAAATAAAGGTTCGTTTCCGCGTTCAGAAGAATGTTGTTTTAAATCACTGAATAATTTTTAATTCGATCTTTTCCAATAAGTGGATTGTTGTAATATAATAATAAACTAGCTATTGTTCGAAATATTTATTTAATTAGTCAGAGACATCTATGGTTAGCTAGATAATTCTCTACCTCACGAGCGTGGAGGAGGTGTTTAATCTCGGAGAAAAGGCGGCTGCAGATTAACGGCAACTGGGTGTGCGACTCGGTGGGGTGGGGTGCCTAACGCCCTATAGATGTCGCTTCTGATCCGTGGGCTAAATTACACCACTCGCACAGACTGACGCCAACGGTTTTCATCATGCAACCTTGGCTGGGATTTGCGTGTTATTTCTTGTCCGTTGGGAATAATCCTGAAGGAAATGGGTTGATTTCAAGATTGCTCCGCTTTCCGTGACACAAAATTGACGAGAAGCGTCGTCTCTGTCCGCATGTAATGATATAATTCTAGGGTAAACCAAATTCAGGTTTTTTACTGAAACTGATTTGACTCTAAATTAGATCTGGTGGCCTTTGGCTTCGTCCAATTTAGCTGTAATGTGGCTGAGGTGCCCGTGACCAGCCCAGCTATCTACTCGTTCATGTCTCGACTCGATCCGGCTTACCATTCGTGCTCGAAACCGGTCGCCGATCCGTCGTCGTTTCGCGCAACCACTTGCAACTGCTTCTAGCCTACCCTAATGCAACACTGGTCGGTGCTGACCTTCACTCAGAATCTGATTGGCACCGGGCTTCCTTGCAAAGTTCCTCACAAGCCAATCTCTCTCAAATATTCTTACAATACTACTTTGGTACGACTTCCAGGAATCATTTTGCAATTCTGTCTATTCATTACTAGAAACTGATATCAGAGGTATCTATTTGTATCAAAATACTACATAAATAAGCGAGTAAATTGAATTTATCTATCTAAACTCGGTTCCCGCCGGCGTTACCTGACGGGTCTTGATCCCGGATCGGATGGATAGATAATGCTATTATCTATCTTTTCTGAAATTTTCGTTCAATTCCATATTCCCGATCTGTCGGAAAGAGAAAAAGTTCCGATTGTTGATGCGAACGCCGGGTAGTTATCAATTGTAATAACTTTTCTCAGTGAAGAGCCAGGTAGGCATCGAAATTCTGTTTGGTCACTGGCTAGCGACCGAATGAAACCGCGAATCTCTCAAGAACCGAATTATTTACTTGCAGAATAGAATGAGTAATTGAATTGAATTGAAAATAATTAATAACTGAAAAGTTATTTGTTTGCATATTAAAGATCTCCATAAGAGAGGACCATTTGTAGAATTTTACCAATATGAGACTGATAATAAGATAATCAGTATAATAGTAATGTATAAGTTGTAAGGAAATCATAATAAATTGCAAGTTTTATAACGTGCTCTTTCTCGCCGATGGGCGGGTCGCTCGCACTCGTAGATAGGCGCAGCGGCGAGGATTCCATACAAAATAGTAGATTTTTTATAATTAGCTTCTTTGAAATATTTTCTTTACTCAGTAAATTCGTGCAATTACCTATAGGGTTATTAAATAAATAAACCACGGAAATACTAGGTCGAGACAGAGACCTGAGATTTCGTTTAGTTGCTAGCCGATGGTCCCCAGAGGGCGTAGGTGAAAACAGAATTGAATAAAAAAAAAGAAATATTTTTCAGCGAAAGCCGCAACTCTGTGTGCGTCGCAGTTCGGATGGCACATCACTAGGGTGCCCAGATTTCTCGCAAAAACGATACACCTTCACCCCGAAAATAACATCATCGAATTTTTAAAATTAGTTTTACAAATATTTATCTTTCGATTTTGCCTTTTGCAAAACTGCGTTATTTTTTCTGGAAATAATCATATATTTCGACACAATTAAAGTCATAATTCTCAATGCACTATAGGATACAACCAACTGTTTCTACGAAAGTCGTGTCTTTCATCCGTCCGTTAGCGAAAATATTCTCTTCACGTTACCATTATGAACTTCTTTATTTTCTAATATGCCTTCAGGGAAACAAATTGATTAAATAACAAATAACCATCTATTATGATATTTTAAATACACTACTGTCTTTTCAAGTTTGCACCATTCCGGTATTTTTTCCAGATTCATCTAAGAAAACGCAGGAAAGCGTTTCAATGGAATTTGTTTTACGTTTCTACTGGACCATAGTTTCATCAAATTTTGCTACTTCATTCTTTAATCTACAAACTTGTTCCTTTGAAAGCATGTCACCGCTTTCATATTTATTTAAAATAAATTTCGTCCGTGTAGGCAAAAGTTAAGCTCTCGAATATTCGATCGAAATATTTTCAATTGGAAAAATGACTCAATCAATTATTATTAAAACTAAATCTAATATTGTTTTCGGTACTTTTTCTTCATTACTTTTAAGGTGTTAACTGTCAATTCTTGGTGGAAAGACATTTTATTTTTTAAAACTTTTTCTTCAGACAAAAAAGGAGTGTTGCCACCCGCAGAAGTCTCCGGTGAATTCTGGTTATTGAATGGGAGAAAATGGTTCTAAAAAATGAAAACGGGACATGTGGGTGCCCCGAAGAGCACGGTCGGGACAATGGGACACGAAGCTTAAAAACGGTGACAGCCTGTTAACGGAGACGCCTGGCAACCCTACTCATCACCCACCAGATGATTTTCTTTTGGTGCGCAAAATGCCCAAATAATTATTAATTGTAAGAACTTTTCTCAGTGAAGAGCTATCGCGATTATTAACCTCGCCCTCTGATAATCACTGGCTAGCGACCGAATGAAACTGCGGACCTTCGTCTCGACATCTCCGTGGTTTTATTTATTTAATAACGCTGTAGGTAGTTATTAGTACGATTCTAATGGGATTTGTTCCTCAGCTTCTTACTATAAATAGCTAATAACATTGCGGTGATTAGTCAGATCTTACGGCGGGTAATTCTATTAAGCAGGTATCTTCCTGTCAAATTACATTTAATTCTATTCATTCATTACTTCATAAATACAAAAATGTGGTCACTCATCGTTTGACAGGGAGGGCGCGCGTGGTTTCTAATCACGCGCGGATAGACTGATCGTCGTTGCCCTTCGATTTCTCAAACAGTTGTGTTTTTTTCCACGCTGTGTACGCTGCAGGTTTGAAACGCCAATGATGCCAAAAGCTCTGATTTGATTGCTAGGATCTGTTCAACTCTATGAGATCATAATTGTAGTGCAAAAATATTTTTTTAATTACTATTCCGTCGACTAAGGTATTTCGGAGTCTTTCATCGATAATAACTTTGCAGTGATTTAATGAATTTAAATGAAATTAATATTTTAGCCTCGCCTTATTGTCATCTACAATAATCTCACAAAATAACAATGTCTTTGTGAGTTCTAAAGCACAAGTATCGCGCGTTCGCTCTTTCAATTGCATTTGTTTTTACTAAAAGGAAAAATCTCTGATACGTACCTATCTCGTTTAGTTTTTATTCAATCTTAAAAATTCAAACGGCTTGAACATAGGCCCTCAAGCCGGCGCGTGAGTGCTTTGTGTCAGACCTCTCATTTTTTGCCAAACTGAAACGTTTTTCATCTAAAATTCGGGGCTTGAACAGACGATCGGACAATAATGACACGACAGCATGCACATTACACGAGTCGAGAAACGCTGCGAGAATTAGTGTAAGAGTCTGATAGATATAATGTTTAATTTTGAGGCGCTGCGGAAGCCATTGTTAAATGCAGATCACGAAGCTAGGCAGGTATCTATCGAGAAATTCTACTGCGTCATAACAAGAACTGAAGTAGGCATAATTTCGTTCATTTATTATTGCTATTTTCAACTTTTAATAATCGTTAGACGAAATTTTATGGGTGTTACAAGATGTTACACGAATTTCAACATTGGCTAGCCAACTTCCAAATGAACCTATGCATACCTACAATATCTTTGAAAACATATTTCTTCAATACAGTATAAAGTCTCGCTTACCTGTTGCCATCTAACCGTCAAATGTTGATGTCCCTTCAAATTCGCTCACAATGTGGAGAATTCCGTTATCTCAACGGAGGTTCTTCCACGAGAACTGCTCGTTACCCGGGTGCTCAACTAGGGCTTCCAATCCCGGGATCCCGAGCAATCCTAGGATTGAATCAATACGAATTTCGAAATTTCGGGATTCGCTGAAAAATATCAAAAATGAATTCATATTTAAACTGTAAATTCTTACGACACTTTAAGTATGATTATACAAATAAAAAGCGTTTCCGGTGTAACGTATTTCGATCTATGCACTTGCATCATTTTTCGCTATAGATAGGTACACCTAATTAATCAATTTGTTTTGAGCTCTCCCTTACTCTCATATTTCGAATCAGCTTTAGACAGGAACAGACAATTTATTGTTTTTTTGCGACATTTTTAATATGAACACGCGCAAGTGAGAGATGATGTTTTTGCGTGTACTGTAATTTAATTGTGATCTTTAATAAAATTTGAAATACAAAAACTTTCGGCGACAATAAGCGCGCAATGAATAATATTATGTTTGGAAATATTTTTTGCGAGAAAGAGATGAGCAGAGTAAGAAGTGAGAATTAAAAGCAAAAGGTGGATCTGCCGAAGTTCTTCATGTTCAGATGAATTCAATTTATAAAATGATATCTAAGCATTGATAATTTAAGCAAAATTTTGAATACGACATAATTACAAGATAAGTAAGTGTTTATCATACTAGGTATACCTATAATTAAGTGACTTCTAAAATGTCTGAATGCAAAATATTTGTATTCACAAATTTGAATAATTTTAAATAAAATTAAATAAGTGTATTCGTATTCTAGTATTCGATTAACTTAAACTTCTATTCTTTATTATACCAAGTCTATTTTGTTTTTCCATAACTCTTTTCTGTGTAAATGTAATAAATTTAATAAAATATTACTGATATCATGTTAAATTATTCGAGTCCAACAAACAACAAGACTAAAATTCAAAAGAGAGATACCTACATGCTTTAAAAATAAGTAAATATTTTTTTGTGTGAGTGCACGTGTTCATAATTATTATTATTTTGTATTATTTTATATTTTATTATAACTAGGTATTATGTTCTTTTATGCGTTTTTAGGAACATACCTATCCTGCTACTTTGTATGAACTACAGAAGCTTTACGGTTGCCAGTCATGGCACCTCACCAAGGCACAGGGTGGCCGTATACTGTGCTTTGAAAACAGGCGTTTGCGTCGAATACTAGGGGTACGGTGGTTTGATTTTGTCAGGAGCTCGGAGGTAAGAGAGCGGACGGACCAGCCCCCTATTACGTCCAAAATAAAAAAGGGACGATGGAGCTGGCTTGACACGTGCTGCGGATGCCCCAGCGGAGCCTGAATCCTGCCGATCTCTTCTGCAAACCAGATGGATTCCGTCGCCCTGGAAGGCCGCTGATGATCATCCATAGGATGTATTCGGCGGAGCTGGGAGGAGGCGAAGAGACTGGCGGGGGACAGAGAAGCTTGGAGGAACCGCGCGATGGCCATATGCTCCGAATAGGGAGCGGATATGGTTAAGAAAAAAACAAAAATTTTCACACACTTTTTTGAATATTTGTAATATTTTTTCCGTGGCTTCATTTACACGGTTTACCGCGGTACATATTAACTTTTTTTTGACGATTTCCAACATGAAAACCTGGCTTCTTTTCAATGCCGGGCGATCAGAAAGAGAGCCCAGGATTGGATGCCCTATGCTCAACCTCTCTTTAACGAAGAGAGAAGGAATTGAAGGAGAAGCCTAGGACTGGACTAGACTTTTAGGATCGGATCGGATGGGTGGGCGGGATATTTGATCACAAACGTTCACGCTTTCGAACAGAGATCAATAAATCAATTGAAAAAACCAATCTAGGTATGTGACTGTCCGTACTGGGATTCGAGCCAGTGACATCCTTGACCGAAGTCGACGACGCTGACAATTGCACCACGGACCCTGGTGCTATGAGGTCTGATTTACGGCCGACGAACCGTCGAGCTTATTTTTCATTTGATAGGAAAGCGATCCAGAGAAACCTCGTTATTACACTTAGGTGGTATACACATATATGCAACAAGAGAAACATACCTACCTACTTCAATAATACCAATTAAAAATAATTCTTAACGGTGTAGGTATTCAGTTGTGTGATTAATCAGGGACTAGGTAGTAGGTACATATATTGTTCGAAAACATATATTGCTATCAATCTGATTTTTTGATGTGCCTGGAACGACAAGATTCCCTTTCGATTTGGCAACAGCGAGAGAAATGACGTGCAATTCATTAATTTAAGTTATAATGCAGTGCACCGCAAACGGTGTGCCGCGGCACACCGGTGCGCCGCGGCGCAGTGCGTACGTATCCGAAAAAATCAAGCCAATCGGTTGCTAAAATCTCTGTTTAAATTATGATGATGACGATCGGGGCGAATTCAAAATTAGGTTGCTGTTTTACATAATGAAACGGATGTGTGGAAGGATGGCAAAGATTGAACTTCTGCAATTTATTCAAAAATACAATTTTATCCTCGCAACTGTGTTGTTTGCCCTAAAAGTAGCATTTTGAAGTTGAAATTAAAAAAAAAACTATTTAAATGTTTTTTTGCGAATTGTTAGAAAAATCTGCTGAATTTCTTGTTCTAAATTAATTTACGATTGTCAATTCGTTTTTATGTCCAACATACATCAATTAATGTATTGTAGATAAATAATTTCGTGTTTCCATATTGAAATTAAATTTTAAATTTGTCAGGATTGTAAAAATATAGTACATATTTTTCAAAAAATTATATTTATATATAAAAATTTTCTACCTGCGACGCAATCGTTTTGCATCATGCTAGCTAAAACCATTTTGGAGGAAAAGTGGTGGCGGTGGCAAACTCAAGAACCGCCCTGGACAACCCCTAGCTACGCCACAGCACGAGACTATTATTGAAAACAGAAAGATTATTTTGGATTTGGCCAATCAAAAAAATTGGCAATACTTTTATCCACTCAACTTAGGTTAAGCAATTTTTGGTAGTGAAGTTAATTTTTAAAGGTTACACTTTTACAAAAGATTTTTTCTAATTTGCAAGTGTCTCATCAAGTTGATAGGGCTGAATAGTTTAATTGGATTTTATTTAAAAATATGTGAGACACTATTTCAAATTCATGAAATAGAAATAAATTAATAAATTGTATGATTAGTTTATGAAATTCACTTTTGGCTTGTAGTCTGCCGTGAAATATTTATGAGTACTTAGGACTGCCGTGGGTGAGAAAAGGTTGCGGAGCGCTGCCTTAGAGGATAAACATGTAGGTCCCGTTTGGACGACCGTTCAGGAGAGCGACTTTTGTGAAGTCTGGATGCTTGAAAGCCTTCTACTTTTTTAATAACGGTAGTAATTAGGGTTCGAAAACGGCATCTTTCATAATAAAATTTATTATTGGCAAATAAAAATGCCAGTTTATTTAGAATTCATAAATTATTGGACTTCTGTGTTAACACATCGTCGTTTCTCTGGAGTAATTGGACTTTGAAGTTTGCCAAAAGCTTGAAATGTCTTACGTTTTTCACTTTGTTTGTTCGTACAAAACTTTTTTTAGGTAAAAGTATAATTTATAAAAACAATCGTGTTCTGTCATACGGCACAGTTTGAAATGAGGAACATTTTGAAATAACTAACTCAAAATGGCATTTTTCGATTTAGCGTTTTCTTCCAGAACAACGACGACATATTATATAGAAATACACTGAGCAATAATTTCAAAATAGATTAGACACGAAAGGCACTATGTTTATATAGATAGTTCATCGTATCTCCTCCCAGTTTTAAACATCAAATCTTAGAAATAAAGAATGGTGTACTATTCATCTTCGAGCCACAAAGGTAGCTGAAGATGATCCGTACACAGAGCAAAAATTGTTTGTGTAATCGCTGAAGTAAATTGCACTTCAGTGGTTTTTTTACTAGTTAAATGGGTTCATATGCTGCATATGGACTTCAGTGTTTCATTCACTTATGTAATGAAATACAATAAAATTTCCTGCATATTTAAATCAGAAACGGTCAAAACTGGACTTCCACGCTTTATTGTCCAAAGCAGCGGTTTCCAGCCTTAATGCTACGACACCTCCCTACCTATATTTTAAAATGATAAAATAGAATATACACAAGTTTTAAGTATTAAAAACAAGATTATGCTTTAACATATACGTACATGAAATGGTGTAGCTAGGGGTTTTGCCGCCCGCCCACCATTTTTCCTCTAAAAATTATTTAATATTTGCAATAGTGTTGTAATACCGTTATTTTTAAAATTACTTACTATTTATTTTTAATTATAAACCATCACACTGCAGAAAATTGCGAACTGAAAATGCGAAATAAAAATGAAGTTTTATTTATTTGTAGATATATTGGTATGAAAATTATATTTTAATTAGAAAATCTTGGCGCCTCCCAGGTTGGAAGCCACTGGTCCAAGTTACAGATTGGTAAATATTAGGCAACGTTGTAAAGTCAGATTCTTGTGTAAAGTGTCCACTTGCAGTTACCTACATAAATATTTTTATAATATTAGCATTGTAAGAAATGGGTTATAATAACTAGGGCTGCCAAAATTGTGCGGACGCTGAACGAGGACATGGTGAAAACAAAAAAATATGTTTAATAAGAGCGGGAGGGTGTTTTCTAAGTGAAAATACATTTTCTCAATATCATAAGAAAAACATGGTCATTAATAATCTAATTTAAGTAATTTAAGACATCGACTGAGGGTGCTTGATGAATTTGGATTATTGAGACTTTGTACACTTCCATGTATTTTGTCACTAACGACCCGGGTTTCGCCGTTCGGCATCTTCAGGCATTCGTGAGCTCGAAAAATTTTTACTGTGCTTTGGCCGAGGGTGGAAAATGAGTTAATGATTGGGTCTCATTTGCTTTCACTCTCTACCGAATCGTTTCCGTTTTGAGGGTTACACAAAACACTATCGATGTATGTATAATGTTCGTAAGTTTCCAAAACCCAGCAGTTGACTTTTAAAACATTGTTTTTTCACCAATACCGTGTATGGTAGTTACTATGATGACATGGGTCACAAAATAATAAAAGATTTTATTATCTACTTCTGAAGAGAGATAACATAACATGATATAAGTTGGTAATGCTCCGGATTAGCGAAACCGGTTCTATTCATTATACTTAATCAGCTGAAAACCAATTTTGTTTTATTTGTAAAATACAGAACAGAACACACACAATGTTCGCATTTAAAGTCATTGTTTTCCACATCTATAAACGATCGATCACAATATTATTGTGTGCATTTCATGTGAAATTGCCGAGCGCAATGGCCAAATCCTAATCTTTTAAGTCGTCTTCTTCAGCGTCACTATCTATATCAGGGTTCACCAAAATTTATAGCCCAAAGGCTGGTTCGCATTGGTCAAGTAAGTTAATCTAGTGAATGGTAATTTAGTTACTACTAAATGATTTAGTAACTGAAAGGTGTCCGAATGCAGTACATTAGTGAGTGGCGTGTCAAGATGAACAGAGCACAACGTAACGTTCATTGCAAGATAGGATATAGATACCTACAAGCCATCACTGGATATGTTTTTATGTCTTTGAAAAAATATCGTATCTATTAATTTTTAATACATAGCTTTCTCTTTCGAAAAAAGGTGGGAAAGTATTGGAAGGATAGTGCCATTTTCTCAATTAAACATCCATAAACTGAGCGTGATTAAATTTTATTTTATAAACACTCTACCTACTTGAACATTTCGATGATTTAAAAAGAGATCTTGGTGGAACTTATTATTTTTATTGGTATTTATGTTGAGAGCCTTTACGAAATCTAAATATTTTCAACTGTCTCAATATTAATTGACAAAATAACAGTATTATCAGTCTATTATTTTCAAACATTCGCCCAAAAAACTAATGAACTTGACTAAAGATAACGAGTTCGTAGGTACTTGTTTCGTGGCTTGTTCCGTATTTAGTGAGAGGAGGTAAAAAATTAAAACGAAATGGATTGAATTGACTAAACGGTTTTACTTCATTACTCGACTGAATTTGTCTGTTCGTACAGTTGAGTCGCTAAAATACTCTCCGCTATACTATCTTCCTCGACCAATCTGAACCGTCCTTGACCCGATGCAATGATGCAATCACCAGAACTTACTCATATTTTTTTATGAATTGTTTTATGTTTTCCCATCACGAATGACATAATTTGCCCACTAACCCGGATAGTTTACTTGTGAGCCCGGAGAAGATCGCCGGACTCGGGTCACGACTGTGGTGGCAACCCTAGTTATAACGTAGGGCGCTGAAGCTGTGTGCTCATGTGCGCGCCACTTCAGGCCAATCTAACGAGTTTGTTTCTTTTTCTTCCAACCTAAATTATTCTACTGAGACTCGCTCACTTATTTCCTGTATTTAGTGGCAACTGAATTGCTCTTTACTCGACGAAATTCTCGTAGGTATTTCAGAGCCGTTGTACAATAGACGGAGATAATGCGTGTCGCAATTTAAATATCAAAAATCAAAAATGAATATAACCTGAATTCACAGAAATTGAGAATTGACCCAAAATGATATAATCCTACCTAACTATCACATAGAATAATAAAACACCTACATGGAAATATACTCGATACAAATTTGACATTGCAATTACATCAAGCACTCTCTCAGTCGATATCTCAAATAATTGTTGGAACGTTTCAATATCCAAACAATATCCGACATTTCTCATCCCAAATTGATAGACAAAATCAATTCACCCAATTTTGTAAATACTGGAATGTCCGGAAATCCGAACATTTCCTACAAAATTACAAAAGATAGCTCAAATATTCTGCATAAAACCGAAACACACTGTTGCAATACTGAAATATATGAAGAAGTTCAGCCGAAACTCACAAGAATATAAACATGACGAAATCCTGCATAGGTAACTGATTCAATATTCATTGATTGAATTGGCATTTACTTGGTAGAACTCCGCTATAATAGGATAAAATAATATCGTCAGAACTATGCGACGATGGCGTAAAGCCGAAATAGCTATCAACTGGGTACCTGATTGAAAATTTTAGAACTAAATACTTTGTTATTTTATCCTGTGATACAGTACTAATTCGATACCCATGCCATTCCCAGACATTCCTCACCCTCGCCTGGTTTCCAAATGCCACATTCCGGAAGAAACGTCCACCCTGCAGAAGAAAATTCCTAAATCCGACGTAAATAGGTCCAATAGTGAGGATAATAACCCATTTCCATAAAAAAAAAAACTTATCGAAAATAGTCCGTTATTTCATCCAACGGCTTTCCGAATATTCCAGACGTTTCGACACAAAAACTGAAATTCACACCAGATACTGCCATCTTACTATAATCCTGAAAACCAATTTTCCCGAAGGAAGGAGAAAAGGCATAAATATGACCTCAGTTCGATTAAGCGCCCATTTCTCTTTCCCGCTTCGCCCCTCTGACTTCGCTCAAACGACAGACCTCGCTCGAACAACGGACCACGAATCGAGCGCCCGACTCTGCCGCCTTTCGGGTTACCTACCTCCGGGTAGGTAACCCGATCATTCTTTGTACATAGTTTTGAAAATTGGGAAAATTTCTGGACAGTTCCGCGAAAGGTTTATAAAATTTCGCACCTTTCCCGCCGCGTCCTGAAGCCTCGGCCCTCCTACGAATTTATGAATGCAGTCGTCATTCTTTCACCTCTTGAATTACTCGGTCTCTCGTCGAAGATGCCGGTATGTCGAACTGTTTTCATTATTATTGTGAGTGAATTAATTTATTGTTGCATTCAATGGAACCGCGAGACTATTTTCCGGCGAAAATATTTCCCTTGCTGGTTTTTGAATTTGAAAACTGAATCCGTTACGAAAGTCGCAGTGTGCTATAAGAATATTTTATAAATACCTGATTTAACGTATCACATAGGTTCTGCCCTCGAAATCTATAACGATATCGAAATTGCTTGAATCATTTGAAAATCGGATTGGTCGGGACATTCGTTCAGCACGATCTTATTAATGATCTAAAATAATCGCATCCAACATCTTGGTAATTATTAAAACACTGATTATTCAACAAATTATATATTCTATTTGCAATTCCTGCATAACTTCATTCTAATAAATACCATGTTTAATATAAGTAATACGGGTTGGGAATTTCAGAAGGCGATCGGATTCACTCTGGCGGCGTGAACATTCCAAGAGCGCAGCATACCATTCACTGTTTTCCTCGGAATCCACGGCGGCCGCACTCTATGCGCCTCTTCGGGGACCACCGTCACATCTCACGTGAGTCTTCTTGTGCATTAATATTTTACTCAGTCAATGTATGCTGAATTTTGGATTTCAGATTAGTATTTATGGACTTATAAGAGGTCCTAGACATTTCAATTGTGGGCTGTTCTATTTGGTTTTGTATAATTTGTTTGGTAAATTCTTATTACATGAAACAGAATTCCTTCCCATTTTTATATAGATAGCCCTGTTATGTTTGTACTTTTATCAGTCCATAAAGCTCACGATGAGCGAAACCCATCCCGGTCACAATTAACACATGGAAGTAGTGAGTTTCTGTAATTTTACTTTCCAGCCCCACAATTGAGCCGCCTAGTGAAGAAGAACATTTGGGTGTGGACATCGTCGCACGGGAGATCGTCACATCGGAGGTGATCATTGCCGTGGCTGATAGCGACCGAACATGCAGAGACTCGGACCTCGGTATCGTTACTTCAATTATAATGATATTTTACATTTTGCCATACTCTTGTGTTCCTGAGCATTGCTTCGTTGCAGCCTTGTACCACTTTGTCTTATTGCCCTTCGTTTTCGGTACAATGTAATATCGTCATTTTCACTGCGAAACAGCAGTTCTGAATGCCACCGTATTCAGAATAATGTCCTATATGTCCTCACTAAAACACGAGGAACGCTTTAATTCCTTAGGAGTTTAAGTTTCGTTGTATACTTCCTGATGCCGCTGGAGTCGGGCATCGAGCTCGACTCACTGATGCTCCAGGCAGCGTGCCACCTCGGGACAGATCTGGGCTCTTAACTCTCCGGGATGACTGCTCGCAGCCCAGTAACGCCTGGCTCGGGTTCAGCCCTTTAAGCAGCATTTTGCCTAGTCAAGATCTTCATCCCATCGTTCGTGGTCCATGTCCGTCAGCTGGATCTCTCTGGGCTTTCTTTACTTCTTCTCAGTCGAGCAAGTTGGAGGGTATTTATTTAGAAAAAACAAAATTGATTTGCATTCTTTGAAACTTTATTGTGAAGTTATTTTTAATTTGGCTGTTATTTTTAGATTAATACTTATCAGAATGCCATTATTAACAAAGTTGATTTTATTACTCCACTGTCTGCGACAGTTTCCATATTTTTCACAGTAGTGTTTCTATACCTAATGTATCAATGTCTCCATCGATCTGACATGGTCTTCACCATCACCACCTTCGCTGCTGGTTCTCGATTGGCAGGTACAGAAGGCACCGCCTAAAAAGTCTCTTTCATCCACTTTATCAATTCTTATAAGCTTTAATTTTTTTTTTAAGTGTAACACTGTTATTATCATCATCATCATCTGAATGTTCAATACTTGAACATTTCGCCTCCTTTCTTTCTCCTGGTGCGAGACTGTTGGTATTACTATGGCTTAAATTAGATGGAAAATTATTTGTTTTTGTGACACTGCCGTTAACAACACTTTGAGAGTTGAATGTAATGATTGATATAATTTGTACCTCTCCTTCAGGTGGCTTTGCTTGTTATTATTTGGAATTAACTCCTGTGAAAAATGATTTCCCCAAGTGTTTTATAGCTTACTTTCTTAATCACTACAAACCTCTGTCAGATCCTTCTGGGCTCACCTCACCTGGTACTTTATTCTTTAATAATATTGCTATCAATAAATTGCCTCCTTACCATGTGTTGTGGAAGTTTCTTGTTTGAATGAGTGTAGACATGGGAAGTGGTTTTTTTTCACCATTACACTAGTGTGCTGCGGTGTGCCATTCCACCTTTGATATACGCCGTAATCGGGCGACCTGGATTGGATTCACCGACGCTACGACATGTTCGCCCACGTGTTGCACTCGCCTAGCCTTAAACTTATCACCGAGAGAAACTTTAATACACCACCATTTATGGCGAGAATCTTGTAATTATCTGATAATGACTGTATCTAACTCTGTCACTGAAGATGGAGGTAAGGCGCCGAAGGCATGCTTCACTCGATAATAAAAAGGCAATAAGACAATGATAGGGAAAAAGCGGATAGGTCTTTGGCAGGTTGATGCGGAGAGTATGCATGTTTATTTTTCTTACAAAAGCCACATTAGTTTCTAATTTTGACTCAGAATAAGTGAAGTCACTGTTTCTAGAGCTAGTGGAATTTTTTTTTGTCAATTTCTAACCTCATTGAAATGTAACTGGTTATCTTTCTAAGTATTATAAATAATATTGTCCTTGTTTTAACTTTAGTGATTGAGGAACAAACCGTTACCTTATTTGTATTTACCTAAGGGGGGGAAGGGAACAAACATATGTAATTAAATAATTAATAAGCAATTCACTCATTGACCTGCTTGTATTTTTTTTTTATAATGTTAAGTGTACTCATTAATATTGTCCTTGTTTAACATTGGTGATTGAGGAACAA
Organism: Himalopsyche phryganea; assembly: GCA_022494535.1. Lineage (NCBI taxonomy): Eukaryota > Metazoa > Arthropoda > Insecta > Trichoptera > Rhyacophilidae > Himalopsyche > Himalopsyche phryganea. The sequence continues at coordinate 44,843 of JAGVSL010000230.1, forward strand.
ACCATAACCTTATTTGTATTTACCTAAGGGAGGAGGCAAACAAATATATTAAGAGTCATACAAATATATTAAGAGTCATACAAATATATTTAGAGGCAAACAAATATGTTATTAAATAACAAATATGTAATTCACTTTTTTTTTTTTTTTTTTATGTTTAAAGCTTTCTTAATAATATAGTCATTGTTTAACTTTAGTGATTGAGGAACAAACCATTACCTTGTTTATATTTACCTAAGGGCGGAAGCGAACGAATATATGTTTTTAAATAATTAATAAGCAATTTACTTTTTTTCCTTTGTCCTTGTTTAACTTTAGTGATTGAAAGGGCGGAAGCAAACAAATATACGTTTATAAATAATTATAAGCAAAAAATAAAACACAGTTCATTTGTACTACTTGCACATATTTGTAATGATCAGGACCGGTTCCGCTCGTCACAATCCTGATCATTATAAATATGTGGAATAGCACAAATGAATTGTGTTTTATTTTTCTGTCTTTCCACTAAGAATGACAGTTGACACATTTAAACACTTATTTTTTTAATGTTAAAAGTGTACTGAATAATATTGTCAGTGTTTAACTTTAGTGATTGAGGAACAAACCGTTGCCTTATTTGTATTTACCTGAATGAGCAACTGAACAAGTTTATGTTATTAAGTAATTAATAAGCAATTCACACCTTTTTTTTTAATAATATTGTCATTGTTTAACTTTGGTGATTGAGGAACAAACCGTTGCCTTATTTGTATTTACCTGATTGTATTTTTTTTATTTCCTATAATGTTAAGTGTACTTAATAATGTTGTGGGTAATTGTTTTTAATGTTTACTGTATCTATTACACTGTGGGATCTATTTCTTCTTAATTAAATATGTTGGGTCTATAAACAAACTTGTTATTTTTCTTCCCTGCAAATTAATCCTTCCCTTTTCTGGATATGTTTTAATAATCAAACTGACAAACCTCCACTTTAAGAACAAAACAGCCTTCCCACTCCAGTAGGAGTCTATCTGCACGAAATGAATGGATGCGTATGTATATTATTCCATTCCTCGAGTTCTCGAGAGCACTTCCAGTTACAGATGGAATGCGGCGATTACTATTCCAGGTTATTATTTTCTGTATGTGGGATTATTTGCTGTCATTAAAATATAGTTCTTTTTCTCCCTTACAAATTAATCCTTCCCTTCTACAAGACATTGTTTAAATAAACAAAATAATGATTACATCATAATATTACAGTATAAAACCTCAACTTAATGGAAATACCTGGCCAAATTCTGTATTCTAAAAACTCGTGGAATATACATGTGCAAAAATAATTTCAACGTCCGTGGTGTAGTTGGTAGCGTCGCTGGCTACGGTTACGGATGTCTCGGGTTCAGTTCCCCGGTGCGGACGGTTTTCATCTCTGCGGTAAGGCACATTCTAGACTAATACAAAAGTTTATAATTACTTGGTGTGAAAACTTTAATAGAAAATTAATTTTCACCCATAGCTAATCAGGTCCTATTGAAATGACCTTCAAAATCAATATTTTTTAATTTTGTAAACGGCTATAAATTTAGAACACTTGAAAAAAAAAACATCCTGGAGACACTGGCTCTCTGCACCTGAATATTTATTCTCTTCAACTGTGCTGCTCTTTCTGGAAATGCGTCTGGGAAGGCGAGTGAAAAAAATGTTTTTTTTGGCTTGAATTCTACCAATAGTTTGTAGTGAACATATCCCAGACCGCCATCCCTTACTATCTTTTCAATTGTTATTCAGCAATAATTTGTCAGGCATTTTCTTTCGAGTTTGGGAGAGAAATAAAGTACTTCTGAACTCTGTCTCTATGCAGATTGCAAAGGTGTTCTATATATATAATTACTTTTCTGCATTGATTATTTAGGTAGATTTTATGAGAATCTGCGAGTAATTACAAAATTTTGTCGGTATGACTTTCAGAGGCTTCAGATCATTGATTACAAAGAAGAGATCAATAGCAATTATTTTTAATAACGCATCTCTGGCGGTGCTGATTGATCGTAAGCTAATTAGCGGCGCGGGGGTATCGGCTTTTAACCTTTAAATTCAATATTGTCGTCATCCGAATAATCTGAATCACTATTTGCAACGATCCGAATTATCATTATTCAAATCCATTACTCTTTATTTCAGATTGGTTAACAATGGTTGTTATGAAATACGGGAAGGAGGGAGACTGCAATAAGTTTAAATTAATTTAACAGGTATTGTAAAGAAACTGCGTACATGGACAAGCCGAGGTATACCTCCCGAAATCCCAGGATTGATTGAATATCAATCGCGGGATAACGGTGAAACCTGGAATAAAACAAATTTGCTCGGCAAAATGCAAACGAGGATTTGAATAGTCAAATAGGGTGTGAGTATTCACTTTTAAGGTGTTTACTGTCAATTTTTGGGGTAAAGATTTTTATAAAAATTAAACACAATTTCTTTGTACCAATTCCGCAATTTAGTATAGTCATCGGAAGCAGTTGGCGAGCATTTTCAACTGACTTGGTGTGAGTGTCGCCGAAATGTAAATATTTTAGGTCATGGACTGACGACTTTGAGCAGGTGAAATATCGAAAGAAATTAACAGGACCGCCTTTCTAGTCAAATTTTATAATGGTAATTTGAAGATATGCCTCAGCCGTCTTTCAAGTCAAAGTGGGGCCGAGCGAATTTTCAGTATCGACAAAGTTTTGGAAAGGGAACTCTCCTTCCTTACTGAGTGAGGAAATGCATCGAAATGAATAATTTTGAATTGAAAAGTACATTTTTTCTAATGAAAAATATTTATTTAATAAATTGAAAATCGAGCTATTTAAAATGTTTAAAAGAAATGTAAATTTTACAGCCCTACAGAAAAAAGTATCAATCGATATATTTGAATTTGGAATCGCATAACAGATTGTTTCGTCATTCACTTGTTTTTTTTTCACTAATGTGAAAAGTGTCTTTTTGACATTGGCTCTTCGAGCACATATACAATTTTTAATTGAGTTTACACACACTTTCGATCTAAAAATGGAAGAAGATTTTTTATCAAGGGACTTCAGTAAGAAGACGATAGTGAGAAAGTTGAACACTTTAGATTGGACGGAGCCGGCGGAATCTCCGAGAAGCGTCGAAGCCGACGGAACAGAAGACGTTCTACAAGATGTCTCCAGCGGGATTAATGTTCAGGTAAACTGCACCTGATCATAATTTACATTTTGTTTAAGAGTGTTTTTTTCTAACCGCGTCCCCTCCATATGCGCAGCGCGCAGATTCGTGTCGGAAGTTTTTCTGCGAGAACTGCATTCTTTCACTAGGCTGTGAATATTGCGGTGTAACGTTTTCTCTCTGCGAAGACTGGTTGTATATTTGGTATTATCAATCGCTGTGCTTCGTTTACAAAAATTAAAGTATGGGTACGATAATAACATTCTAGCCATTATTGTCGATTTAAATGCGTTTCACCAGTGTCTTGTGTTTTGCCTTTTTTCTGCACATAAATTCTTAAAACATCGCTCAGAATACATGTCTGCCCTATTGCCTTTATATCGCTTACGAATATTAGTTTTGTACAAATCTACAACATTTTTTTCAAAATAATTTCAGATGCGCCAGAGTCGGCCAGAGTCGGCGAGTCGTTTCCTACCGCAAATGCAGTGCGCGACAGCCGAAAGATGGCCGCGTCATCAACGGCAACACTTCATGATTCCTGTGACGATTCTGCACGGCGGAGTGAGCTATTGATTAATGATTTTGTCAAAATTTCTTCTCTAACTTTGGAGAAATGAAACCCTTTTCACATAATGTTTTTAAATCTTTTGGTGTGGAAATGGGCAATCTGGAAGAATGCGATGCTTCTAGTAATTGTACCTTTCCCATCCATCTTCGTGATATCCATATGTAAGACATGGATAAATGATATTCATTAACTGGCACAAGCTTAGCGCAGGAAGATATCCAATCTTTGAATTCAGAGTGATTGAAATTGTAAAGTACTGTTGTAGTAATAAGTGAGGTACAATTTAATCAAATTTATTTGGCGCATTGGCTGTCAGCTGTAGTGCTTTTAAAATTTTTTAAATTCTTTTATAAAGTGAAGCTAATTTCATTGCATCCTCACTTTCACCCTAAAGAAAGTTAATTTGGAATACCACTCTCGGCGAGCAAAGCGCAAAAGACAAGTAACGACGCACCGAGATGTTCATTTACAAAAAGATCACCAAATTTAGAGTCAGGCCAACAGGAAATGCGCAGGAATGAAGATTGTCAGTGATTCCGAAGATGACGTTGAAGAACCGACGAGAGGCGGCGCCAGTTTTAGAAATGTCAAACCCAACCGAGATGTCGAAGCTGGCTGTAAAAGTCGCCCGAGTCGCAGGACCTTCAGCAATGTGCTTCCGAGGATATGCCCGAAGAAATCTCCTCCCGCTGTCGTGGTTTTGAAGAGAAACGGCCTCGATTGAAATTTGCTTCATTTCATTTTGTCATGTTTTTTTTGTTGACTTGCATCTGCATTTTAATTTTACATTAAAAATGAATTTCCACAAAGTTACCGCGGAATCTATTTTCTGTGTTTTTAAATTTGTAATAAATTAATAACTTTTTCTTAATTATGTTTTATGCTTTTTTATCAGGCATATAGCAGCAACAGGTTGTTATTTTGCCACTCGACTTCTAGATGCGGACGGAACGGGGCTCGGACAGGAAATGTAGTGGGCTGATCGCTCTGTCGAGTCGGAGGTAATGTATAATGCACGATGAAGCAAAAAAATGTCGCGTACTTTATCACATATTTATGTCTGACTTATGCGGGGTTATTCCTCTGCATATAGATTTAGTCAATACGTATAATAGTTTTGTCGGGACGTTCGGTATTGAATTTTAGTCACCGGGCAGAAGAGCAAATTCTGTTCTTTAGTTGCCGGACATTAAATATTTAACCGAATTCGACAAAACATTATTTTTTTTTTTTTCTATGGATTCGGCGGTAACTTTGAATAATGGTATCATTGTCACAGTGCGAAATATACCGCCTCTCTTTTGAATATTGTCAAGCTTCCTATATAGGACAGACAGGTAGAAACTTTAACATTAGAGTCAAAGAACATATCAGAAGTAATCTCAAAAGTAATAATTTTTCGAATCATTTAATTGAAAATGATCACATAGAAGTACTCCATCGTGTAAATAAAAAATGTATTAAAATGAATAGCTTAGAATTTTTAGAAATCAATAGAACCATTAACAGTAATGGAGGATTAGTAAATAACATTTTAAACAGAACAGGCGGCTCGCCGTTATTAAATTTATTCCCTTTGGGTTCTCCACATCCAGGTGCCAGTAATTGATTTGTTTGTAGTGTAACAGTGTTTATAGCTTACCCCCTTCCACACGTCCAGTAGAATGTAATAAAACCCACCCCAAATCTTTTAAGAATAAAATCATCGTTTACCTTAGAAATAAATAACTTGAATAATTAATATAAAATAAACATATTACTGAATGATGAGAAACATCTTTGAAATGAATAAACGAAATAATCATAATTTTCGTGTCATTCACCAATTCTTTTTTGACAATGCTAGTAATTTTTCTGTTAATAACTCTTTCCACAGAATAAACATAATAATATTATTTGGTTATTGAGATTTTTGTACACTTCCATGTATTAAAATACATGGAAGTGTACAAATGCGAGTCTCAACTCCCGTATGTCTTAAATTATATTTTCGTTATATTTGTACGAAACTGTCCGGTCGCTGAACCTGTCCGGGGACCAGTGCACTTACCCTATGGACTTGAAGCAAAATTCTGGAGATGAATAAATGTAAAGAGTACACTTATTGAATTGAAAGTCCGTCCTTTATTCCGTATTGTAGTCTTTAGTAGGAAGTAAATGAAAATTTTTCCAGCGATTAAAATTGACCGTTGATAACCGCGCTGTTGCGCAAGATTTGTTTATTTTTTTGCATTTTTTCGTAACTGCGGAGACACGGAATTTCTGACCAATGCCAGTGTGTGTAAAACCGGGAAATTTTGCTGTTCCCGATGACACGATATAACCGGGACAACTGGCAGCCCTATCATTCACGCATGTCCTGAAAATGCGAACGAATTTCGGTAGCCGGTAACGGTAGCGCGCTTTATGGTAGCCTGTGTTCGGACGATCAGAACGAAGGATAGGAAGAACAACGTCACTTTCATTTGTAGAAATAAAACACCTGCAGTAAAAAAAAAAAAAATACATTTTAAAACATAAGAGCATAACGCTTTTCAAATCTTATAGTGTAGCTTTCGAACGTCAATCACAATATTATCGAAAATTAGTTCTACTTTTAATAAACAAAACAAAGAATTAAACTTTGTGAACACAATTTTAAAATTGTAAAAAAAGAGATGGAGAGGGTTATAAGAAGAGCGATGCGAGGAATTATTGCGAGGCTGGAAATAAGCTCGCATTGGTAAATTGGGAAAAAAACCAATTTTTATATTAACTGTATATCATTTTTAGATTTCCCCAAATTTAAGGTTATATTGAGTTATTAGTTAGATGGAAGTTTAGTTCACTATGGAAGAAGTACCTACTATGTATAGCTGCAAACTTGTTTAATAGGAACAATGCGAAATGTGCGATTTAAATGGCCATGCTTCACCTTTATGATAATAAGTCATGAAGTTGGTAATTATTCTTTTATTAATAATTTTGGTTGAACCCAAAAAGTGGGTCTATACCGTGACGAGCACAGTTAATATCGTGATAGTGGTTAGGTAATATCGTGACAACTAGCATACAAAGGAAATGAGCGAAAATATTTATTAAAAAATGGAAGAGAGGCTGATATTGGTATTTTTAATTTACATCCGGCTTTTCAATGAATAGTTTAATTAATAAATTATATAAACACTCGTCAGACATGAAGTTAAGTTCATCATCGTCTGGCGCGAAGTTCAAACGGTGGTTGTAATATTATTACTGTACCCATTTATTCCCAATCTTCTCTTTTGCATCATGGGAATATGTTAATCCTCGTCCAATCTTTATCAGTATGTTTTAGTCTTCCGGTGTTTTTGTTTATTTCGGCTCCTTGCTTCTTTTTGACAGTTGACGTGGATGCATGACCAATGATTTCTACATCATTCAATCGTTTTGCTGACGAATCGGACTTTCTTTCTGCTGTTGGGAAGGTGCCGAAGCGTCTGCATTCTAGATGAATGGCATCCTCACAAAAAGGGAAAATCTCACATATCTTACAGGCACGTTTTAATGCACCAGTTCATCTCAGTTGAGTCACAGATTTGTTTTCCCTGATTATGCAGTCTTTTAGTGTACTCGGTAATACACCTGTCAATTTTTAAGCTGCATAAATTGTAATTCCACCCTCTTGCACTATTCGTAAAGAACGATCTATATCCGAAGATGAGTATTGTATCCTTTTTTTGATTTATTTCGCAGTTGCAGCCACGTCTTATGCAAAAATATACTGATACAGGCAATATCGTGATAAAAAAAAAAAAACATCGAAAACCGGCTAAATAGATATCCATTAATATTGTTGACCATATGAACTGTACGTACATATATTAATATATCAGTAAAAATGAGGCAAAACATTAAAATAGTTCATTCAAAAATGAGTCTTTAAAGTAACTTGTGATTTTTGAAAAACAACCTAACAAACACACCCGACTGACTGTTTAACATATTACTGTATTTCTAACTAATACTGTCAAATATATTAAGGTTGACCTATTAACTTTGAACAAAAAAACAGTATCTTACCTGTTTAAAATTAGATAATTTTACGAAAAACTGAGCACATATCTCGCGACAGTTTTACTCGTCTTGACAGGTTGGCAAACTAAAAGTTTTTTTAGCTTGTCTCGCCAGCCTTTAGCGATCAATGTGAAAATGCCATTATTCTTCTCACTTCTACACCTCATTGTACGCACTGTTTCACATTCGTCACCAGACTAGGTAATATTGTAAAATCAAATTTAAAAAGTATCACGATAATACGTCCCCTTACACTATCTGTGATAAAGTATAGGTGGTTACAGGAAAAGAAAAAAGGGAGAGTACATGCTAGCTTTGAATAGATTACTGTAGACGGAAGTCTTATTTTAAAAATCGTTATTTTGGAAAAATTAAATGTTTTGTAAAATCTTTTATAACATTTTCAATCTCTGGCAACATTCTTTTGTCTTGAGATTGTCATGCGGGGATTGCTAACTGGCACGCACACGGCGCCGTAAGCTCGCGGGAGGAGGGCGCGTCTTGTCTCTGCTCTCTAATTTAGATTTCAGACAGCGTTTTCAAAGAACGTTCCGACACGACCGGCAGTGAGAATTGACGGGTAAATATCCGAAAACGCATTCATTACTGTAAATCTATAAGTTCAGGGGCGGCTGTGTGCGCGTTAATTTTAATTCGAGTGGTTCCATGTGTTTGAATTGTCGTTTATCTTTGTCTATCTAGCGAGGCGGCCATCGTTTTGTGAACGGAAGATGAGCGGATCCGATGTCGCTTCCGATGTCGCTACAACCGGCTCTTCCCTCAGTGAGTTTTTGTTAAAGCATATATCAATTCTACCGTACCATTTTCAAAGACACACATCTTAAAATATTAATTTGCTCCGCAGGCTATTCGGATTGGCTGCGCAGCCGCACAAATGACGAGAAGCGGCGTTCATGGAATCACTATATATTACAGAGCGAATCTTCGCGTGAATCGAATTGCAGCTCAGACAGTCCTTGCAGTATTCAAGGGAAAGAAACCGGTAGGAATTGCCCGCAGTGTTTGTGAATATACATCAAAATGAAATTTTATGATCATTTTACCATCCGTGTTTTGTAAAATCAGTGTTTGGCGAACGGTAATTGTTCGTATTGGTGGACTTTGTCTAAAAATGCATTTTTTTTTTATCATAAAGCATGCGAAGTGAATTGTTTCGGGTTAAAACAGTATTTTATCAAGCTAAATATTCAATAATGATGAAAGGAAACGATGGAATAGTGGTTTATCGGTGACATGTTGCATAAGGTAAACTGCTATAATATTGACCTAGACGGCTGTATGATAAAACAGCGAGATTTGTTCTTTCTAAATTGCCGTTCCAATCTCGGTTACAAAGAGTCAAAATATTTCAAGTCATTCATTCCTTCCTTTGCGGTAGGTCAGTGACACTGCACGGACATGCAGGAATATGAATTTTGTTGTCAAATAAGCTAAGGAATTACATATTTTTACCCTACAATTTGTGATAAAAGTGTATTTTTTCTTTAAAATATGAGTTGAAGTTTCATGATTAATATTTTTGAATGATTGAACTGTTTTTTATTGATATAATTGCTTTAAACGCTAATATAGTAGAGGTCGGAATAATTGGTTGGATGTATTATCGCCTAGGTCAGTATAAGGACTTCCAACTTTCTCGATTACAAAATTCGAATTGTTCATATTCTGTACATTTCCGTATATCTCGTCACCAACAACCCGAGTTTCGCCTTTCAGGATCTTCAGGCATTCGAGTACACGAATGAACTCGAACTGACAAATTTCAGCAATTCAAATTTGATATTGAAATTCCATCAAGCACCTTCAGTCTATTTACTCAATTCACTGTTGACGCTAGCTTATTCAATGTTTATTTACGCCAGAAAAATAATCATTCTCTCGCAATTGAAATGTTTCAGATCTCGCTAAGGACACTAGCGATTTGGAATGGTCGAGTTACGAAAGCGCCGCTTCTTTAATTGAATACGAAGTGGTGTCTACGGATGCCGGGCTGCCCGACGGCGAGCCTTGTCAGCTTGTAGACAGCAATGGTTCCAGCGGCCCCAGTGACGATGTCAGTATTGAATCCATCCAGGGCTTCAAACCGAACCGAAAACTGGATAAACCGCTATTTTTGTCTGAACGAAAACCGCAACTGAACCGAAAAAAAATATTGGTTATTTCGGTCCGGTACATATGTGTGTCAAAGCACAATTTATAATATCCTATCGTCGGCGTCTGTGGCGCAGTCGGTAGTGTCGTTGGCTACGGTTACGGATGTCTCAGGTTCGATTCCCAGTGCGGACGGTTTCCATAAATTGATCTTTCAATCGATTTATGGATGTCTAAAACTCCTCCCCCGTGCAGTGCAGCACGTATGACCGTTGGTTTCGGAGCACGGTGCCAGGCTTTCATACAAGTACCATAAAATGTTCTAAATTATGGGATGACATAAATTTTTAGTAAACCTGAAAAACTGCTGTTTTTTTCGGAACGAAGACCGAGCCGACGGTTGTTAGACCTGATGATGACGTTTCTTTAACATATTTCTGCGTGGTCGTAAAATGGTTAAATTGTTGATCAAATTTCCAATGAGCATATATGACTGACTCGATTAAACATTTTCAGAAAACAATCGCCACCAATGCAATTCATGCCACGCTCAATGAAGGAGATTTCTTGTTTGCCGATTCTGAAGATTCAACGTCTTCCGTGACCACATCCTCCATACTGCGCCCGCTTGACTATAGGAATTGCGCCCAATGCCGAAATAGAAACAATAACCCCATGTTCCGTTATTGTGTCAAATGTTATAAGGTATAGTGAACATTTTTAACTCGTATCTGAATCGTCTCGAAAGGCCTTTCGTGAAAATACATAATGATAAAAACCTGTTTTTCAACTGTGCTCCGATAAGTTATCTTTATATTCAATTCTACTTTAAACTTCAGGTGCGAAAAGACTTCTTTCCTCCCCGACCCAAACGTAAGAGGCCGAAATGCAAACGTTCAAAGAAGCAAAAACATACGTCCGGTCCCGTGCAGAATGCGGGAGAACCGTCCGACGTGAGAGTGACGGAGAACCGAAAGCGTTCGGTCGAAAACGAGGGCGACAGCCCTGTAAAAAGAGTCAAACGAGATATCGATGTGATGAAAAAAAATCTCGACGATACAGTTTTTTCTGACGGCTGTGAAGCGCAGTCTCGTATCGATATCACGCCTATGATCAATGACACACTTTCCTCCAGCCAACCTTCATTTGCCATATTCGAGTGTAGCGTAGTAGAGCCTTTGACTAAAACTCTAAGCGATCCCGCCGTGTTCAGCAAAGAAGACGTGGATTTGATATCTCACAGACACTTTGCCGATAGCGAATGTGATATTGTCAAAGCCGACATATCTCCGTTGGATCAACCCAAGATACAATTTGCCAATCTGGGCAAACGATCAGAGTCCGATATGTGCATCACTTGCCTTGTCGAGCCCAAATCGGGAGTATTTGTGCACGGCCGGATCGCGCATATATGCTGTTGCTATAAATGCTCCGTCAAAGTGTGGACGAAAACGAAACGTTGCCCGATTTGCAATTGCAAAGTCAGTAATGTGTTGAAAGCTTTTGTGATGTGAATTGAAGGTGCGCCCGTGAATTCATACCCGATAAACAACGCTGACGATTGTTCCGTTTGTATAATACCGGTGTCCGATCATAGTAGGTTATCCAAAATTATTTCATCGAGATAAACATGATTATGTTCATCCTTTTGTGATATTATTTTACTGAGCTAAAAATAATACCGCTATTCTTTAAAGTATTTTCCGACTTTGTAATTTTATTATTGTAACAAATCCAACCGAAACTGACCCAACTCTCCATTGCAAGGTGCGGGGACGTGTGGTATTTATTCAAATCGATGTTCTGTCAACACATTCTTTAAGGGCGTCATGTCTCGTGAATATTTGGTTAGTTTTCACAAACAAATATTCCTAATACCGCATAATTTTTCCACTATCGAATTACATATTTTTATAGTCAAGGGTTTGCCTTAAAATTCATATGCTATCTAACATACGGTGCTGGACTTGAATAGATTCCTTGAAAAGATGTCAGACACACTTGTTTTTCTCACCTTTTAGAACAAAATATATTTTGGGTTTGGTATTTTTATTATTATTAACTGGTAATTTAATCTTGTTAAATGCTACGGGACCAATATTTAGTTTTTTTAGTAAATTTAATTACCCTGAATAGTTGAATGCATGAATGTTCAGACAGATTATATATTGTTAATGTATATTATAAAAATCCCACAGGAAAGTTTGTTTATTCATTAAGGATCTTTATTTTTAATTTGTAATTTTAATCCTGCACATGCCTTATTGGATTGAATTTGTCACTATTCTCAATGTGAACGGCGGCGTCAAGAATACTTTAATTCATTTCTCTCAGTATGAATAAATTTTAACATTTTTAGGTTTTCGAGTGTTCATCAGAAAATATAAACCCGTCTAAATCTTAGGTTATAGTGCTTTTCAGGTTTAAAGAATGCAGGCATATTTACTGTGCTATTGATTTCTTTTCGGCATTATGCATGTGAGATATTCGTAGCAAGGAGACGGATAAGTCCCTAGTGGACGGGCTACTAAATATTCAATATTTTCCACACGTTATGATAAAAGTTTGATTTTTTTTTCTTCATCGCAAATCATGGGCATTGCAGGAAAACACTACACAAATGTATATGTCCGAAGCTTATAAATATGAACACACAATACAGTAAAAGTAAATTTTATGGTTATATCCATTATAATTTTTCATTAATGTGTAATGGCAGCCTCTCCAATACAGAGGAAATCGAAAAGAATGATTCACTTACCTAATAAATTTATCTTTTACAGGTAAATTTGTCTTTTATTTATCTCCACACATAGGTTTTGATCGGTGATGAGTCGATGACAAAATCTCCACCGTGCCGCGTCTTAGGTTGATTAGTGGCAAATTATTAAAATATTATTTTCATATTTTACTAGAGCAATAATCGAATGTCTCATATAAATAATTTAAATCTGAATGCAATTTACATTCAAATGTTGCAAGACGCACAACATATGGGTTGACGATAGCTAAATTTAAAACATTAAAAACAAAATATATAAATACGATACTGATGGAAGGTGTTGCCGCTCCATCAGGATCGAGTGCACCACCTCCACGGTTGAACACCAGACCTGAAGTGTCTGTTTAATTAAATTCCATCGCAGGGCTCACTTTCGCTGCTTCTATTCGGTGCGTTATCATCGGTTCAGTTTTGATTTAAAGTAGTAATGTTAACCTATAAAGTGTAAATCTTCACATATTTCATCATACAGGGGCCAGGACGACTAGAATATTATGTTTTGTGATGTCACAATAATGTTATATCAAAACTGTAACCAAAAGGGAAAACCAGTCATATGACTTCATTTGTAGTCAACTCAACTACTCAATTACTCAACGTTAATAGTCACGCCACGCCGCCTCCAAGAGACGGAAAGGGTATAACGAAGACTAGTTGTCAGTCGATCGCATTGCTAGTCTTTTTGGAGAATGTAGGATAGAATGGTACATTCAATAAAACCGATTTATAGCCGGGCATATCCTAATAGGTTTATAGAACAAGCTGCGAGTTAACCGTTCGGTGACGAGCTAGATTGGAGTGGTTAGGAGAAATGGTTGTAAGTCAATAGCATCACATGCCATTTTAGGGAATTATTCTTAAATTTCAATTTCTTGAAGCTAAGAGGGCTGGCTTTGAATCAATCTGTTATCCAAGCGATTGAGAGAATTTAATGTGAAGTATTCATTTAATAATGCAATTCAATTTCTAACTGAGGAGTAGAGATGCAATTGTCTCGAGTGATTCATAGTGTATATCTAATTTGACATTGGCAGATCGTGTATTGGGTTTCAATTGGGAATTTGTATCAGACATCATTCGTCTCTCGAGTGCGGTCAGTCTTCTTGATGCCGTACTGATATTCATATACGTATTCAAAATTTGCTTTGAAATCAGTCTCGATGACTACCATTTTACGCGAAATCTTTGGTTATTCAGGAGCAATTGCACCTCTTTCAAACTAGCAGAGGCCTGCCGCATGCGTTTAGCGCGTACGTCGAAAGGACCTGAGCCTGTCCACAAAGAAACGCATACCATCAGATTTATTTACTTTCCAATTACATTTACGTGTTTCAGTAATGAATAGTGCATATTCCGTCTCACACATTAAAGAGAGTCGTCGGGATTTTTCGAAAAGGCTGGATATTATAGCAGCAGGTCGTCCTATGCCAAGTGTACGGTTAATAATAGTGTTCGGAAATTAAATGTACAAAAAAAAAAAAATACTTCGCAAGTAAGTTATTACAGATTTCAGTGGAAAGTGAGCGTTGTTTCTCAACATTAAAAAGGATCAAGTCGTTTTTGAGACGATTCAAGACGTGAATAAACTCTTGCGTGTAGAGATACAGTCGGTATCGTCAATATCAGACATTAATGTTGGCGTTATTGAAGTGTTTCAACGTATTTAACGCTCGCAACGTGGTTTTTCTACTACAACTGTTCGTTACTCAGTTGCTCTAAAAGGACAGGACTAGTTAGCTAATCGCTCTCGCTATGACCCGTTTTAAGGATCGGATGAAATTATAGACATCGCAAACATCCATATCTTCCAACAGAATCGATTTAAAAATCAACTTATGAATCTGTCCATACTGGGATTCGAACCCTCGAGATCGGTAGCCAGAGTCAATGAAGCTGACCACTGCACCACAGTCCGGCGAGTACTTGATCCACATTTTTTAGATTCAGCTTAAGACACGCCCTCAATTGCAAACCAACCCGTCACAATTCAAACAAATTGAGTTTTACTTTAATTAAAATAAAAACATTAAGCAGATAAAAGATCAATTTAATATTCATACTACATGCCAATGAGTATTTATTTTATCAAAAAAAGTATATCACTATTTTTGGCACTTGATAAATATTTATCAAATTAATTTTTATTAAATACGTTGGACGGGAAATTCATTAATATGCAAAAGTAAAAAGCAAACGTTATTTGTATTGATGTTTACTAAAGGTCTCGGAAACTTATTAAGAATAACACAGGTAAAAGATACCAATTTCTTGTGGGCCCAAAATACAATGCTATTTGCAAGTATATGCCAGTTCAATCAGTAAAAAGAATAATACTGTTACAGAGATAACAACAACCAATCTATGAATATTGGGATGAAGTTAAATGAAATATAATATTGATTCATGCAAAGTCGTAAAGAAACAATTATGAATAATATAGCCTGAGGTGGAAGGGTCTTGTGGATTGATTGCTTGTACAATGCAAACAAGTATGAAATAAATGTATTATATGTCAATTAATAATGATTTCAAAATCATCGATCTTACATTGAACTGTCAACACGAAAATTATGCGTATCAAACGATACAAACTTAACAACCTTTCAGCAAACGGTCTACAAAACCATATTCTTTTTAACGAGTGGGAAATAAAATAATGATTATTTATATTTAGATGATGCCTGCGTATAGATTGTATCGACAATAATCGAAGGCGAAAATTAAAAAAGAGGAGTTCCCTGAAAGTAAATTACAAATTTTATTATGATACATTAAACAAACAAGTATTATATCACGTTTCCCACCTAATGGTGTATTCAATAATAATACAGTGGATGCAAAAAAACATGGTGAATAAATTAGAAAAAAAAAATAATGATAATTTACAAAAATTCATGACTTACACATGCTTAATTAGTATTAATCTTATAACTATCCATTCAAGGCAGTGGTTTCCAACCGGGGAGACGCCGACATTTTGTAATTAAAAAATAATTTTCATACCATAATATCTACAGATAAATAAAGCTTCATATCGTAAAATAACAGCAAAAATTCATCGAATGAATGTTTTATTTTAGTCATTGACAAAATATACCCTTGGAGGCGGCATTTTTCAACTGAAAATTCAGTAGGCCTCAATGTCGAGGCAGAGAGAAAAATTTGTTGCAAACAGTTTCAAGATGCTGAATTATCATTTTGTAATAGCAGTTTTTTCAATAGAACACCAACTGGCAGATAAAACATTGCTGACGGTTTTGCCGAGAGCAAAGCGAGGAAAAATAATTGTTATATTTTTTTTTTTGCGACTAGCCAATGTTGTGTTATTAAAATAAATCTGCTTAATATGTTGTCCTAAATTAATTTACAATTTACATGGATTGTACATTAATAATTTTGTATTTTTTATGTAAACAATGACTATAATAATTATTTTAAAGACTAGGTTTCTTGACATATTTCAAGAACAAGCCTGCGGGACTGTACAATACTAATATTGAATAAAACATTTGTAAATTATATTTATAGATAAAAATAAACAGTAAGTAATTTTCAGTCATTTCGCGAAAATCGTCAATCGTTTTCCGTCGCCAAAAAAATATGAAACGACAAAATAAAATTTTAGATTGACTAAATTAATACACAAAAAATCTTTCTTCGTCAAAATGCCCCCATGGGGTCTCGGTGTAATATGGCAACCCTACGGTACTATAATTTAGTAAAGAAGTGAAACTCAAATTGCAAGAGATATCTTTAATTATTGCAACTTTTGCCAAAGTTTGAAATGGTAGGCAAAAAAGGGCACATTTATAAAATAAGTAACTAAAAAAAATGGAGGGCTGTAATTCATCAAAAAATTTCAATTACTTAAAAATTTATTGACTACAATTCATTCAATTAATATCCTAGAAAAACATTCATATCTTCAGACAACTTACTGTTTTAAGATAATATCAATATAATGAAATAATGAAATGTTTAATTTTTTCTCCAGTGAGATGCAAAGCGTGTTAGTAATTTTATCAATATAACATCATTGAATATATTACGTACACCATAAGTTGTACGATATGAAAATATCGTCCGAGTACATATCCAGTTAGTTATAACAGAAGGTTCCTCATTTTGAACTCTACCGTATAGCATGCTTATTTTTATAAATTATACTCTTGCTTAAAAGCAGTTTCCTACAATGAAAAAGGTATAACATTTCAAACATTTGTCCAATCACTCACAACTAGTATAGTTAGTGTCTTCTTCCAGAAGAAAGGACGATATAGTCTGCATCCACATTGTGAAGAAAAACGTTTCGTTTATATAAATAATAAAAAAATTTCATTTCAGAAATACTTTAAAAAGGTAAAAATAGTTTAGTTCTACGATAATTTTAACATGTTGTCGACAGCTATTTCGGCTATAGGTCTGACGATGTCGTGAAATCGAAATATCTATCAACCATATCTTATAATTCTTGCGGAACCAAATGCTAGGCTATTTTTACCTTATTAAAATGGAGTTATACCAAGTAAATGCCAATACAATCGATAAACTGAATTACTCTACGGTGAAATAATAGCTTTATATAATTTAACATCATAAAATAGAATTGATGACTTCCTAAATAAGTTTGTTTGTGCTAAGTTGTTAGAGATGTTATTTAATCACCTGAATATCACAAGAATAACAAATATTTTTCCACAATGCAATTTTTAGACAAACTTTATAATATGCCGTAAAAAATCACTAAGAAAATATACAAAATTTTCGACATGCATGGATGGTACACTGTTTATAATTGGGCCGACCGATTCATCATTGAAAAAAAAAACCAAACGAACAGCGGCTGACAAACGGATATTACACATAAATTTTTACTTGATTAAAATAACCTTTTGACCATTTGTAACTTTTAAACTGTCATCGTGAAGAGCTATCGTTCGCTCTGTCAGTTTTTTAAAGGTAATAATTGTACACCTGTTTCAGGCTAATCTGATTGTGGACTCGTTTCCGTCTTTTTTCGATGATGGTACATATGAACACGTAAACAAGACGGGTTCCGCATGCGTCTCTGGCAAATCATACAAGTGAGAATTTCTTCTTTAGTATCGTGTTTATCGCGAACGTGCACTTTTAGATTGTATCGGTTGGCGAAAAGTCTCTGGCATCTGGGACATTTAACTCCGCCATCTTTCCGACCTGAAATTTTGAAATCAGAATAAACTTTTATTTATATATTTTTTTTTTACATCACCATTTACCATTATAGACATCAAAATTAAATTAATATGTTTTTTTATTATGCAGTTATTTTACTTAGGGGGTTCACGGTCAGGTTTTTGCTTTACGAAGGGGTCCATGGGCATAATACGTTTGGAGACCACTGCTCTAAATATAAAAAAAACAAAATTCACCATGTCAAAATAAGAGGACTTACGAGGCTGAATTTCAGGAATAGCACCCAATCTGTAATTAAGGATATCACTTGGCGGTGTTTTCGGGGAATAGTCTACTTGCTCTCTAAAACAATTTAAAAAAAACAACTAGAGAATACTAAGGGGGATGTTAAAAAAATATTGCTAGGTATGCCATTTGAAAACAGTCTTTGAACTTTTGATAAATTACTTTTCCACTCACCCATCGGAATCTAACAATTGATGGGAGGGAGGTGAGGTCGTTACTATTCCTGCACGTCCACTGGCGCTGGGTTCCTCGTCACTGATGGACTTTTTCACCTCTTCCGAAACGGATTCCGCGCTTTGCTCCTGGATACTGCGAGTAGTTTGTGAAATTCGTTCATTGAGCTGCAGAAGTAACGACCGATAGTTTAGCAAAACACACGTAAGAGTAAAATTGCAGATTTTAAGGTGAATTTTTCTACTCTTAACAAATACATAAACTACCTTTTCTTCAGCGAGTCCCTTGATTTCCAAGAACTTTGCTGTTTTCAGAAAGCTGAAAATATTCGACGTCGTGACACTCACTTCTCCAGAGTACATAAATTTAAGCAGATTCAGGAATTCAAATCGCTTTACACCCTGTATAATGACCATCGGGTGGTGAGATTCGTGCGTCTATATTGGACAAAGAGAGTAATGAGAAATAAAGATAATTCACAAAAAAAACCATAAATTTTGAGCCAAATAATTTGTCCTACTTAAAAATGGGTTATAAATAAGTGCACTTTGTGTTAGGTAGTATTCACTTGGTACACTTGCACTTTTGTTTCGATAGTTGGCACTCTGTATAAGATAGTATTAACTTAGTACACTCGAACTTTGATTTTAATAGTTTTCACTTCGAAACGGATTGTTTTAACAAAGTACCACAGACTAATTTTGATAGCTTGACTTTGAAACGGATTATTTTAATGTTGTATGTTATGGACATTGAAATAAATTATATTAACATATTGCACGTCCACTCAGAACCCTGCTTCTTCATAAATACCACTCCTATAATATACTAGTGAATAAATTCTAATGAGCGGAGCAAAGACAATACAGGCGGCCTAATATAGAGTTGCGACAAGTAAACTAGTCTATGTTGCAAGTAGTAAAGAATAAGTTACATCTACTATCGATTTCAAAGTGTGAGTATTTATATTGAGTGAAAACTATTTTGTCTGTGTGATAATATTTGTTCGTAAGTGCAACATATTTCTTCAATGTTTAAATATATTTTATTATGTGGCATCACTTTATTTTTAGTGAAATAATTTGTTTTTTGTGGAATGTATTTGTCGAAAACTATCTTTACGAAAGTGAATATCATCTAAACAAAAGTGCATTTAATTGTAAGCCCTTAAGACTAGGCAACCACGATAATAATTAATTTTTAGCAAATAATACCGAATTCACCGTAAATATAATAGATATAGTCGTCGCATATAGTAAGAAATTTTTAGATATTATGTTACCAATACCAATTATTACAAGCATAACTGCAGTGTCACACTTTTATGCAGAATATTTATGACATCGCTAGAGAAAGACAGGCTTTTCCAAATATTTTTTTCAATGATGATTTCTTTTAAAAACAAATATATCATTGACATTTAAATAAATTCAAGCGCTTATAATAACTCTTAATGGAGCACATTTCAACGGGTGTTTGTTAAGAACTGATCAGTTTTAAGTCAATTGCTCAATTGAGGATATGAGAAGACTACCGTAATACGGGTGAACAGAATTGTCCGTTATTATTTAAAATTTCTCGCTCGACACCTCTATTAAAATCATTTCAAATAATATGAGTATTGCCGTTCCAATATATTTCTGATTTTTACGGGCCAAAGTAACCCACCCCACGCTTTCCAGATTGATTCGGTTGGGTGTAAAGAGAGCAAAACGCCACAGACATCGGCGGCTTCTGATAAAAATCCATTATAAAAAGGGCGATTCAAACCCTTGACGGTGCAACAGTGTAGGACTAAACGGCAACAACAACCAATTAATTTACGCAAAATAGAGAAATGAAACCCAGTATTGAGAATTCATCATTATTGCTATGGATGAATGTAATCTACACCCATGTAAAAAACACCCATGTCGAAAGCACACAGTATACAAAGATAATACATTTTGGGCATATGAAACTTTTTTAAATTGGAATAACACGCCTTTATTGCGTAAAAGTTATTATTTTTACAATTTAAGAAAAACACATTGTTCAATCGCGAGTGATTAAACACGCAAATAATCAGGATCAATTACACGAAACTCACAGTTCCGACTTAATATTTTTTTGCCAGTATGACGATGGGGCGCCTAAACGGGTACGTTCATTGAAAACGGAATACGGCTGACGCCAGTTTTAAACTTGCGATACGTTCGGTGAAACGGTTGTTTATTTTACTAATATGCAGTAGAGCCCTCAAAACAATGAGACATTTTTATACATTATTAACTTGCGCGTCTCACTCCTCTTAGCGACGATAGAGTTGAAAGTTGACGGCGCCGCACGTTTTGCTATGCCGGCACGCTTTCCTTCGGGATTTCTATCAACTTCTCGATTTATTTTCAAACTCTCGGCTAGGGTATTAACTTTCTTCCAAGTTTCAGATACTGCAACGCTTTCGAAACATTGAGTTGTTATCGGCGACTTCAACACGATGCCCTCCCAAGATACGAATCATACAAAAGGGGACAACAAAAATGGTCAATCGACGAAAACGATAAAATGCAGGATCATCCAACACTGTTCTCACGGACGGTCTCGCAACGACAGATGTAGTGTCTATTTAACTAAAGATTATTTTGGCTGTGTGGCAAGACGTTAGGACAAAAAAAACAAACCTCAAATATTCTCTTAAAATACGGACTGCTTATCGACAGGACAAGCTTGTGAGCACGGACGCAATACCCGTCAACGGATAGAGTACAATCCACAAATTCCTGATCAGTAAAAAAATCATTCAGTCCCGTCATTAATGCATTGCAATGTTGATCCCATTTTAAACAGATCCTAAAAAAATAAGCACAATTATTTTTGAGTATGAACGAAACAGACAGACCCATGTCAACGATTGCAAAGGTAGGTGGGCTGGTGCCATCATTTTGAATTGATTTCAAAACTTACCCAAGTGCGGTGTTGTTTGAATATGCAACTAAGCAATACATAAGAACTAATTTCACATGGAAAGCAAACTACACAAACCTCAACATATTATTGTAATGTTTTCCAGTGCACATAAACATTAGTGACGGGCAAACACTATTGGTCATTCCAAAGAAATTATTAAAATATACATCATTGTTGAACACAACCGCCGTTTGCCTTTCACAGTTTCACGACTGGTTTCTTGAAAATTGTGTCCGATAATGCCTGATTAGTGGGTGCAAGCTGCTAGTTTTGAAGTGATCTGCTGAATCACCTGACGGAAGACTGTATTATGTCTCCAGACTGGCCTATTTTGGGCTCATGAAAATGTCTCGTCTGTGTTTTGACAGACATTTTGTGTTCCGTTTCGTACATCCGGAGCAATATAATAATCCTCATCAGCGAGCCTCCGGGATGAGGTTTCAAAACAGATCACTTCAAAACTCACAGTTTCCACTAACCGGTAGTTTGTGTGAGGCGTTGTCCGACTGAGGTATTTGAACCGAGTTTTATTGACATACTCGCGGGCGTTTTCCTCTGAAGCTCTGTCGCCGTTCCGCGGAGTGTCCACGCCTCGAGGGGGCCGTGCTTTGATTTTTCTCATCTGAAACAGAAATTACTTATTAGCCGTCTATTTGCAAAAAAACACAAAACCGACGAGCATGTTACGCCATCCCGTTAAACAGATATTTATAAACTTTAAGGCTTCGAACAAAGCCGACGGCATTTCTCACTCGGCTAGGAGTCCGCGTCGGGTTCGAAAATACAATGAGATAGTAAATAATTATATGCAATACGAAGGAATTCATAAATAAATGACTAAAAATACCAGTCAAGTTCCGGAAATCTTAATCCGGGGAGTGCCGTTTTCCAATTGTATCGGGAATTTTAACTATTATTTCCAGCGATAAAGATGGCCAATTGCGAAGTAAACAAATACGGTCGCTTCAGAAGACGGCAGTGAAATTTCAACGAGTTTAAATCCATCGCTCAGGAAGTCGGCTGTGTTGATTTCACAAAAGAATGAATAACTGGGTGACGATTGAAAGTTTTACCGGCGTTAACGACGGGTTGAAATCGTCACATACCTGTAGGTCCTTGCGGAGTTTCGAACGGGTCGAAGGGAGACACCGCCGACCGCCACGGGCGAGACGACGCGGCATCTGAAAGGATGAGACAATTTATACAAGTTATGCCATTTAATCATGCAAACTTACGTCTGATCGGTGTTGAATTGTAAATAATGTGAGAAGTTTGCTTTACGAGTGGAGTCGTTTGCCGGCTCTACCGGCGGTGAAATATATCAATTTACTTCTAAATGCCACTAAGTAAATACTCACTAAGATTGATCAGCCAAGTTCATCGCATCGCCGACAGCAGCGACTGACGCGGTGGGATATCTGGAACGATGAGACAACTCTGAGAAGTTATTGCATTTCAACACCGACATTACAATACAGCACAAACTGTGCATCTGTAAATACAAAAAATGAAATTTTCACTAGTTATTACAGTGAAACCCGCGTTAAGTATCTATTAGCAGGGACAAGGTCTAAAAATGATATTTTTCTCCGAAAACCGCACAGAATGTAATGTTATAGGCTAGAATAATCTTTTACCTAAATATATGGAAAATATTCGTGAATCACGTAAGGAAACGTTGAAATATAGACATGGCGGATACCCGTCCACAGACGTCAGAATCATGACGATTTTCATATTGAACGGTAGAACCAACCAGGCAAACAAAACCATTTTTTTTTTGTTTCAAAGGAATAACGGAGAATCCTACAATTTCAATTATCGTTATTTTACGTACCGTGTGGGCCCCACACGCTACTGCAAATATCGATAGACTGCTGCCATTGTTACAGGCAAAAATATAACTAACGCAAATGAGGCTTTCAAAGTAGGCGAAGACAATTTTTGATCGCTAAAATAAATCGCACATTAATAAAATATAACTCACCCGGGCGAGAGACGCTGTGAAGGTCTCGCGAGGTCAAAACCCGTCCCAGGCTGCACTGAAGGCAGTTGAAGAGGCATGTTTAGTAGAAAATATCTGTTACGCCGGACGTGGCCTAAAATTGTTATTCTTAGCCAAAGTTACACAGAATGAAATCTTTCGGTGTAGAACAATCTTTAGTGAACCTAAGTACTTGGAAAATAACCTGAAAAACAAAAATTAACTTTCAGTTTGACAGGAATAAAAGAGATTCTTACGAATTCAGTTACGTACCGCGTCTTACTCTGGCGGCTCTCGCTTCCCGAGGGTCACAGAGAGTCCTGATCGTTTGGAAGAATCCGTGTGACCTCACAGAGCGATGTTCTTTTCCCCATAGATTCGGTGACGGATCGGAAGCCATCGACCTGCAGCCGTGCGGTTCTTCGACCGTTCAGATGAATTATCACGCTTTATATCAAATTATCCGAGTTTAAACGCCGAATATTTACATACCTCACAGTATAAGCGAAAATTGGAAATAATCACTCAAGAAATCTGACAACTTTAAGGTTACAAGCTCATCGTGCGGCCGGTTCGTGTCGCATCATGTCAGCGCGTGACCTAGGGATGGGCGATTTTATTTCACCTTTTGGTAAATCGATCTTTTGTTCGCATAAAATCGATTAGAATCGACTATTTTTTAAATATGACAAAAGGTATTCAAAATAAATGAGAAAGAAGAAGGTTTGGGAGCAAACATCTTAGTCAAAACTCAAAGTTCGGATCGCTTTCGTTTGAAGCTATAATATATGGTTTATATCATAGCTGTTTGGTTTGAAACATTGAAATGATTTTGAAGTTCTAAAATGCGAGAAGAATTACGGACAAGTGTTGGTATACGGGTAATGTATTCTCCGAGATATTGATACCCTGAATTATCAAAAGTTGCTGAAAAATATTTAAGTGTGGTGAGAAGACTCTTCTGCAGCTGAGTACATAATGCAACAATGTCGAAATAGAATTCTACCTGATTGCTTTAACCACCAGACCGCTGTAAGCACACCGGTGGCGTATCGCTTTTCAATATATAACATTGGTTCGCCATCTACCGACAACCAGTAATATGTACATAACATGAAAAATCTTATCTTGTCAGAGTTGTCTATACAATGGTTATGTCAAAATTTAATATAATAAATAAATAATTTTGCATAATATCAGAAATGATGAAAATAATGAAATTTGAAATGTTCACCGGAAACGTTTTTACTTGGAATGAGGGTGACTACACCAAAAGTTCAAGCATTCGATGATAGCGTGTCTGAATGAAAAATGAATATGAACGAAAAAACTAATGAGTCGTCAAATATTTCGTTGAGTTATTATTCGATTGGTTGATGAAACTAACGAAACGTTTGTGAATCTGAGCGCCTTAAGAATTGGGTTGATAAAATATACGTTTTTTTTGCTATTTATTGTGTTACATGACACACCCTGGTTTTTCTTAAGTATAAGTGTCATTAGTGTCCCGAACTGAAATCGGCCTGCGGCAAAGAGCAATAATTCGCAGAATACGCTGTTTCTTGTTGTCAGGCGTTTAAGAAGCCCTTGGGCTTCGGCCGCTGGACGAGTCCATTTTTACGGAAAAGGGTAGCTCCAACTTTGCACGGAGTTTTTTTTGAATTTTGGTAGACAGTCGATGACGAGCTGCCGAGTCGGACGAACGAGGTCTCGTCGCGACGAAAGTGATGTGACGATGTGAACTGTTTGTTTGTTTTTGTGTTTTGATTTGCGTTGGATTTAATTTAAATTCGTTGTGTCATTTGTATTAAAACTTAAAGTAAATTCAGTTGCTAAGTAAATGTAAATGTAGAATCAATTTTATGTGTTAAGATTTTTATATTTGTGTAATGTGAAACCACTGCATCTTGAATGGATAATAAATAAGTTTTTAACCGGATCTGAAATGGTGTTTGTCTGAGATCAGCCCTTCCAGGACTCCGGATAACCAGCCGCTCGCCTCTCTTCGATCCGGGAATTCTCATTTTGTCGCCCAACTTAGTGGCCATTGACGGTTTGTGACACCTCAGGATTCACCCCCTGAGGACTCATGCTCTGAAGATGCAGTGGCTTTGAACTGTGGTTCATGGCGCCCAACCGAATTTTAACGTAACTTCAAGAATTTCAAATCGCCGAACGCACACTAAGAATCCGGACCCTGCCCTGAAGGTGGACTTCAAGATCGGGACCAGACAACCAGTCAGCTTCCCGGCGTCTTACTACGAAACCCCAGCTTCAAAGGCGAAACTGGCGGGAGTCGTCGGTGAAAGGTGCCTGGCCTCTGTTACTTTTCACGAAGCCCTATTTCTCGACTGGCCGCTCTTGACGTCGTTCGTGCTGACCTAGGAGGCCTGCTGGGCCTGTTGTGTTTTCAACCAGTGAGGCCTACTGTGGCTGTTTGTTTGCAATCCGTGAGGCCCGCTGTGCCTGTTAGAGTTGCAGCCTGTGAGGCCTGCTGTGTCTGTTTTGTTGTCAACGAGTGACGCCTACTGTGGCTGTTTGTTTGCAATCCGTGAGGCCCGCTGTGCCTGTTATATTTGCAACCTGTGAGGCCGTTTTGCCTGCCAAGCTGCCTGTTAAGACGAGAAGACGCTAATAAACCTGCCCTGCCGAGCGAGGACGCTGCGGATGCCTTCTCGGGAGAAGATGAGGCCGTCTGCCTGTGAAGAGGAGATGCCGCCGACACACCTGCCCTGCCGAGCGAGGATGCTGCGGATGCCTTCTCGGGAGAAGATGAGGCCGTCTGCCTGTGAAGAGGAGATGCTGCCGACACACCTGTCCCGCCGAGCGAGGACGCTGCGGATGCCTTCTCGGGAGAAGATGAAGCCGTCTGCCTGTGAAGAGGAGATGCTGCCGACACACCTGCCCCGCCGAGCGAGGACGCTGCGGATGCCTTCTCGGGAGAAGATGAGGCCGTCTGCCTGTGAAGAGGAGATGCTGCCGACACACCTGCCCCGCCGAGCGAGGACGCTGCGGATGCCTTCCTGGGATAGGAACAGGACGCCTGTTGGCGTAGGAAAATTTGCACCACCGCCCGTTGTGATGCCGATCGCGACATGACCTGTGTTGTGGCCTCGTGTGTGACGACCGACGCGCTGCCACGCGTGTGTTTTTAAGACTTGATTTTTGTGTTCTTTATTGTATATTGTATCTTGTTTTTGTGTGATTATTGCTACGCTGTCCGAACTCAGTTCATGGACACTAGAAGTATGGGGTTTGACACACCCTGGTTTTTCTTAAGTATAAGTGTCATTAGTGTCCCGAACTGAAATCGGCCTGCGGCAAGAGCAATAATTCGCAGAATACGCTGTTTCTTGTTGTCAGGCGTTTAAGAAGCCCCGGGCTTCGGCCGCTGGACGAGTCCATTTACGGAAAGGGTAGCTCCAACTTTGCACGGAGTTTTTTTGAATTTTGGTAGACAGTCGATGACGAGCTGCCGAGTCGGACGAACGAGGTCTCGTCGCGACGAAAGTGATGTGACGATGTGAACTGTTTGTTTGTTTTTGTGTTTTGATTTGCGTTGGATTTAATTTAAATTCGTTGTGTCATTTGTATTAAAACTTAAAGTAAATTCAGTTGCTAAGTAAATGTAAATGTAGAATCAATTTTATGTGTTAAGATTTTTATATTTGTGTAATGTGAAACCACTGCATCTTGAATGGATAATAAATAAGTTTTTAACCGGATCTGAAATGGTGTTTGTCTGAGATCAGCCCTTCCAGGACTCCGGATAACCAGCCGCTCGCCTCTCTTCGATCCGGGGAATTCTCATACAATGCCACGAGATGATTTTTCGTCGATGCTGCGAATGATGAATTTTACTAACAAAGAGGAACACTAAGTTGGTGTTTGCTTTTCAAAAATAAAACCAACAATTCTTGATGTTTCGCCGTAATTAACAGTATGTAATTTTTCTTAATCGTTTACAAGTATAGAAATTGCTCGTGACAACCCTTATTACAGATTCTTAAACGTGTGGCTAGAAGCTCCCCGATAAAGGAATTCGCCGGAAGGCTCGCCTTTTGCCCACTGCTATTAGCACTCACGGTTGTACTCGGTCAGAACCAAGTGCCACTTATTCAACGCATGCATCTTGACTGTGTTGCTTTACGGTTGCGAGTCATGGCACCTCCACCAAGGCACAGGGTAACCGTATAGTGCTTTGAAAACAGATGTTTGCGGCGAATACTATGGGTACGGTGGTTTGATTTTGTCAGGAACTCGGAGGTAAGTGAGCGGACGGACCAGCCTCTTATTACGTCCAAAATAAAAAAGCGACGATGGACCTGGCTTGGACACGTCCCCAGGGAGCCTGAATCCTGCCTGTCTCTTCTACCAACCAGATGGACTCCGTCACCCTGGAAGGTCACTAATGACCATCGGTAGGATGTATTCGGCGGAGCCACGAGACGCTGGGAGGAAGCGAGGAGACTGGCGGGGGACAGTGAAGCTTGGAGGAACCGCGTGATGGCCATATGCTCCGAATAGGGAGCGGACATGGTTTTAAAAAAAAATGTTTTTCGCAGCTGTTAAGTGGTTATTAACATGTTATATCTGCATTTGCTGCAAAAAGAGGACTGGTTTATGTAAATAATTTAAGCAATTCGTTTCGACTAAAAAATAAAATTTCTCGTTACAATAATAATAAAATTAAACATAAATGTGATCTATGCAGTTTTTTTTTATTAATGTTGAACTAGTTTGTATAAAGAAAATACACGTAACGATCGATCTTGTTTTGAGGTTCGCACATCCCTAGTGCGAGCCCGTGAGCAATCCCCGCGTGAAAACCAAACGACAAAAGAAGATTGCCAGAAATTAAAAATGTTAAATTACGTTAAAAGATTTCATAAAACATTTAATCTGCCTAAAATACCTAACGTTAAACTTGTTCAATATATGATTTCCGTCTCCATTGATTATTTATTAACGCAAGCTTCTACTCTTTCTTTTTTCTTTTCCTTGGCTCATTACTTGACGTCACTGTTCTGGGTGAAAACACTAAAGCGAAAAATCGACATATTCTTATCGTCATTTACATTAATTGAAATACCTTTATGACTTCATCGAGAGCATCACGCATTATAAAATGAGAACCGCGCAAAGTATGGTGTAGGAATTAGTGATGAAAAAAAACTGTTACATATGTTGTGTTTCATTGTTTTTCCACATATTGAGTCCAGGTGCACAACGTGTTCAACACCGATTTTCACTTCACAGGTCGGTTCAAGTATACATTGACGTCATACGTGATCAGATTTTGAATAAAGTTTCTCTCATCCGTCTAACATTAACGCTTAGCACCCGGATGGCCAATATATTGGCTTCAGGGCAACCGCTCGCCTGTACGGATAGCCAATATAATGGCGTTGGTGATCGGTATCTTCGAAGCTTTATTTTTAATATCTCCCGACAATATTCGACGGGTTTTATTTTACAATAATGTACTTAAAGAGTTAAACATGCTATAAAATTATAAAATATGTAAATGACAACAGCTTTTGATGATGTCAATTCTTAAATTCTTTACAAAGAAAAAAATAGGAAGAAGTCAATGACACATTTTGATTGTATTGACAAACCAATAATTCACCAATGTGTATTAATAGGTGTTAAACATATGTTTTTTCCCCATGTCTGCTCCCAACGTGGAGCACATGTTCTCCTAATAGAGGTATCTCAACAGAATTTTTCTATTAGAACTGCTTGTTACTCAGTTACTCAACCTCTCTTTTTTCGAAGAGAGTGGGGATAGAAGGATAGGGCTAGGACTGGACTCATGGTTAGCTAATCGGTCTCGCTGCGCCCCGTGAGGATCGGATAGATGACAGGGAGCTTTAGACATCACGAACACTCAGACTAAGAACATAAATCGAATGAAAGATCGATTTACGAAAACTAGTTAGCTGTCAACTACAGATCTATCAGTTTGCTCGATTGCCTGAGCAAACTGCTCGAGAGAGTGATTCTCGAACGCTTTCTCCCCGCTCATAACCATATTCTCCCTGAATCCCGATACCGATTGCATTGAAGTGTTGGTGAGCTGCATAAAAAATAGTGGTGTCCATTTAGCATTTGTTGACGTCACATTGTGCTTATTGAATAACAATCTATAGTGTTTTGGTGACGAAACAAATTTGTTTCTTCAGAGTGACGTCACATCGACCTATACTTCTTACACCATGGAAGCCACCGACGACTAGAGTTTTTTCTGTTGTCTAAGCTTCCTAGCCACTTTGCTAATCCTCCGGACTCATTCTTATCGAAACGATCTCTGCTGGACACCGCATTCTCAGTTGGATCGGTTCCCGATTTTTGAAATCCTTCGGATCTCTGGCAATCGAAACCGTCCATGCTGGAGCGCTGCATCTTAGTTAGATCGGTTCCCGATTAGTGAAATCGTACGGAAGCACTGCTTCCTAGCAATCGAGACCTTCACTGCTGAAGCACCGCATTCTCAGTTAGATTTGTTCATGATTAGTAAAGTCTTACGGCCTTTGAGGCTCGAGATTACTTTTTACTTTAACTATTACATGTGATGTACCTGGCTCCTTGCCCACAGGACCTGTGTATCGAAACTATGATTTGAATGTTTATTTATTTTTTCATTTAGTAAATATATCAATTGCAAATAAAAAATCTCTTAAAAAAACTACGTACGCATGCATTATTTTCATTTCTTTGGTTTTATTCATGTAAACTTCCGATGTGATTACTTTTTATTACTTTTAACACGATTGAGAACACTATTGCGCTCTCGCTACGCCCCGTGACGATCGGATACACGGGAGGGAGCTTTAGACATCACAAACAAATTTATGAAAACCGTCCGCACCGGGAATTGAATCCGTAACCGTAGCCAACGACGTTAAATATGTGTTGATACTGTAGATACATATTAACATAAAAGTTTTAAAAGATTCAGAAGCTTCAAAACCACCGTGCATCCGTCGTGTATTTTGATCAGAAAGATAAAATATTGACCAATAATAAACAATTGTTGGTGATGAACTTTAAACAAGGGTGGGTGCCATGTGTGCAGCAAAAAACAACAGCAAGTAAATACGACCGTGGACCCAAACTGCCAGTGGGTGGGTCACACAGCAGTCGCTTCAAAAATATTTCTGAAGTAAAATTGTAATAAAATCTTAAATATTTCAAAATTACGCCTTAAGCAATAGTAATAATGTAAAACTCACAATTTAGCACAGCTCAGTGATTGTTTTGGCTTGAATTAGTTGAAGTATCCCAAATAAGCAATTATGGTGACCCATTGTAGCTACGCAGGTTGTCCCAAAAACGTTTGCGTCGTCTGTGCAAAAACTCACTCCATTTTCTGAAAAAATTAGTAAAATCTGAACCCCAGAGTGGACTGTCAGTATTGAGTGAATCCCATAGGTGTGCCAAGTGTTAAAGTTGTAAATATTACTTGCATATTCGAACGGGAGACGCCAACGTCCATTTTAGTTTTCCGGTAGCCCATATTGCCCACGGATTCCTTCGCGCGGACCTGCCCTTGCGTTTTGACCCTAGAAGACTCCAGGTATTAGTACCAATTTTTTTATTTATCTCCACTTACAAACCGGCAATACAACGAATGTTGTGCTATTGTTGGTTTTAGCCATATTTCACCTAGATTTGCTCCCGAACTATCCCAGGTTTCAGGCACTCGTCGGACCAACCTAAAAATGGTTTCTTCCATTTCAGGAATTCTCGTCAATTAAGCCCCTGTTTCCTACTCATCTTCGTTTATTGACATGTATTTCGTGTGCGTAAATCTCCTACAGGATACCGCTATCTTTCATTTTAATGTTATACAGTGGTAACGGAAGCGATTGCTCATTACTAACCTAGACCCCTCTGCAGAAATGAATTGAAGATATTTTTCATGCATTTATGGGTCTCGGGATGACCTGTAGGAAGCGTCTGAAAACTCTTTGTTGATTCGTTTAAATGTTGATGTAACTTTTACAATTACTATTAGCCTGATCGCCCTGTGTTTGTATCCGTCGCCACTAAGTGCCACTTTATGCAATGCGAATTTTCTTATTGAATTTAACTTTAAATGTGTGGGGAGTGAGTTACCGTGGTACTTGATATAATGTGTTAAAACATATCTATGATTTGATTAAGTGGTGTATAAAAGCAATCGAAATGGATAATTCTATTCTTCTATTTTACATTTTCCTTCATCATTCAGAGATGGCCGACATGAGACCAGGAAGAGCAAGAGGGAGAGCACGGGAAGCAGCCGGTGCCGGAGGAGATCAGGAAAACCGGCCACCGCCGAGGTTCCAGCAACCGCAAACGAGGGACGCTGAAGTTAGACCGGGTACATCCATCGTGGCGGTCACGTCTGCAATTTCTGCGCTCCGTGCCGAAGGTCACCGTCATTTATTGTCTTCAATTTAAGTATTAAAAAATAGTTTTCCACACCCTGGTTAAAATTGAGCAAATCTATCTCTTAGTAATATATATATATTAAAATCTAATTTTTAATATTTCCCATCATAAAAATAGATACATACCGATGATGAGAGTTTCTCTGCGCGGAAATCTGAATTCTCAGCAGGCCAAACCAACCAATGTGCAGGATAATTTCAACCGTTTTGCTAACGTCAATATTTGACTAATTGACATGAAAGATGTTGCTTTTATTGATTAAAATTATTACTATTTATGCATTTTAACTATTAGGTAGATAAATCAAAACACATATTTAATGAAAAAAGTTTTACTTTCAACATTTAATATCAACGTTTAATATTTTAACCGTTTTAAAATGATTATAAATCAACTCATATTTGTAATATGTACAACACACGATTGGATCTCATTTTAAAGACAGCAGATCGGGTCTCGGCCGAATGGTGTAAGTTAGAAAAATAAATTGACCCCCTTTTCTAAGGGAAAAATCATTTTACATTGGTCTCGGGCTTAAAAATCCTGACCCGGCCACTTGTCGAGCCGCTTTTATATCGACACTCCCTACGTTTGACAATTTGCATTTCATAACGCAACTCGCCGTATAATGTTTTCTTCGATAAAAACAGTTTTTACTCTCTCCTGAACAATTTCGAGGGTTACGCCAATCGGTCAAAACACCGTAGGTATGTGTGTTTCTTCAAAAAATCAATAGTTTACCATTTGATGAGAAAACTGTTGCTCTCTTTCTGGTTCTACTGTTTTATATTTACATTTTAGGTGTATTTTTTTTAATGTTTGTTTATTTCTGTTTTATCTTTCGGATTCAACTCTATCTCCGCACAGAAAACACCAGAAGACGACATGGCCGAGGTCCTATGTGTACGTAAAAGCTCTTTATTAACAAACAAATATGACAATTGAGGCATTAAGAATCGAAATTCAACATTTCGGTACAATAAACTATTATTATTTACTAATGTTTTCATCTGAAATGTGCGTATCATAAGGTGTGATGAGTTTGGATATTTGATAAATATTCATTCTACCGGACGTGGCCTAAAAATTCAATTTTTACGTACGCAAAATGAATGGTCTTAAGACAGAGCAATCTTTCACGGAGCCAAATCAATGAAAAATATTCAAAAGCGACTTATCATATAGTCATTTTAGACCACGTCCGGCAGAATGAACATTCATCGAATATTGCAAATCGTTAATTACATATTTAATAATAGTGTTTACTTTTATTTTCTGTCGCATGCTTTGCTTAGTGTGCATTTTTTCGTTCAGGTACTTACAGCGAGACCCACTTTTCTATACTGTTTACATTTATAATATTATAATTTTTTCAGTGCGACCCTGGAAAATGGCCAGGTGAACCCTGTTGCATGAGTTTCGAAACATACTTAAAATCAAAATACTTCCATAATATATGTTACTTCTGCAAAACCTTTCGATACATTCGTTTTATGTAGTATATTTTTTCTTATTGCCTGCTTCCCTAAACATATCTCCGTTCAAACTCAATTATTTAGAATCGATATTTCTTTTATCTGTCGAGCTTTATGATATATTTTTTTTAACACAGCCGATGAACCGTCAGCTGCCAGTCGTGGGAATCGTCGTGGCAACGGCCGTATCTTGCAAGAACCGGTGAATCTATTGCGCACCAAACCTTCCGACGTGAACACCAAAAAAGGTGACAAGTATTTACAAACACAGAAAGCGTCGGTGCAGCAGTCAGATATGCTTCTGGTTATCGTAGCTGAGCAGCAATGCTCTGAGACCTCTGTCCTCGGTGTAGTTTCCGAGGGTTCAATTTTCTGTATCGATGTTTTCATCATTATGTTTTTTAATTAACTAATAACATATTGAGATTGCCTTGTATCAATAGGCTGTTTCCTCTACAGTGTATGGAACAGATTCAGTAACACGTAATAAATAAATACCGGATTTTGGCGTAGTTGTAAATTCGCAGACCCTAAAGTGTTGACAGACAATTTTTTAATCACTCGGTAATTTTATCCAGGAACAACCGGAACGCCGATCAAATTGGTGTCAAATTATTTTAAGCTTTTGACAAAGCCCAACTGGTGTCTCTACCAGTATCGCGTGGATATTTCGCCCGATGAAGACAGGACCGTTGTCAAAAAAGGTTTGCTCCGTGTACACCAAAAAAACATCGGCGGGTAAGTTTGAATCGCTCATTTTCTGCCTAGAAACCACTGTATGGACATATTTTGTCGTCTCGGTGGTGAACTGACCCATGGCTGTTTGTAAATTACCCATTCTTATTTTACACACGCGTTTTTAACGATATTCCAGTCTTTTCACAACTGATGACAATAGAATGAACGGCGCACACTAATCATTGTAGCCGTAATAGCAGATGCTCAAATCATTCGATGCAATTAGTATTTTCATCAACTTGAAAACGATTCCATCGTAACGCATCCGACGCGCCCACTTTGAATTGGAACATTGAATAATCTGAAGTGCGCACCCGGCAAAAACGATACTGCCAATAATAAGCAATAATAATAGGTAATTTTAGACATTGCAAACGTCCATACTTTCGAACAGAAATCCGTAAATCGATTGAAAAAAATAATTTACGAGACTGTCCATAATGGGATTATATTTGTTTTTAAGATTTATCTTTGACGGTACGGTCCTTTTCACCCCTCACCGTCTTCACCCTGATCCAATGGTATTGTACTCTAAACGAAAGGAGGACGATGAAACGATGAAGATCACTATCAAGGTATTTGATTACTCGATCGGAATTTCGTTGTTTTTGAAAAACAAAATACATATTTTTGCAGGGCTATAATCAAAATCTTTCTTTGCAGCTAGTGGGAGATCTCGTACCCGGAGATCATCTCTATATTCAAGTGTTCAACATCTTAATGAGAAGGTGCTATGAAAACTTAGACCTACAGCTCATAGGAAGAGATTACTTTGACCCCAAAGCGAAAGTGAGTTATTTCAAACGAGGCTTATCTCGGTATTATGGAATGTGACTTCCGTATATTTTTTTCAATATTGAATCATTGACCCTCCTGTCAAGTTAAGAACCATTTTTTAGCACACGTGTTATATTTGACAATGCTAGGATTATTGAGATTTTGTACACTTCCATGTATTTTGTCACCAACGACCCGGGTTTCTACGAGGTAAAATATTATACGTCTGAGAGCCACACTGATACCCGAGTTAACATTTCGAGAATCGCCTTAATCCTTATTTTGTAAACGACACATTAACAGAGTGGCGAATTGCCGCTTTCCAACATCTTTTAGAATTACCAGTGATTTTACAATTATAATAGCATTGTGGGTTTCGACGGGATGCAATTCGACGAAAGGCTAAATATATACAATCATTCCACGTTTAGTGACATCTGTTGGGTGTTTCAACGTATAGGATATAATAACGGATA
This sequence comes from Himalopsyche phryganea, assembly GCA_022494535.1. Lineage (NCBI taxonomy): Eukaryota > Metazoa > Arthropoda > Insecta > Trichoptera > Rhyacophilidae > Himalopsyche > Himalopsyche phryganea. The sequence continues at coordinate 79,998 of JAGVSL010000230.1, forward strand.
ATTAGGAAGGTTCAGCTGCTCGTTCAGAATTGGCAAGGAATTTAACTGGGCTCTATTGATTTCCAAAATTTCTTGATAAAATAATTTATGATCCCCCATGTTTTGATGCAACAGTTTAACCCCACCACCCGCATTAAACGTATGCTTCTCCATTGGCAAGTGATTTGCGAATGTCGAAGTTTCTTTTTTTAACCGTTTTAGTGCCAATATCTTTTATTCATACATACTTAAAAATGCCAAAGAAATCTTCGTTTTTATGTCATTTACCTTTGTTTTAGAAAAAACTGTATCTCTTCCAAAAATTGTCCAATTCTAATAATTTTTTCGGTGTTTCCTTTATAAAGACTTGTACAAGGGAAATAAAACACAAATAAAAATTTGGAAATATATATTGTGAACCATAATAAAAATTTCAAGAAATCTGTTCCGTGGAAACATTCTTCCAAACCATGGAATACATCTTGAATCTTTCGTCCAATAAGAAAAAATAGTTGGCCTCTTTGTGATGCCCATTTCCAGTATAACGGCAATAAATCCTCTCATTTCTGGGATGGTGACTGGCTTCCACAATTTTGCACGAGAATGAGGTTTCAAATTTGGATGATCTTGCAAAAACTGTGCGGCGTAACGGTTAGTTTCAACGACCATTGTTTTTATAAGGGCTGCCGTAAAAAACAAATTGAAGAAATCAATAGGTTTTGTGTCACCCGATGGGATATGTTTTGGTCCTGGAAGTTCGCAAAATACGTGCGGAGTTTGTTTGTTGTATTGTGTATCCGGTGGTAGGCGTGTGAATTGGGTCAAGGTCACATCGTCATTTTCGAAGTCCGATTCGTTCTCTGCATCAGCAAAATAATTGTTATTGTCACTATTATCACTGTCACTCAAAATTTGCATTACGCGGCGTGAGCGTACCACAGCATCACTTCCACTGTCACTTTCTATACAACTTGAACTATTTTCGTATTCCGACATTTTGGGTTAATAAAAATCTTTTCACAAATCCTTTTTATATTATAATCACTGATAATATTATAATTTGAACTTTATGTAACACGTAGAAAGATTAAAAATTGTCGATGCGTGCGAACGTCCTCGCTCACGGCACGCCAAATAGCAACTGATTTTGCGAGCGCTATAGCGCTCGCGGCACTTTTGAAAATTACGCGCACGAGCGCGATGGCGCTCGTTGGCACCTTAACGGTTAATCTAAAGGCAGCTAAATGTTCTGATACCCTTATATCTAATGTACGTGTGGTTTTACCCACATAGAAATGTTGGCAATCGCTGCATTGTAATTTATAAATACCAGATTTTTTTTGATACAAGACTATCTGTAAGAGACGCCTCATAGCCATTATTAATGGCAATTTGTTTAATAATGTTTAGTTTGTTTTCAAAATTATTTAATATATTAAATAAATAGTGGATATATTTAAAAAAACAGATCGGTAACAAAATTGTCATATTGATATTGTCATGCTTTGCATCATTACGTTTTCCATTGTTCCGTGTGCTCTCCTTAAATTCGTTTGCGATATTCATAGCGAGTTTTTTCATAGCGATGGCCGAACACTGAATTTATATACAATGAGTGGCGAGCTGACATGTTGATTTATATTCATGCCGTCGATTTGCTGCAATTTCAGATCGACATTCGAGAGCACAAGCTGCAAATATGGCCGGGTTACAAGACGACGATCGCTCAATATGAAAATTCTCTCATGCTGGTGGCAGAAATTACCCATAAAGTTATGAGGCTCGACACCGTGTTGGATTGCCTGAGAGCGAATACGGCAAATAAACAAACGTTCACAGCCTCAGTAGTCGGTGAGTTTGCATTCCGTTCTGGTGAAACTGATTTTTGCTTGCGTTATGTAGTTGATTGATTCTTTTTTTTTTTTTTCAGGGCAAGTTGTTTTGACTGATTATAATAACAAAACTTACACCATTGACGACATTAACTGGGAGGTGAAGCCAAGCAGCACCTTCTCTATGAAGGGTGAACCCGTGTCGTATGTACAGTACTATAAACGGGTATGTCATTTTCAACAGCAGTATTATGAAATAATATTTTCTTTTTTGTTCTCATGATGCCACTTGATGTGACAATTATTGCCAGTCGAAAAACATCCCTTTATATGAATGTATAAATTACTGCCGCTTTGATGAGCATATGTGACCGTATCACCGTATGTAACTACATTATATACTGGTGAGTACCCGGCATGCGTTGCAATGCCACTCAAAGAAAGAAAGGGTTTGTGTTTTAATTCTGTTTATTGAACTGCTTTTGGATTAGAGGTCTGCACAGGCCGAAATTTCACAGACTCACCCGGTTCGAGCCCATCATCTTCAGGTCTGGCCCGACCCCGAACCCGAGTTTCAATATCACACTTGCTATAACGCAATATTTTTGTTTTTCGTCTGGCGCGTACGCGAATAAATCAGAAGGTTTTTCCTGGATGTCGCTGTATGTACGCATTTGATTCTTTTTTCCAATTTTTTTTTCTTCAGAACCACTCACCGAAGTTTCATCGAAATCGTATGAAGCGTAAAGGACAAACAAAAATTTATTTTATATATATTATTTCCCGGCATGATCGCAAGAAGTCCTTCCTGAAAGTTTCGTCGCAATCGGTTGAGTAGTTTAGGAGCCTATAAGATCCGGACAAACCAACAAACAGACATTCATTTTTATATAGATATATTCGTACTCTTTGACAGTTTTCAATTTTGGTTAATAGTAGTTTGAAAATGAAATTCAATATATCAGAGGAAATCAGCGGAATCCCAAACAATTTCTTGAAGGGGCCTTAATCTGTGAAGTGGTAAGGGGGCACAAAAGAAGTTTTTGTACGAGAACTGCTCGTTACGTAGTTGCTCAACCTCCCTTTTGGTAAATATCTATCAGCAGGGACACTGTAGTCGCATGTAGTGGGCTTATGTTTGGTTTGTTCTACCCTAAATCATTGAATTTCGCATACTTTCTGAAGCGATCGCAAGCTGTTTGTTTGGTTGGGTCGTTACTCGTGAAAGTTTGCAGACGTATCATCGTCAAACCTATATTCCGTTTCCTTTCGTCAATCCCGTGTTCTTCCCACACAATCTAGGTAGCAAAACAATAAGCAGTTTCAAATTTGTGCCCAGGAATCTGGATACTTATAATAGTGTAATTCTCTCGGCCTTAAACCGTGCAAAGAGAGAATCAGGTGTGTATAAAAAAATAGCAGGTAACTCAACACAACCGCCTTAATGGTCTTGCTCATTGCTCGAAACTAATCATCATATAATTATGTAAAAATAGTACTGCCTCTCTGCGTAATAATGGCGAAAGTGAAATTAATGAGATTTAATTTGATGCAGAAATACCAGATAACAATTTATGACTTGGATCAACCGTTGCTGATTTCTCGCGCTAAAGCGAGAGATATCCGCGCAGGCATGTCGGATCTGGTCTACCTCGTGCCCGAGCTGTGCCGTATGACCGGGCTATCGGACGCTATGAAAAGTAATTTCCAACTGATGAAAGCTATGTCCGTGCACACGAGGGTCGGACCTGAGAATCGCATTCGACGATTACTCGCATTCAACGACAGGCTGCAGACCGCCGAAGAGTGTGTCAGCGTAAGTTCGTCATTCCGGTGTCGAGTTGTGAATTATTTTGTTGCGACGCAGTGCTGTCTTCATCTTGTATTTCATCTTGTATTTCATCTTGTAGGATCTCAAAGAGTGGGATATGACTCTGGAAAAGCGACTGGTTGAAATACTGGCGCGTCAATTGCCCCAGGAGACCATCCTGATGGGCAGACAAAACAAATATCTGTCCGGTCAAACCAGCGACGGTTGGACGAGGGAGCTTAGAAATAAGCCTATGCTCACGTCGGCCAAAATCGTCAGGTGGGCGGTCGTCGTGCCGGAGCGCGTCAAGCGGGAAGCGGACAGCTTTATCCGGATGGTCATCAAGGCGGGGCAAGATATGGGCTGGAACCTGCCCAACCCTAGTGTGCGCGACATTCCCAATGACAATATACCCACTTATCTGGACGCTCTGGAGCGCGTAATCTCCACGGTGAATCCGAGTATTATTTTGTGTGCAGTGTCGAATGACCGCAGTGACCGTTACTCTGCCATCAAGAAAAAATGCTGCGTAGACCGAGCTATTCCGACTCAGGTGGTGACCGGTAGGGCGATGAACAGTAAAAATGCCCAGTCGATAGCTAACAAAGTCGCCATCCAAATGAATTGCAAGACGGGCGGTGCCCCTTGGTCTGTGGCCATCCCGCTCACGAGCCTGATGGTCGTGGGCTTTGACGTGTGCCACGATGCCAACGCCAGAAATAAAAGCTACGGGGCGTTGGTGGCGTCACTCGATAATGCCATGTCGCGTTACTTCAACGCCGTGACGCCGCACACCAACGGAGAGGAACTGTCCAACCAGTTCAGTTTAAATATCATGAAGGCGCTTCAGCGTTACAAAGACATCAACGGTTCGCTGCCTACGCGTGTGCTTATTTACAGGGATGGAGTCGGAGAAGGCCAGATACCTTACGTCTATGAGCATGAAGTGAGCACTTTTCTATCTATTTTCAACTTGATAAAATCGATGGCCCAGTTCCACAGTATGGCTCGTCTAAACTGACTGATTGTGAAAAGTGATTATCCGTGTTACATTTTTATCCAAATAGGTGGTCAACAGTTTTAGGATTGGAGGCTGTTTCTCTATGGAGCGCCACGATTCACAGATATACGTTTATTTCGATACGTGGATCTATTTAATTTTAAGAGCCGTGCTCGACGATAATGGCTAACTTGACTAAAAACATAAAATTTTTGACTCGTCGTCCTGTGGAACTGGGCCATCGATGTGATGAAAATTTCAATACGTTTGAACCCTGATCTATCACGCTCGCACTTGTCAATTTCTTGCGGCGCCCTTAACAAGTAATCAAAAACAGAGTTATCGATTTAGATAGTTTCTGAAAAGTATTGTCTTTTACAGATCGAGATGATAAAAAAAAGTTTGAGCTCTATGTACGGCGGTAAAGAGAACTACAAGATGGCCTTTATTGTCGTCACCAAAAGGCTCAACACGCGATTCTTCCAAACTTCGACACGGGGCAATCCGATGCCGGGCACTGTTATCGATGACGTGGTCACCAGTCCTGAGCGGTAATTTACTTTTTATAATTTAATCATCACACGTCTTGGCCCGTGGAGGACCCATTCATCTCGGTCTCATATTGAATGCTTGCCATTTCAGATTCCAAATTTGGTTTTAAAATTGGTAAAAAAACCGCTTGGGGTCTGTGGCAGATTAAAAATAACTCGAGGGACAATATCGAGGGTCTACAGAAGGCTCAATACAAAAAGAATATTTCTGACACGTTTTCATTATTATGAAAGTTAAAATAAGTAAGTAATTAATAAATTGGCAGCGATTTGTTGGCGGTCGGACTCGGACGAATCCATACCTCTGGAGACCAATGTGCGTGATGGGTCACCACCGCACAGAAGCTGTCGATTGCTTTCCTGTCTGTTTATTAGAACGTGGGCTTAGTCCAGTAGTCAACGTCGTCATACTTTAACCTTTACCACTCGAGCCTTTTTTTGTATGTGCCTACCCGAGCAGTTTTTCGATGAAAAGCATATTTTCAATACCAATAATCAATTGGTGGAAAACATGTAAAACTGCACTTATTTTAATATTATTTACAATTCTTCATTGTGTGGTATTTCAAACAGCAATCTCCTATGTGTAATCCTGGCTTATTGATGCAGGACTCGTGTCTCTGATCTACCACCTGGGATTTTTCCATTTGAACATACTGTGCAGTCTTTCTTAGTCCCGGAAAGCAGGATGTGTAACTTATCCGCAAGTCGGTCTTCCGTAGGAACAGTTGAAGTGCGCCATTGAGATCCACCTTGCCAAAAATCTCCTACTAATTGGTCAACCAATAATTTCACAAACTTCAAATGTAAATAAGATTTGTAAGCTTCTGAATCGGTATACCAGTAAGTATTGTCGACAAAGACAATCTATTCAAATAAAATACTGTAAACTGTACGAGACACCCTTGATTTTTAAACAAATAAAAGCGAGTTGACACTTCATGCATGACACTGTTCACCCTCAGTCACCGGCGCGTTCAATAAATAAGATTTATTACCATAGGGTGTCGCCTGCACTGAAAGATTCAGATAAAAGCACATGCCGCCGTCTTCATTTGGCGACTTCTTTCTCAGATAAATTTAATAAAGAAATAGCTGAAAATATTTAAAAAAACACTTTATTGACACGTTGCCGCCATAGCGGCTGCACTCGAGTGCAAAGAATTAAATGTCAAAATGTTTTATTTTTTACATCACCATTCAAAACATCAATATTAATCTATGTTATTTTAGTTGGGGTTCATGGTCAGTCTATTGCTTTAAGCGGGCTCCACGGGGCTGCAGACGAGTAAAGGGGTCAATGGAAATTGCTCGTCTTGACAAATTTCTTCTTCTGTATGTATTTAATTATTGTTAGAAAAGGCAATAGTACCGCATTGAACAATAAATCAGTCACCGCAGTCAGTATGTGTGAGTTTTATTGTCGCATTTGAATTCATGCAATTTTCATTTCAGATATGATTTTTACTTGGTGTCGCAAGCCGTGAGAGAAGGCACCGTCGCACCCACGTCGTACAACGTGCTGTTTGACAACATGGGGCTGAGTCCTGATCAGCTGCAGAGGCTGACGTACAAATACACGCATCTCTACTACAACTTCTCAGGACAGGTGCGGGTGCCCGCCCCGTGTCAGTACGCTCACAAACTAGCTTTCATGACGAGCCAAAATTTGCGAATGCAGCCCAATGTCGGGTTGGACGCGAGCATGTTTTATCTGTGAGCTAATGTCGTAAACTCGATTCCAAATTTCGCTCAATAATATTTTCCATTCGGCAGCTTTTCTTCGACTGATACTTTTACTCTCAATACTGCACTAATATTTAATGTATGAACAATTCTTAATATTCCAAATTTAGTTGCGTGACGGCCGAAAAAAACTCAAACCCGAGTAATCGTTGACAAAGAACTGGTTTTCTGCAGAAAAAATATTGGAACTATCTCTGTATCGGTCGAGTCTTTGGATTAGGTTAGTCTCATCGTTGGTAACGGTATTATACTATGTCTGATTCTAAAAGTAACTCGAAACCGTCAAAATTGTGAGATACATTCCTTTGACACTGAGAGGTCGATTTGTAAACCTAGATCCATTTTGACCTTTTAAAATATTCATTGTCAAGCGGTGATGAAAAAATAATATTACTTTTAAACGTTAAATCAAGTTTAAGACATCGAGGGATGCACCCTCGATGTCATTTAATTGTTGAGATTTTGCACTCGAATGGCGAAACGGATCCATTTATAACGGACAAGTTTCCATACGCAGTATTATTTTTCAGAATTAAATTGCGTAATGAATATCTAAAACTCGCGTTAATAGTTACGTGTGTTGTCCTCAAACACTTAAATTTTTACTCCACGCTAGGTTTACAATCTCTGCTGATGATGCTTCTCTCCGGAGACGATCGAAATTGTTCGTTGGTTTGTAGTGAAGGAAGAATGTCTTCAGGTTACAGAGTGAACGGTACCGAGTTTGGTATTTTCAACATCCAGTTTTTTAACAGTAACTTTTACATATTGTCAGCTTAGCCGACGATATTTCATATAGATATTGAGAGCTTACAACTAGTGGGCGTACTAACGCCACGACGGTATTTAAAATATGATAGTTTCCCTGCCACATGATAGCTTTATCCTGTTGTCGCATGCTTATTTTTTGCTATAGCAGTATTTCATTTATATTGTCTTCCAGACGAAAGCATTGAAATGTAAATAACGATTGATATATTATAATTTAAGTCTAGTATATTACTTTTGTGTTGAAAATGTACATATCGTAAACCTGTTCTTGAATTTTACATAATATTTCAATCAAAGATAAAATGCACGAGGTTAATTATTCGCAACTGTGAGCACAGCCAAAAATCAATGTAAATAAAATCACAGTAAAGGTGACCGAATTGAAAGGTACCACTGACGTACCCGTCAGCTTTACCTCATGTAAATACTTTTATTTTAATTATATATTTTACAAAAACACTTTCTTTTTACATCAATCTTCTTCCCGTTCCCTATTTCGTCAGTCGTGATAAACGTGTAGGACGATGTTTCTTTTGCCTTTACATTTTTATTACCATCCATAGTGTAAATAATAAAAGACCCATGCTTAAAGATAGCCATCTTTGACGTGTGCTCCGATGAGGCCGGTGACCATTCCAATCTGCTGCATGCAAGTTGATTAAAAATCATTCTTTTACATCACACCATTATGATTTTTGCTTACCTTTCCATTGGTTTATGAAAACATTCGGAATACTGAATGATTGGCATTCAGTATTGACATATCATGCTTGGGAAAGGTGGTCAAATGGGCCAGGGATCATTGCCATTTTTGTAGTGTGCGCGTTACCATCAGGCCTGACAGCTATGCTTTTTGTTCAATAATTCGAATCGGAGTCGAGTTATCCCCACAAAAAAAGTATCTGCTGAAGGTTTAATGCTGCAATTTGATTCCCATAAATTTTCATCTTTACCAGCCAACCAGTGCTGCTTCGAAATAGTTTTTGTAATTAGGCCAATTTCAGGACTGAACACCAACAAAATTATATTAAAACTAAACATAAAACTCTCATAAAACCCACCTAAATATTCAATCGCAGAAATGTAATATATACAATGCCTCTGCGGTCGGCAACGGCTCAGAACGACTTAATTTCCGTCCCATACTCGGAAAGAGGCAGCGATCTTCGAATGCCTGACGATAATATACCCTAATTCAGCGGTTTCCGACCGAGGAGGCGCGGACTATCGCCGGGTGAGGCGCCTAAATTTTGCAATTAAAAAATAATTTTCATATCCACAAATAATATTGTAAATTCATACATATTGTAAAAATTAAGTGAATGAATGTTTATTTTACTCATTGACAAAATAATATTTATATATATGCTGCAGCATTTTTGAACAGAAAAATAGTCTCAAAAATGAAAAAAATTGTTGATTTTTTTGACATATTTCAAGAACAAGCCTGCAGGACTCGTACAATATCGTCTTACCACAATAAATCCAACATATGTCAGTTGAGACATCTAGCGAAAAATGACCAATAATATATATATATATATTTATTATTGGCCAGTCGCTTATTTAGAACTGAAAAATTGAGCATAAACTTATATACCGTATACTCCCAACTAGAACACGCCGTCAATTATTTATTAAATTTGTTGTGCCCTTATTGTTAAATACCAATAATAAAATATCACAAAAACTTTATTTTAACAAAGAAGTCATAAGATGACAACACAAAGCATTTAAAGGAAGTTTATACAGGTAATTTTTTTTTAATAAAATAATTTAAATGAACTTGGTTACTATAAAAATTCATAACTTAGTTATTCCACTTGGTTTATCACTAACGTGACGCGTTTCGCAAGGTTATTTATTTCTAAGGTAAGCAATGACTTTATTCTTAAAAGGGTGGGGGTGGCTTTTATTACATTCTACAGGACGTGTGGAGGGGGGTAAGGTATAAACACTGTTACACTATTTACAAATCAATTACTGGCACCTGGATGTGAAAAGCCCAGGGGTAATAAATTTAATAATGGCGAGCCGCCTGTTCTTTTTAAAATGTTATTTACTAATCCTCCATTACTGTTGATGGTTTTATTGATTTCTAAAAATTCTAAGCTATTCATTTTAATACATTTTTTATTTGAACTAATTACCCAGAAACATCGAATTTAATGCCTGATTTTTCTGAATCACTATTTTTCGAGAAAATATCTTCCGTCAGAGAATTGTAGGAATCATATATTATATGACACTTTGAATTCAGAGATTCCAAAATAAATAAAAACATGTCTTATAATTGACGAAATACGGCAGTATTATGGAGTGGTCTCTATGGAATTTTTCGTTTTTGTAAATAGAGTTAACAAATAAACGTTTCTCCGACTGCTGAGCGACCAGCCGTAAATTCAAGCACACCGTATACATCGGAGGTAAGGTCCAATTCACTTCCTTTTGCAGTTGCAATAACTCGGTGAGTGACGTTATACATGCACTTTGATGCTTGTATGCTTCCATAAAATCTGACGAGCGCGGGGCAAGACATCGAGAGAGTCGACGGCTTCAGGTACTTGGGGGTACACATCACGGGGGGTTGGCAATCCGATTAGGGATAGCTGGAGCAACTTTTAACTCAATGCGGAAAGCCTGGGACTCACGGTTGTATACGGTCAGAACCGAGGGCCACTTATTCAACGCATGCATAATGACGGTGTTGCTTTACGGTTGCGAGTCGTGGCACCTCACCGAGGCACAGGGTAACCGTTTACTGTGCTTTGAAAACAGATGTTTGCGGCGAATACTAGGGTTACGGTGGTATGCTCCGAGTAGGGAGCGAATATGGTTTAAAAAAAAATTCGCCCGGAATGAATTTATAAAAATTCTGGTCAAATTTTCGAATTGCAATTTGATGAGAGAGAATTTCGATACACAGATTTTTAATGCCTCTTACCAATTCAAAAACGAATGTTGAATATATCTTCGGCCACCTAACAAAACTTTCGATTCATAATTTGTTTATTGTACCTACCGAACATCATTATTGAAATACAAAACGAATTGTAGATGTGAAAGTCATTCATTATAAATATATTATCTATATATTCATATCTAATTAATTATGCCTGGCTGTGAATTTCCCTATTGGAAAACTTAACCCAATTGAACGGATAATATCGATGAACAAAGTTAATTAAATCTAGCAGCTTCACTAGATTAGCGCTTCCCACGTATATTAGGGTGTTGAACCCATTTACCCTTGTGATGTGTACGGCAAGACGAGAAACTCCAAAATATGTTTAGCGTGTTCTGGCGCTGCGCAGAGGGATAAATCTGAATATGCTTCATGTATTATAAAACCGTTAATACAGTTTATGTTCTCACCAGTGTACGTATTTATAATATAGGGAGAAGGCTGTGGCAAGTTAGCTGTTGATAGTTCTCCTACTTGACGCTACAACTTATAACTCAATGAGCTGTCTATAGCATAGGTAATTGCGTTATGGATAGAATAGGATGTTACCTACCCACGTTGAAAGCTTTTATTTTTTATGTACTTTTATCCCAAAACAATATTGAATTCTGTAACAAAATTAGCATGCTTAGTACAGATGTACTTGGCCATTGGTGAGGCTGCCAATGTTGCCATTCTCAACCAGACCTGAAATTTTACCGACGGTTATTAAAAGTAGAGAGGATATTTATTTTGCATAAGATGGCATTTGGAGAAAATTATTCTAGACTGACAGTTCTAGTTCCAAATTCGGCGGTGGCCTGGTAATGTTGGTAATACTATAATAAGATCTCTCTTAGCTCAGAAAAATTAGGAGTAATGTTTTAATTTGTTTATTTATTTCAACAGCTGAAGACTTTAGGGTGTTTTTGACAAACCTATGGCGAGACCTGACGCTGCAGGTTTGGAAATATGAATACTCGCCTGCATAATGTACCTATGACAAGACACAACGTCACAGATTACGGAATGCTTGCAATCATATTTGACTAATGTCCATCATTTTGCTCACACCGCATGAGAGGTCAGCGACCATCAATGTCTGTCGATACTGGATCACAGAACACAGTATAAATAGACAACGAAAAAGATTCCGTATCGACCGCCGTCAGCGACGCAACAACCGTCCTGTCGTCATCCCGTCGATTGAACTCTGGACAGCATCAACCGTAATCATCACCAGCATCCGTCTCTGCCGCCTAATCACGTCAAGCAACAGGTTTGGAATCGTATTCCTACAAATCTTTGACAGATTGGGACCGCTTCAGAGAGTACGCGAAATGAAATTTGATGTTTTACAGTAGAACAAACCAAATCAGCTTGCTGATAGTCGTATTCAACGAGGTGTGAAAATTCGTGAACCCATGAGATATGAAAAGATATGAAAAATTGATGTTTTACAGTAGAACAAACCAAATCAGCTTGCTGATAGTCGTATTCAACGAGGTGTGAAAATTCGTGAACCCATGAGATATGAAAAGCCTGTGATTATCTAAGTCTCTTGGTATAATTCACTATAGCGCGCGCGCGCCGTGAGAATCTGCCAAATTAATGTTTGAGAGTATAAAAGTTAATAACAATTATATATTCTAACACATTTAAATACATAATTTAATCGTAAGCATCGAATTTTACGTTGAATATCGCCGGTAGACTAAAACCAGATACGTAAAAAAATAAAGATAGTTGAATATGTGGGAATATTAATTTAGTATCTTATTGGCTTCAAAAAAACACATGAATATGTTTGGTTTTTAGGTTGGCAATTCTGATTTTTTATCCAACATGGCTGAAAAAATAAAGTTTGACATATGCAACTATTGCGCGATAAACCAGTCTTATAATGCTTCCTTTCGTCGTGATTGAGCATATTTTGCGTGACAAAAGACTATTCTAACCTATATTTTAGCATATCGCGCAGTGTTTGGTGAAAAAAATGCATTCAATGTCCACTAATACGAACGTTTACCAATATATTTGCACGGTATTTAAATAGTTCACTAATATCATAACTTTCCTGCTTATATTCCTTCATCGGTAAAATATTGCTGCTTCCACCTTTTCGTGGTTCTTACTTTTCGACAATTTCGTTGATTTGATTTTTATTACAATGAATACATAACTGAAATGAGTGAAATTTATCTGAATTCATTATTATAAGTCACCTTGGAAACTTCCATCGATAACCTACCGGAATGCGTTGTATGAAAATAATGTTTTGAAATACAAGCAGAGAGTCTGATTTATCAATGAATTCAAAATCAAAAAAACCTCGGAAAAAACATAACCTACAAAAATTCGATCGAAAGAATTCTGACAGATCGAATCATAGAGTTTTCTCTATGGCTTCTCAGGCCGCGACTCTGTTGCCACACTGTGCAGCATGGCCTGATAAGTATAGGGGGCTTTGGATAAGTTCGCCTGCACATCAAAAACAAACTCGGGAGAAATAAACAGTATTTGTCAGATAAAAATATGCACTTTATATTGAATTGTGATAATATTTCCTAATACTGCATTTATTCTTATTCGATTGTTTTCTGATTCTGACCCATAGGTAATGGTACAACCATAGGGAATTATGATCATTGAATCAATAGATAATCTAACTGCTGTTGAATCATGTTTTCAAATCGACACAAAAACAAATTGTAACAACAGTGTGTTGACGTTTAGTGTTGTAGAATTATGAGGCACTGTCGTAGGCTTACAACACGGAAAATACTGTGCAATGCTATGTAGGAAACGTTATCTGACTTATAGTTATTAATTTAAAATATACGACTATAAGAAATCACACGAAATGGCCACCGACGACACATGTGACAGTCTATTCCGCGGTTCACATTTGGAATTGGATACGCTGCATGTCTTGGAGAACGATTTAGAGATATACGAGAAGATCTCTTTGGTATTTTTACTGTATGACGACGTCCACGTAGCTCGGCAGAGTCTGCTATTGACTCTGAAAGCTCGCGAAGGAAGCCGCTCCTCCTCCGGAGCGGCGCATATAAACTTGATACACCCCTGGGCTTGCAGCTATGGCAAATACTGGAGGGAGAAATTAGTCGAAGCTCTTTTAATAATACAAGCCTTCAGCAACTTGATCAAGCTCGGCTTACAACTGGAACCGTTAAATATCCACTTTCTCCCAAAGAGCTCCGAGACATCCGTCTTTATACATCCTGTGAAAAAAATGCTCTATAGAATATGCGAGTCTTTGACAATTCACAACACTAAAGAACTAATTGACACGATTGCGAATGATGAAAAGTGTCTTTCAATGAACATTGACGACTATGATTATAAATTCTTGGAGTTGTTTTTACTCAAATTGCTCGAGATGAAATACGTGTCCATTGGTTCATGGAATCCGTCCGTACTGTGTGATCACTCTGAAATGGGAAAACTTGTGTCAGTACTGAAACGTCTCCGCTTAGGCGCTCATTGGATAAACTTGAACATTTCGGTAAATTTGGTCAACAGCGAATTGAAAATAGTCAAAATTCAAGATGAAGCTTTTCCCCCATCGAATGCGGCCGGTAATAAATTTTCAAACAACTGTCCTAGGCCAACTCCAGATATACTTCTTGAATCCAGAAAAACTTACGAAATTAAGGATAGTGAAGATATGGGAATAGTTATGATAATCAATCAAACGGTTTTCGAGAAAGCTGTTCCCGGTCAAGATGATTCGTACGACACTTTGGAAGACCGTGAAGGTTCGAATGTCGACAAGGACAGACTTATTAAGGTTTGGGGAGTGTACGGTTTCGAGCCGATTGTTTTTGAAAATCTAAGCCACAGAGAAATCATTTTGAAAACACGAGAAGTCATCACTAAACATACAAAATTATCACACAGCGCCTTTGTTCTTTGTATCCTTTCACACGGCGAAGAAGGAACGGTGTTCGGAAGCGACAGTGTCGCAGTGGAAGTGATGACTATTCAAAAGTTATTTTACAAAGCCGTCAATCTTTTTGGAAAGCCAAAAATTATCATCATTCAGGCTTGCCAAGGGAAACGAAGTATGAATATTGTCATGACACCGACGGTGTCCGTTTTTAACACCCTGCGTACCGACGGAGCATCCGTATCCGTGCCCCCTTCTGACACCCTGCGTACGGACGGAGCAACCGTATCCGTGCCCGAGAGATCCGACATTCTCTGCTACTGGGCTACCGGACCGGAGTGCGTTTCGTATCGAGATGTCCATAAGGGGTCATGGTTTATTCAAGCGTTCTGTGAGATCCTCGAGAAATATGGGGACCAAAAGAAAATCTTGGACATCTGCACAATGGTCAATGAAATAATCAGCAATAAAAGAAATGAAGGATCCACTCAGATGCCGGAAATCACTCATTGTTGCAGAAAAGATTTGTATTTAATAAAGAAAAAAAATATTACCGCCTAGATTGCGATGCGACTGTGTCGCAACATCATCGTTTCCATTGCGAAATTGTATTTTTTCGCCCGCCCTTAGGTGCATGCAAAATTTAATGGCATTGTTTTTTGCGTGACGTATTATGTTTAAAATTATTGTTATTTAGTAATATGTATTAAAATATAAGATAAAAAATAACAGAACTCATTTTACTTATTCACATAAAATCAATCACAAATTCAGAAAAAATAAGCAGAATGAAGCAAATAATCAGTCGCTAATATTAATTAGCATATTTTACAACTGATTCATATATTATATACTTCATCTAAACCACTAATTTCTTGTTTTGATAATAAGTAAGATTTCATTCTCATCGTATAATCTTAATGTTCAATTGGATGAAATTTCAGTTTCAACTGATTGGTAGAACCATTCCGGTTTGAATTCTTTACAACATTTCTTACTTTTGGAGAAACTAGATAATATACGTTTCTGATTTACTCGCTGAACGTTTCAACATCTGAGGGTTAAATCGTCATTTACAAATGTTTAATATTAAATTTGTAGCGTCCTGCAGGTTTTTTTTTTAAAATCTTTTAGTAAATAAATTTTATATTAATTATTTATGTACAAAAATATGATAGCTATATATAGTACATAAAAACGTTTTAAATGAGTCAATTTACAGCAAGATATTTAGTAGATTTTACTGTCATAACATTGAAAAAGAATGTAGGAAATCTATTTTTCCTGGCTTTGCTCGCAAAATCGTCAACAAAGTCTATTTTTTTTACCAGTCGGTGTGCTATTGGAACGTATTGCAATTTTTTAATCGCAAATCACTCGCTGTTTAATATTAAATAGTTTTTTTATCAATTTCAAGTTTGTTAAAAACTCCCTTCTAAGAGTCCAAAAATTGACAATTTTGGGTTGAAGCATCTGTGTTGCTTCAGACATTTCGAGCAGTCAACTTTACAACGCTCAACACGTGTTTTAACAAAGCGAGAGAGAATTTTGTAACTGAATTCGGGTTATTCCAAAGATTATTTGAATAGCCAGTTGTATTGGAGTGCGCGCAAATTCTGGACCCAGTGCGTGCGGATTTTCAAACTGCTGCGAGAACATTGATCACAACTGACAACGGTTAAGTATATATTTAATATTAACTACTTGCATGTCTTTTCAATGGTTATTACGCCTTCCTGAAGATTGACATTTTACAGTGAGATGGTTAGACTCTGCGGGGAGGTGGAGCGTCAACACACTTTGACTGCCCCAGGTTGTCAGACGCCACGGGAGAAGCTCCGGCGTGTTGATAAGAAAGAGGATCAGGAATTCTCAGGTTCCTTTGTCTTCTATTAAAATCCGCCCGTCAGTTAACTTTCTCTTTGTTTGCAGTTAGTTTATAATAATACATTCCTGGAAGGCAGGAACAGACACAGCAAAAACAGTTTGAAATTAAAAACGCGGTAAGTGTAGATCGATTGTGGACTTTTTTTGAACACCCAGGTCCGCCCAATAAGTTTGACAACACTAATTCATACACCTGGTGTGAATTTTATCAACAATTCATAATATTGAGCTACATGTGCAAAAATGTTTGTTTGAAGTGTACACTATATTTATGATTTAAAAAAAATTGTTAAACATGGTCAAGTTAGTTATTCATTAAATATTATGCATACTCCATCACAAACACTTTATTCTTCTGTTCACCAAACAGTATGCACACAAGTCATTCAAGCATGTACAAATGCCGGTAAGGTCTAGGCGGCCATATGGACCTATTACAAGTGATTCGTTAGAACAGCGAGATTTCTTTCTAAATTGCCGTTACAATCTCGGCTACAAAGAGTCAAAATATTTCAAGTTATTCATTCGTTTGCGGTAGGTCAGTGACGGTGCACGAACGTACAGGAATATGAATTTTGTTGTCAAGCAAGTTAAGGAATTACATATTTTTACACTGCAATCTGTGATAAAAGTGTATTTTTTCTTTAAAATATAAGTTGAAGTTTCATGTTTAATATTTTTAAATGATTCAACTGTTTTTTATTGATATCGTCGGCTTAATTCTATCATAGCGTAAGTCAGTTTAACCCGAGTGTTCAGGAGGCAGTTAAAACTAAATACTTCAACTTACGGAATCAAATCAATATAGTTTTTTTGTTGTAGAACGATCTTTTTCTATTCTGAATTATTATTATCAAAAAACATTAGTACATACAGGACTTGACTGTTATTAGAACTATCAAGCGTATGAGTTACTATCGATTCAACAGTTTGAACATTAAGTAACATGTTATGAAATCATAATATTAAAGTATCTATATTAGTCTTGCGTCATCAAAATATTACATTTATTAAAAGACGAAGGATTGGTAGAAAAAGTAATGAAATAATGAGGTTTAAAACAAGTCAAGAAATAAAAAAAGGTGAATGAATTAATAAATCTATCAACGTATAGATCATCATGAAAAGAATGTGTACCAGCAGGTAATTGACTCTTCAAGTGTTAAAGGTCATCCCATTTTCCTTTCTTTATATGTATATTACCAATATCTAAATTAAAGTGGCGCAATCAACACAACGACGCTTTCAATTCGCAAGCCATCAGTAAATTGTATTTTATTTTTTCAGTTGTCAATGAATCGATGCATAGCGTTGTAAGATCCGTAAAAAATATATGAGTAACAAATTTTGTCTCATATTTTGGGGGCTTGCTTTTGGCATATTCTCTGTTGTGTTCAAGTGTTGAAATGGGAGATGTACGTCAGCATATTTCATCTTTCTCTCGATGACAGTGTACCGAGTCGCACTCGATTTGAGTGTGTTCCCGCCCTAAGTATCTTTGAGTTATTTGTGTATTTTTCTTCGTACAAAAGAGCTTTAGCCGTTGCGACATTTCTATTATGGCAGGTGCACCCATCACCGTAAATAATTACAGGTAAATTGGAGTGCACCTTTTCTTGGTGATAGTCGATAATACAAGAGGCAAAAGCAGATGACACTAGTTTGCCTTCGTGCCACCAGTAACATTTGGCCCCGTTGTTTGCTAAATTAAATGTAGCGAAGTTGTGACAGCGCAACTTCATCCTATATAACATAGAACTAGCATTCAGTCTAGGGCACATTTTTACTGCCTGGAGATCCACAGTTAACACAATGCATTCCTCTTTGATTGCCATTTCGTTATCTTTGGATTTTTCTGTTCTGGCTAAACTAACTTCTATTTTCAATATGGTATAGATAAACATCGTCACCTATGTCGTTTACAATATTATTTATTAAATTCGAGCTCTCAAACATATTATAAAATGTACAGTTTGACAGTGGAACTGTTTTGTGTCCATTACATTTATCATCATATAAGCTGTAAACAGGCTCTAAATAGAATTTGCTAGATACCTCAGTGAGACGGCAATCATGGAAGTCTCTCAAAAAATGATTTAAGGTGTTTTTTTTGGGAAATTTCACTTTCATCACTCACCAAAGAGCTTCTTTATCTGTTTCGAATTTTTTTCTTATTTGATTCCTTATGTGATATTCCAAAAGAAACTGTATCTAATTATGAACCATTAACTCTTTTAATTCCAATGTGTTTTTACACACTAGCTAGTGTACTCTGTATTATTTCCAAGTTTCTCACTGATGACCTACGTTATGTTCGACTGACTGTCAAGACTGCATGATTTTATAACCTTTCCACTTGCGTTTTTGGATATTAAATAAATGAATGAAATAGATGCTTTGTAATACTCGTAAACCGAAATCACCATAACATGAAATCTGTAGAAAAATGAATTTCGATGTGTTTCGATATAAGTGCTTTAAACGCTGATTTAGTAGCGGTCAGTATGAGGACTTTTAAGTAAAAAACTAAATTAACTTATATAATTCAAGACATTGACTGAGGGTGCTTGATGGAATTTCAATATCAAATTTGGATTTGGTAAACAGTGTCTAACGTTTATATAGAAGATACAAATACGACAAATATTATTTACGAGGTAAGATATTATACGTCTGAGAGCCACACTGATACCTGAGTTAAAATTTCGAGAATCGCTTTAATCCTTATTTTGTAAACACCACATTTACAGAGTGGCGAATTGCCGCTTTCCAACTTCTTTTGGAATTACCAGTGATTTTACAATTATAATAGCATTGTGGGTTTCGACGAAAGGGTAAATATATACAATCATTCCACGTTTGGTGACATCTGTTGGGTGTTTCAACATATAGGATATAATAGCGGATAATTAGGAAGGTTCAGCTGCTCGTTCAGAATTGGCAAGGAATTTAACTGGGCTCTATTGATTTCCAAAATTTCTTGATAAAATAATTTATGATCCCCCATGTTTTTATGCAACAGTTTAACCCCACCATCCGCATTAAACGTATGGTTCTCCATTAGCAAGTGATTTGCGAATGTCGTATAATGTATAGGTCAACATTACATCCCAGAGTAGGTCAATAATGTGTAGATTTTAAGTTCATATTAGAGCTACTTTACGATTAAAGTAATTAATAAGGAAATAAAGTGAAGACACATATAATAATTGTTGCATCCGATTTAGTCAGTATTAGGGACGTATAAGGATAATGCTAGCAAAAAATATAACATGGCAAAATCAACTTTAATAACTAAAGCGTAGGGGCACTTTTTCCGTGGAGGCGCATAGGCGCATATTGGCCACCCCACCGTTCTGACCGTTGAAGAGGAGGCGCTGATTGTCAGTATGTATATCCAAAGCTGGATTTCCCGCCACCCTGTTGGACAGCATACAAAGCGGCAAAATAATTTTAAAAATGGAAGGAAGGAGGCGGGATGAAGACTTTCTTTCCCGGCATCCAGACGTATCAGAACGAGTAGCCCAGCAGCCGTCCGAGAGTTTCAGTTTGAAACTTACAAAATCGGTTTGAAAAGGTCGATTCCACGGCATTCAATTACGGCAAGCTTATTAATACTCGAGTTTCATCAATGAGCGTGTCAACTTCAATTTTCAAAAAAGTATTCGCAAATAATTGACTATCAATCTTTCTTTAAAGCTTTAGAAACATTTTTGCCAAAATGTACGGTTGACAGTTTTAACACTTCTAGTTTAATCTGGTCCGGGTCAAAGGAAGATTATAATCTTTTTAATTTGTTGTCCAAAATAGAAAGTCCTTAAAATAATTTTTATATTTATTATTTATATAAAAAATACAAAATGTACAATCCATTAATATATTCTACATTAAAATTGTAAATTAATTTAGGGCAAGATATTAGCAGATTTTACCAACACAACATTAACTATTCGCAAAAAAAAAAATATAACAAAATTATTTTTCCTCGCTTTACTCTCAGCAAAATCGTCAGCAACATTATCAAAATCTATTTAATCTGCCAGTTGGTGCCTGTCTACCATTCATTTTAACTACAAAGTGATAATTCAACATTTTTTTCTTTCTGCCTCGATATTGAGGCTTCATGATTATCTCGTGATTATGTTTACATGTTTATTATCTGCGGAATTTTCTGTTAAAAAATGCTGCCTCCAAGAGGATATTTTGTCAATGAGTAAAATAAACATTCATTCACTGAATTTTGTTACGTTGCGATGTGAGGTTTTATTTATTTGTTGATATTATGGTATGAAAATTACTTTTTAATTACAAAATTTTGGCGCCTTCCCAGTTGGAAACCACTGGCATATAGGGTATTTGTAATGTCAATGAAAGACTGTCGGTAACTTTTATAATGGCATAACATCACTGTGTCTTATGTAATCTGCAAACTAATATGTACAATTATTTTCTTTATCTTTCATAATTATCTTTTTTTATGAACATGTAATCTTCCACTCTTGTTGAATGAACAATAAATCTCTCGGGATGTATTGATGATTAGAAGTAAAAAAAAAAACTCTCTCAGTTTAATATAGATGACATTATTGTTCATTACTATATCCGCTAAAAATTCTTCAGTTGTATCTGTTATGAAGTGAAAGTAAACATTTCGACGATTGATAATAGCTCTCTCACAAGAGCAGAAGAGTGTCACTAATTTTTTCCATTGCCCGAAAGCACCCAGTGAGTGCCCGATCAAAAAACAAACGTATGTGAATTCTAATTCGCCAATGAGGTCTGAAAAGAAAACAATAATACTGACAAAGAATCTTTCTAGTGCACGTGTCTTTAGTGCTAATTAAAGATTTATGTAATAAAGGGGTAACCCTATAATACTGAAAACTTTGCTTTCGGTGAATAGGACGGGTACAAAATAATTAAAAAGCATAAACATTAATAATTAGAATTGCACTATTCCTGACGACTGTGTACTTTCGAAATAAGCAATGTCCAACATATTTTTTAATATATTGAATGCATTTCCGTTACAAAAGTAATATAATAGTTATCAAACTGTTATAATTGGGGTAAAAAATTGCATAAATCTTTAATCATTTACTGACATATAATAGATTGCATGAAGAAATAGTGGGCGGCACTTTTATATAACAATAAAAGAAACTATTACTGTTGTTCTGACATTCGATATATAAGTAGAAAGGTGTATAGGAAGTTTTACTGTACCTCGTACGCCGTTGAATCATAATATCAAGCATATAAATCTGATCTAAGCAGTGTTATTTCAGCTGCCGTCGCATCTTCTGGATAATTTCTGTCCGGAGAGCTTGTCAGTGAATTTCACCATCTTCTGAAAATGCTCACTGTGGGCTCAATCGGTCTTGTTCAAAAGATAGTTTTTTCGTTAAATGTTATAATGAATGAGTATCGGGCCAGCTGAAAATTTCATCTCAATATGATTATGCCAAACGTTTGCTGTATAATTACAGTTGATGGAAAGAAAAAAAAATTCATTTTATCATGGATGCAAGAACAATAGATCTGTGTTACTTAAATACTAAGGCCTTTTAGGTTCTTGAGTGCGGCCGTCGGACTGAATAAAATTTTCTAATTTGGAAAATTTGTGCATAAATTTCACTTTGTTTCCGTACATTTCTTAAATGCGGCCTTATTTGATGTAAGATAAATGAATGCGGCCTTCCAACACGCGAAGGTTTGCCACCCCTGTACTAAGGTATAATTAAAAGAAAATATATTTGGCATTGTATATTAAAAAGGAATTTATTCATCTTTTCATTTAATTAGTGGTAAAAGATATGCAAGGTCAGTAATGTTTACCTGCCATGGGTTTGAGGCGAGGAAGCAGACCTTTTTCTTTCTCTTCCGGTGTTGACGGTCTGCTCCTTCTTTTTGGAATAGTTTTTTTCTTTATTTCAGGTGTTTCAGTTTTGGAACAGCTTTGTACCATATCTTGTGTAATACTTGAAACAGTATTGCCAGTAGATGGTTTGATATCATCCTTAATCTCGACAGGACTAAGAAAATAAAGTTCAATAATATTTTCCTATTATTACAAAAACGGTGTTGAATCAAAAATAAATAATAGAAGACGCTTAATAGATAGAAATCAGTAGTTGAAAGCTAATCTCTCCAACTGAGCCCTGTTTTTCAAGATCAGGCGGGGTATGATGGGAGATGAAACATTTAAAAAATCCATGCTTTCCACGCAAATTAATAGGGAATTCGAAACCTTGATTGCGAAATGGCTAGAGAGTAATTTCTATGAAACAGGGTTTATTAAATCCTATTTTTACTGTTCCTATACAAAAAATGGAAAAATGTGCTTTGTTTAATTGCGTATTGCATCATATAGGTCAATATAGTACTGGTATACATGGTCAAGTAGCAAGACTACCTACACGAATTGAAACAAAAACTGTTTTTCTTTTAAATATATCCACTATTATTTAAGTTTTAAGCTCAAAAGGCCGACTACCGGCGACGACTGACTTTAGGAACAAACACAACTATTATGCGATAAACCACTGTTATGTTTCCTTTCGTCACTATTGAATATTTTCCAGATATTTAGCTCGATAAAAGACTGTTCTAGGGTTAGAACAATTCCTTTTGCATGCTTTTTGATGAAAGAAATGCATTTTTAGACAACGTCCACCAATACGAACATTTACCAATCAAATATTTTATAATGACTTGGGCGCGACGTCTCCAGTACTTTGACTGACAGCAGAGTAATGTATAAAGTGTAGCCTGGATTTTACTACATTTAAAAAAAATGTATGGAGAAGAATTATTTCGAAGGCATTAAAGTTTTCACACCAAGTAATTATAAACTTTTGTTTTGGTCTAAAATGCAAATTTCCACAGAGAATTGAATTGACACATTAAAATATTGTATACATTTAATTTTCCTATTTATAAAGTCATTAGTTTTTAGAAAACAGAATTTGGCCAGGTATTTTTCGTCCATTATGTCGAGGTCATTTTGATTATTGAAACAATGTCCTCTATATTTCACTGGCAACAAATAATCGCACAGACAGAAGATAATATGGATAACCTGGAATAGTAATCGCTGCATTCCATCTCTCTCTCTCTCTCTCGAACTCATCGAATGGAGTAATATAAATATGCATCCATAAATAAATATGACTCCAGTGGGAGGGCCGTTTGCGAGCGGTGAATTTGATTACTAAACCATATCCAGAAAAGGGAAGGATTAATTGGCAGGAAAGAAAAGTAACAGTTTGTTTATAGACACAATATATTTTATTGACGACTAGAATCCCACAGTGATACACACAGAAACCATTAAAAACAATTACCCACAACATTATTAAATACACTCTTAGCATTATAAAAAAAAAATACAATCAGGGGTTAGTTACATAGTGGATTGCTTAATTAATATCATACATTTGTACAATTCCTTCAGAAAGGTTTGTTCTATAGTCACTTCAATTAAGTTAAACAAGGACAATATTATTTGTAATACTTCAAAAGAAACATTCCAATTAGAAACTTAGAAATTGACAAAATTCCTACCGGCTCTAGAAATAGTGACCTCTCTCATCAGTAGTAGACAAAGACACCAGCCTGCCAAAGACACACACACGTGTCACATTGGCTATTCTAGCATAATTATCAAAAGACATTTCCAATTGAGAGTTCCCACCGCAGGGAATATTACATGGATTATGTGTCACGCCCCCAAACAGGGCAATTTTATTAATATAAGGTCACTCTTGCCTCGATATGGAAGCCCGTCAATTAGTTACATATCTTATTGCCCTTTAGTTAATAAGTGAAGCATGCCTTCGGCGCTCACTGGCGGAGACATCTAGCGATTGGATTGACAATAATAAATTTTCCCAGTCATTATTAGATAATTACAATTAAAGTAATTCAGTTTCCCTAGGTGAGAAGATTATGTCAGAGTATCTTGAGCTTCTGTTACTTGAATAATATTATTAACACGTGAAATATTGTAGCATCGGTGCGTCCAATCCAAGTCGCCTGATCTTGGCGTATATCAAAGATAGAATGACGCACCGCAGCCGTCTCGTGTAACGGTAAGTAAAAAAATAAACCGCACATAACGAGGTACACACGTCCCTTAATAGAATTTAAATAATTGTGTTGTGTCGAATCTATTGATTGTAAAAGGATCCATTAAGCGAATCAGGGTTGGATTACCAGAGATATTGCAACGAGGGTGGGTGAATGTTTGTAACTCGGTTAATTTTAGAACTCCTTAATGATGGAAATTATCTTCTAATTAATAATTTCTTTATTAAACTATTCCAACTTCCTGCAATGAATATTTACTTTAAATATTCATACAACAGATGCTGTCATTTGGACTACCGAGAGCTTTGGGCTCTGATCAAGGGCTAACTTGCTAACCGCCCAAAGTCCGACTTTAATTAGCTGTGTAGGGATAGTGATGTGATGATAGTTTGAGTGAATTGAATCTTATTAAAGTGAGAGATGTCGTACATCAAAGTCAACGTAACAATCTTTAAGGAAAGTTTTAAATTGTAATTCACAGTCGTTCAAGATGACGCTCTCATGGTAGATTTCACCTAACTTCATTCAGATTTATCGGTTACCTGGTCAAGGGTGGAAGACACAAATTCCTCCCTTAATGCAGCGGGTGCACGTTCTATAATATATGTTAATTTCAGATTCATGTTTTGTTAAATAACGAAGTTAGCGGAATTCCGGAGTTCTATCTACACACCTTTTTTCATAAATTTATTTGAAAAGGTTCTAAAAACCAATAGAACTTTTTAAAACTGTCGCACAATAAAAACGCAAATTTTTTTCGCTCGGTTGGTAGTACGTGTTTGAATGTTTGTCTCTATTCGATGTTTGAATTGAAAGTTATCACACGCCATCTTAAGCATTTAAAGTTTTATGAATCAACTCTGCTCTCATATTACTATTCTGTATTGTACTATCTGTTTATCGATTAAGATTATTTTGTGGCCACAAATAACAAACAAACATTGGAAAGCTTAAATTCGTTAGTTTCTTCACCAATCACTTTTGAATCATCGTCTATAACTACTTCTGAAGACTGCATCGTTGACATTATGCCGGATAATATATACAGGTGCGTGAATTGAATGAATTTTATATCAACGCAAGTTATAACTGTACTGTTCAAGTCTAAATTATATGATAAAACTTAACCTTATACTTTTGCCTGAGAATTTGTTCGCTCGTGTCATAATTTGTTTCTAGAACATTATTGCTTGTTAACACTACAGCTGATAATATCCATATACAATCATTGGGTTAATAAAATCATCTTATATTAACTACAGTGTTACTTCCATAATATTTTATTTATCGACTGAATTTTACACATTTTACGAAATAATTTGAAAGTAAAATTGAATATTTATTTCAGACTCACTGCAATTAATGACATACCGCATAATTTATTTCTGGAAAATTCCAGTATAATAATAGAAGATATCACAATACTTCCATCAGGATCTTCTGAATTACCGTCGGTGTCAAATACTGGTCATTTTCAAACCAGTACATCACCTACGCCTGCACAAATAGATGCTGCAGAAAACATGACTCCAACAAAGAAAAGTCGTAAGCGGGTAGTTAATCCTAGCGGATGGCTTAGCACTGTTGCCAAAAGGAAATGCCAGGCTGGGGAAGCTTATAAAGAATCTCGAGGCAAATTGGTCGCGGAAAAAACAGTCAAAACCGTGAAAAACTGTCTTAAATCTTGCATGTTTGAATGCAGCAAAAAAGTAACTCAGGAAGAAAGAACTCAATTGTTCAATTCGTTTTATTCATTAAACGCTAATGAAAAGAAACATTTTTATTTGCACACGACGAGGCGGAGTTTAACAAAACGTGTGATTACACCTACTTCTGAAGAAAAGTCTCGTCGACATTATTCCTTTGAATATCCAACGACGATTAGAAAATACCTATTAAACATAGCAAAGATGAACGAAACGTATAAAACCTTAGCCATCACTGACAATTTTAACCCAGTCCATTTACTGAAAAATTTTCCTCACGGAATATAATTTAGATTTCCATAAAAGAAAATCTGATCACTGTGATCTTTGCGAAAAATTCGATAAGGCCAAGAAGCAATATCTGCTGACAGAAGAATTGCAGCCATCATATGAGAGACATATCATTTTGAAAAATGTCACGAGATTAGAGCGAAAAAGAGACAAAGAAGGCGATATTCCTGTACTTTGCTTCGACCTACAAAATGTCATAACCTGTCAACGGGCAGAGATAAGTTCATTCTTTTACAGACGAAAACTGAATGTCTATAACCTGACCGCTCATCTTTCAACGGCAAAGACGGCTTATTGTGCTGTGTGGTCAGAAGGAACGTCTGGCAGGGCAGGAAATGATATTGCTAGTGCATTCAAAAAGATATTAGAACGTGTTTGTGAAGAAAATGTCATTACGGACCTGATCACTTGGAGTGACTCTTGCGTGCCTCAAAACCGAAATTCTATCATAGCGAATGCTGTGATGGATTTTCTAATAGATCACGTAGAAGTCAACAGCGTGGAGATGAAATACTCTGTTGCGGGACATTCTTGACGATTGGACAAGCCTCGTCAGGGAAAATTACCACCAACCACCTCGTTGGCAGTGATAAAGCCCAAAGTTATAACAAAAAAAAGACATTTCTGCACATAAAATATCTGGTATTAAAGCCATTTTTCCTTTCATGCCGTTAGTCGATAGAAGTTATTACTGTGCCTTATTAAAAATAAATTCCTAAAATGTTTATGTTCATGATGAATGTTATATTTTACAGTATTTTTATGAAACTAAATAATTTGTGTAATGAAATGTTCTTAAAAATCTTAATAAAATATTAACAATGAAATAATACAACATCTATATAATTCTGTTTTGAAAAGGTTCAAATGGCCGATAGAACCTTTTCAAACAAATTATTGTTGTCAGTTCAGACCGACAAGGTTCTAATTACAGTTTTAGGTATCCATTATTTCCTAATAGAAAAGTTTAAATTGAGAAACATTATGCTTAAAACAAGCAATATACATATATATATTTACTTGCTCATCATTAAAAGTACATTTTTTCATTTAAATTACAAAATATGGTCAAGTGCAGTTAGAACCTTTTCAAACTAAGGTAACGATATGTAATATTTCCCTGTAAAAGGCGACCTCATTCCTGTAATGAACATTTATTCAATATTTACTTTAAATATTCATACAACAGCGGCTGTCATTTGGACTACCAAGAGCTTTGGCCCTGATCGAGGGCTAACTTGGGTACACTCATCATTGAAATGGCGACTAGTCACAGTGTATACAGTTTCAAGTCGAGCTTAAGTGAAGCTGCCCAAAGTTCGACTTTAATTAGCTGTGTAGGGATGGTGATGTGATGATAGTTTGAGTGAATTGAATCTTATTAAAGTGAGAGATGTCGCACATCAAAGTCAACGTAACAATCTTTAAGGAAAGTTTTAAATTGTAATTCACAGTCGTTCAAGATGACGCTCTCATGGTAGATTTCACCTAACTTCATTCAGATTTATCGGTTACCTGGTTAAGGGTGGAAGATTCCAACAAATTCCTCCCTTTGCAGCGAGGGCAATCGCTGCTTTAACCATGACATGAGTGGAACAAGGTCAATTAGTCATATGTAATATTTTCCTGGAAAAGGCGACCTCACTCCTGTAACGTACTCTTTAAATACAAGGTATCTTTATTTTAGAAAATCATAAAAAAAGCCTATATTATGGATAATATCAAATTCCACATAATCATTTATGGGTTGATGGTAAATACACAATTTCAACTTGTGTTTACGTCATCAATAGACTTATATTGAATCTGAAGATGCCGACAGGTGAAACTCGGATAGTTAGAAGGATTTAAACGAAAATGGTTTCCTAACTATACTGTATCTTTTGTACTTTATTATATGCAAATAACCCATACCTGCCCTCATAGACCCACAATAATATCTAAGAAAAATATAAGAACGAAGATAAAATCAAGCTACACATATTATCGAACAAATGTAAGACAATGCTATATTATAAATGCCTATGTTATACATATGTCACGGGTCACCCCCCATGTAAGTTTGTTCCCTTATTTTTTTCAGTCGTTCTTTGAAATCATAGGTATATATTATTCTTAACTACATTAAAGAAATCTGAGTAGCGTCTTATAAGTTTTAAAATAAATTGTATTCAGCCTCTTCTGAACTATCGGTCAAAACGTTGCGAAAATTGCTCTTGCGAATCTTTTATGATTGTAATCACCTCAGAATGGACGGAGAAGATGAAACATATTCAGAAAATTTTGAGGATGCATTATGGGAGGTTCCCGGTGATTGTGAATGAGATGACGCGGACGATAGTGTTTCTGATACAAGTGTACGTGCACTTAGACCGAGCGCAATGAATTTACTTTCATCCAGTGAGAGTGATAATGACAATCAAGATAATCAAGCCTTCGAAGGTGTCTCAGGGGTACAAATTTTTCCAAACAATGTTGAAAGCATTGAAGTGACCGAGTTATTTATTGGCGATGATTTGTTTGATATGATAGTTTCGGAAACGAATTTATACCATCAACAAACATTCCGCAAATACAAAAATGTATATAAGACAGCAAAATGGCGTGATGTTACAGTGTGAACCAAAAAAAAAAAAAGTGGTTAGCAATCAGTCATAAATGCATGCGCGTATTTTTTTTTTACACAGTAAGGGAAAGGTCAATACCCCGGACGGAGGACGTTACCGGTTTGCGGTAATGCCTTTCGGATTAAACGGAGCACCCTGCACTTTACAAAAGCTAACGAGTCAAGGCGTGTTAGTGGGGTTCATAAATCTGTCAAAGCTAGCAGGACTGCGCTAGGCATCTACGATTAGTATTTGAACGGCTGGAACTCCACAACCGTATCAGATTCATCAAATAAAAACAAATTAATAAATTGTAAGGTTCGTTTGTGAAATTCACATATTTTAGCTAGCAGTGCGCTGCGAAATATTTATGAATGCTTAGGTGTGCCGTGAGTGAGAAAACGTGAACTTGGAATTCGCGGGACTATGTAACTGCTGACCGATTTACAAAAAAAAAAGACTACCGCAAGCCCAGGCAAACAAGTCGAGGGAGCAATGAGAAAACCTCTACTTGGGCATAATGTCATCTCCTCACAAGGTGCGCTCGCTGACATCAAAAGATATCGCGCATACATAGAGGATCTTCCGTTTAAACTTGTTACAGATTAGAGCTTTAACGTAAACTTTATTGTTGCACACTGCCCCTGGAAGGAGAACCGACCGCCGGACGCCCTGTCGAGGAATCCCAGTACAGATCCAGGGTCAGAAGTAGATGTCGAAAGGATGTCCCTCCCGGTGGCGGCGCGTCCGACAATTCCGATGTATCACTGTAGCAATGAGTTGTCGCGGTCCAATGATCATACGAAAACGTAAGAGTGAACCAACAGACGCAAGAAATAACTGCGTGACCCGCCGTATGTTGGAGGATTACCTACTATTTCGGCTCAACGCCATCGTCAGAACTATACTTAAACTTATTTTAGCGTAGCTATATGTAGCGCTTAGAAGCACGCACAGCTCACACGGAAATAAATTCAATCGACACAATCCACAAAGCGATTTCGAAAAAATGAAAAACAGAACAGACGAAAGCGAATACCAGGAGTACTGGTGCCTTTGGGAGAAGGCCGAGGGGAAAGACGAGCCGCACCGAGCAATGAATATACACTTCCGCATAGCAGCCTGTTCCAGTATGAGGCCCAGGAGACCCCCGACCGAGACGTAGGTGCGGTCGCCGGTCGAAAGTGACTCATCCGTGGATATTGTAATGTTGTACATTACAAATTATATATATATTTATGGAATAGTTTGGATTAAGTATACCAACTAAAATTTAATAATTGAAAGTCCACGCAATGGCAATTTTGTGTCAATTGCGGCGGCGCGACCAATCATGTCGTGCCGTGGTGGACAAGAAAGAACCAATAAGGTCATTTCAAATGAAAGATAATTAAGCCAGAATAGGAGCGACGAAATTTAAAGATACTTCAGGTCTGGCGTTCAACCGCAGAGGTGGTCCTCAAAGGGCTACCCAACCGAGCAGCGCACTGATGGATGTCATCCGATCCTGATGGAGCAACAACATCTCTATCAGTATCATATTTATATTTCTTTTGTTATTTTTATTGTATTAACTTAAGCTATGGTCATTCCATGTGTTGTGCATATTGCAACATTTAAATGTAAAATCTTATTTTTTGTCAAACACGAGGTTACTCTGACTTTTTGTATTAATTTGTGATAATTCATTGTTATATATTAAAATTTAATTTGTCACAAT
Organism: Himalopsyche phryganea; assembly: GCA_022494535.1. NCBI lineage: Eukaryota > Metazoa > Arthropoda > Insecta > Trichoptera > Rhyacophilidae > Himalopsyche > Himalopsyche phryganea. The sequence goes on from JAGVSL010000230.1 coordinate 110,845, forward strand.
TCTTAGCATTTTATTAATTGAAAGTCTGTTTTCAGACTGGCGCCCATTCATTTATATATATTTATAGTTTTCTAAATACCCGTGTTTCTTTAACCTTTTTACTTAGGGCACTTTTTGTCAGATAACTTTTATAATATCTCTGTTAATTGCAGAAGGGTACATACATCCCACGCCGCGAGATTATTGTCGTAATATCTTGCCTTTCGACGAGCTAGTTTCTTTTAAATTAATGATGATAGCATATAGTGCGAAGTGGAGGTAAACCATTTTGCTTCCACTGTACTGTTTTGCTTAATCTTAATTATCCTTCTAAATTCAACGTAAAATCATTCGATCGATCCATACGTTCTTCACTTTTCTTTTATTGACGACATTTTTTACACTTCTTTTTTATCCCCTTTTTTTATTTTAGGGCATTTTTATCTCTATTTATTTCTTTTATGACAATATGCCACTCTGCAAGCATGCATTACCGCCCCGAAATTTAGATGGCCCAACTGCCCGGAGATATCTTTCAGTATGGAGGTAAATGAGAAGTTTCTCACAAAGTATTCATGTTACAACATTATTGTATATAAACAAATCAGCGAAATGAATATATCATTCAATCGAAAAATGTCGCAATTCGCTGTTTTATTTTGGTAAAACGAAGAAGCAGCGCGTGCTCCTCTCCAACCAATGTTAAAGTTAATATTTTAGATACTGTTTTAGACACCCGAGATGCAGAGGGGCGATTGTTAGAATTCATTCAATCAGAACCTGCGGTCATTTACGGAAGTAGGCTCCTGACAAAACTGCAATACGATAGGATCAGGAATAAAAGTAGTATTGAAGAATCAGTGCAATTGGACATTTGAAACAGAACTTTATAAATTCCCACCTGGGAAAGCTGAATATTATATACGAGTAAATTTCGGTGATCACTTATTATAGAGTGAACCACTCAACAATAATAATAGACAGAGTCATCTGTAGAAAATATCCAAAATAATTTGCTCGAATCGGTGCCGGGGCGGACGTCTCTTTCTCGCAGGGGAGATACTGCTAGCACCTACGGCGATACGTGCCGTGACAACAACTTAATAAAACTAGATTGGTTTTACTTGACTGCAAAATAATGATTCGCGAGCGATAGGGAAATTCACGAAAATTGCCAGTTCGATAATAAAGTGAGTTTCTACTAACCCATCAATAATCAGGCATTCTTATGTGGGGCGTAGATGAGGTGTTTAACGAGCTCGGTGCAGCACATGTCCAGGGACTGCCTAAACCGAGAAGCGAAGGGACACGGACCCACCCAATGAGCATCGAGTCACCAAATTGTAAAAGTAAATATTTTACAGATATTGTTTTAGACCTCTGACATATAAAGAGTTGCAAAAACATTATGTATTCTGCCACCAAGGACCAGGATCTCGCCTTTCGGCATTCGGGTACATGAACGGACCCGAACTGCAAGAAAGATGTCGAAAATTCTACAATAAATAATAATATATACTTGCAAGTACCACATCTCAACCACCACCGGGTGCCCGAGTGTAAATATTCTCAAATATCTGTATAGTGGTAAAAGTGATCATTCGTTGCTAATTAAACTAGGAATACACTGTTGATGCACGAAAATGCACCAGGAAACTGATCGAATTTAAATCAAAAAAGTACCTCTTGCATCTCCCACAAAATACAGTCGATCAATTAATAATAATGTCAAAAGTTGAAAATAGCAATAATAAAAGATAAAAATTTCCCCACCTTCACTCTTGACGAGTGCCTCATTGTAGATGCCATCAGTCTAGCATATTCGAGGCAACGTGAGGTGTTGAATTAAAGCATATATATTTCCCTGTCATATGTGATCAATTTTTTGAATGTGAATAAACTGGCAGGGCTTGAATCTGGGCCCTGCACTGGTGAAAACCAGTCTGCGACTTTGTTTGAAGAGACGGCCTGCTTTACCTTCCCTCTAGACCGACTCTCTTTGAGGCGAAGATTCTCCCGCCCTCTGTTATTAAGAGCCGTGATTAGCAGTTCTTCTCATATGATATATTGACACACAATTTCTTCACGGGTTCGAATAGAAAACATTCATTTGTAAGGTAAGTACACTTTGACAATACAACATTCCGATAGTAAAGACAGATTAGAATGAAAAATTCTTTCAATATGTGCAACGTCGCAGAGGAAAAAGGCGTAAATAGAGGTTGAAGTGCACAAGAGGAAAAACGGAACTGATTTCCCTCGGTCATAAGTACGACATGCCTTCAGCACTCACCAAGAGAGACACCTAATGACGATTGATAATAATAGATTTTCCCAGTAAATTTTCTTTACCCAGAGGTTCATTTTCAGTGACGAAGTTAAGAGTCGGCGTCATTAGCACTTTAGACCGTTCTCACCTCAATAACCTGTGGAGTAATTTAGTTTTCCTGGTCAAGAGGGTAACGTCGAGTGAACGGTCAGCACTGGAAGACAGAGTCATGTTCATTGGAAATGGCATGCCTATATAATCCCATCTTCTTTGAGATGCTGCGGACCCCAACGGTCAGTACTGAAATTTCTTACACAATTCCGAATCGAAAACGGAAGCCGTAAGGAATGCGGCGCTTGATAAAAACCGAATTCAAAAACAGATTACGCAGGGAGACGCCTGCCGCGAATCCTTAAATCACTGAATCGGATACCCCATCCGATCCTTCCGAATAGCGGTAATAAAATTAAAACATAAAAAATTTTAAATCCCAATAGGCTGAAGGAGAATTCCAAATATTTTCATTCGAGAATAATCCTTCAGAATGATTCCGTATTTTACAATACGCTCCGACTAGAAATCAAGAGACGAGAACAAATATGTCAATCGATAAATTAACACGTTGACTGCGAGCCACGCACATGTGCGTCATATTTACATACAAAACGATTCTGTCAGAAGCCAATGTGTCAATGCCCACGATAGAGCTGCTAATATTTAAAAAATAATGCCACTCCATTGCAAATCGACAGTCAACACCATATAAGTGAAAGCTGCTAGGTGTCGAATGTTTCTTTAAAGGCAGCAAAGTTAATTGAAGAAGAATTAATGAAATTCAAGCCACTATTGTTACCAATCGATGATAAAAAAAAAAAAAAAAAAAAATGGAACTGTTGGAAAGGCTTCCCTTAAAACCCTAGAAATCGGAGGAAATAAAAGATGCGTCAGCCACTGAATACAAAAATCACCAACGCGATGACCGCCCCCCTCCGTAATAGTGGATAGCGTCAATTCTATCGAAGAAGTTTGAAGAATGCTGCCTTAGACTAATTATAATAAAAGCGCGATTTTCAATGCTCGTATCGAAAATAATTAGCTTAAAGCAAAATGTAATATTTATGTCGGTAATGAAAGAAAAACTGTGCTCCGTAACCGGTGTGCCGCGATATACTCCAAGGTGTTCCGCCGCGCAGTGCGTCAGAAATGAGATAAAATCGAGTATCTTCATATAAGAAAAAATTAAAGGCATTTGGTTGCGAAGATCTCCGCTTGAATTAAAATAGTTGAAAAACATATTTTAATGGAACAATTGTGTTATCATGGGTAATGCATCAGTTTGTGTGTAAAACAAACAAATCCTACATATAAATTACACATTGCTGCATATATCGTGGAGCAATGATGGTGACAAATTTCCCAGTGGAGTTATTACAAACAATGAACGAATTTATCAAACCAAGAGAATTGTACGCACTTTTTTTTGAAAAATATCAATCCCGATTGTTACACACGGCAATGTGTCGGCTGCCCCGAGGCAAAGTTTTGGTAAGATTATTCGAACCTCTGCGAGACTTTTTTGCTTAACATGCTAGAACTCTACCAACTATTTTTGATTACATTGGATGAACTTTCTTTGAGAATCTGAATGAATTAAATAAAAAACGAATAGTCGAAAAGAAAATAAAACGGGTTCAAACATAAAAGTCAAGGTTGGCAAAGTGAGTTGTGACTAGAAAATGTTCCAAGGAACCAACGGACTGTCGTTGAAAACAGAAAGATAATTTTGGTTTTCGGTAAACAAAAAATGGGCAAAACACATTTTGTAGTTAACCTCAGTTAACCTCGGGAACACGACCGAGTTAAATCATAAGTTATTCCTATACACTTTTAGAAAATTCTTAAACACCCCGAACAAGGACTCCTAAGGAATTAAAGCGTTCCTATTGGCCCTCGTATTTTAGCGAGGACAGGTAGAACATCATTCAGAACACAGTGGCATTCACAGCTGCCCAAGATATGACATAATATGACAACATAGTACGGAAAACAAACAAAGGGCAATAAGATAAAGTGACACAGTATAGGGCGAAATGTATATAACATCACTATAGTTGCAGTAACGATACCGAGGTGCGCGAGCTCTGCATTCTCCGTCGGCAGCTACGGTGATCTCTCGGGGACCCCGAATGATCTTCTTCACTCGCCGGCACGATTGTGGGCCTGTGTGTAAATAACGGAAGGCGGTGAGAGGCAGTCGATTTATTTCCACCGCAGAATACCATCGTCCATTGAACTCGTAGAGCGTTAAATTGACATGATGTATTTCCGTCAGTATACCCTCAATATATCTAAGCAAAATTATAGATGCCCACCTTTAAGGCGTCAACCTTAGAATGGAAATGCTTTATATTTTAAAATATTAGCAGCTCTATCGTGGGCACTGAATTATCAATCGAGATATCCGAACATGTCTCGATTTAAGCTCAACCTGCCTTGAGCTTAAATCGAGACATCTCTCCATGGGAAGTCTTTTTATAAAATAACTGAGAATTAGCCTCGAATAAAAATATTTTGGATTTACCAGATTAGTATTCATCGATTTGCGAGAGGTCCTCGACATTTCAATTGTATTTGGTTTAGGCATTATTTGTTTGATTGTCGGTAAATTCCCATCTTAGTTCATGAACCAACTGTTTAATATACCTTTCAATTGTATACAAGTATCCCTGTTACGTTCGTATTTATAGGAGTCGATAACGCTCTTGATGAGCGAGACCGATCTTGGTTATTATAAACATGTGGAAATATTAGACAATTTATTTTTGAATTTGACAATTAGGCTGTTCTTTCTGGAATGCCAATGGCGCATATGATCTTGTGTTCTTTTAGAGTAGTCGGGACAAAAAGAAAAAATTTAATGAGTGAGCAGACTCACGCGAGATGAGACAGCGTCCCCGAAGCAGAGCAGACGGAGCGAGCGGCTGCGGAAGGCTTCGAGGAGAAAGAGTTCAGCGGCGCTTTCGAATGGTAAACGATAAGCTGCAGTACTGAAGCGTTCACGCCGCCAGAGCGGATTTGTCCGCCTTCTGAAATTCACAACCAGATGCGTGTCATATTCAGTTTTATACGTAGATTTCATAATTTACAGAATCCTATGCAATTTTTTATTTACATTCAGTTGAATTTGGACGGGAACAATCGCACAAGTCAATATTGCAAGGTTTCCAGTAACAAAAATGAACCGTCAATGTAATGTTGGGCAGAAATATACATGTTCAGGAATCAAATGAATAATCAATTTACGAAAGTGACGAGGGAACCAGACATATCTGCGAACAGTTTAAATTTGATATTGAAATTCCATCGAGAACCCGCAGTCAATATCTTAAATTAGTACATAATGTGACATGGGAAAATGCGGCTCTTTGCTGGGTGAAGTGCGGCTCCCCGTCGCTTTCGATGAATGCAATAGTCAAAGACAACACCTGAGTTGTGAATTGTTATACTGCTCTGTGAAGCTTGTAAAACCAAAATATCATTGGCAGCTAACAGAGGAGTATTTCAAAGATTTGCTGTGAAAGGCTGTAACAAATTATGAATAAAAAATTAAATTTCATTATTTTGAGTTTTCATTTTATATTTTCTTATACTTTATTTAGCACATAAGATTTTTGTAGAAATGAGAAGGCGACTGTGGCGTGGCTCTTTACGTATGTGAAAATCCAGAATGTGGCTCTGGTCGACATTGCGTACGCCCATCCCCGATTTATATCACTGTGAAAGAAATCGATGATCAATAATATTGAAGGAAAGTGCACAATGAGGTTCTCGCATATCGAGTCTTCGCCAGTTTGGAAAAGAAGAAATTTATTATATCAGCAAGATGCAGATTTGAAGGAAAGGGATCGGCCCGCCAAATCGAATAGTGTCTTCGATATTATATTATCCATGTAACATATAATAATACCAAGACTGAAGACTGGTAAAAAAAAAAAAAAAAAAAAGTTTACTATTTGTTGTGCTTAAACAGTCAACACATGAAACAGTGCTGAATTGTCGGATTGAAACCCTTCCTTAAGTCTCCGATTTGCCGTTGCCACGAGACTTAAAATCCTCACAATTCCAACCATGAAAACCTATATTTTTCAGGAATTTATTACACAACATTGAAAAATTAATTCATCGCAAATTAACTGACCAGAATACAGCGACGTCGGGATGGAGGCCGGCCACGTCGATGGCATTAACGAGGCTGGACAACGATGCGGTGGCGCCGGCCTTGCGGAGAAGCTCTCCGAAGTGCTTCCGGATGGGTGGCGGAGCTCGGGAAGTTGAATCGGCAGAAGCCCAAGTATTCTTGATGAACATTGGTCCAGGGAGTAGCCGCACAGCACCTTCATCTTGAATTCTTTACCAAGAAGCGTGCAATACCCACTATCGACAAAAGTCGTCGTCCGAATCTTATTCAGGGAGTCAGTATCGACAGGGTTACGCAGGCTAAAAAGAATAAAGCAATTTGCAATCGAGAATAAAGGCAGTTATACAAATGTAAACATATCTCCCATTTCTTGCTCGGGATTTAAGCCCAGTAAACGGTAGCAGATTGAGCACTCGGGAAACCCGCATTCCTGTTTGATTCTCGTCCTAGATTTAGCATCGATAGAGAACAACATGCCAGCATATGAAAGCAATAATGATCTAGGACCGAATTGAAAGTAAAAAGCTTCTAGATTTGAGTCAATTTTTACACACGCGTCTAAAAAAAAAATCATTAATTACTTGGAATAATAAGCAACATTCTTTACAGATTACAAAAGAAAAACTGTTCATATTTGGATGTGAACCCTAATATTATAATGAAAAATAAGTCGGCAATCAAAGGGTTGAATCGAAGAAAACTTTAAAATGGAATTCAACAGTTGTATGGACAAATTTTAACCTATAGCACCACTAAAGCTAAAGTTGACAATTCACCAATATACATACGTCCGCCGGCCGTGGTCCGCGAGGGGCACCAGGAGGTCGTCGGGAGAATGTCTTTCGATAGGGTAGTCCGCCCGTCGCCGGCTGAACAAAAAATGAGTTGGTTTAAAATTACATATTTGAAAATATTGAAATATGCCGCATGACATGCTACCTTCATCCAAGAAAATTTATGTAATGCCTCTGAAGAAACGATGCAGTTTTGAAGGAAATTTAATTGCAAATATAATAATTTGTAGCACTATCGACTCGATTCCGGTGCAAATAAATTAACGTTTTAGTGAAATGCAGAGTCAACAGATGATTTAGTAATTACCAAGATGGTTCAGCTCAGTAATAAGACCGCCCAACTCGATTCACAAATGATTCCAAGTAGTTTCGATAGTATAATGGATCTTGAAGGCAGTATGTTAAATCGGGTACCTTTTGACCAAGTATCCAGCTCTCACAATACATTTCGACATTACCAGCAAGTTGTTGCAATGACAAAACGATTTGCAACCAATTCATAACTGATTCTTTTCAAATTCAAAAACATCAACGGAAATATTCTCTATATAAAAGTTTGAGAAATCGTCTCGCGGTTGCATCGAACGCAACACTAACTCGATTCCTACACCATAGTAATGAAAACAATTCGACTTACCGGCGATTACAATTATAAATTCGTACCGGTGCCGAGGCTTCAGGACACTATGGCGAAGATACGAAATATAATGAATAAACCAATCGCGGGGAAGTCTCCCGAGAAATTCGGTAGTCGTCGGAACCGCCGCCTTTTGGGTAGGTAGGCACCCAGAAGGCGACAAAGTCAGGTGCGCTGTTGTTCGAGCGCCGTCCTAAGCGAAAGGTGTGGGAGCGGAGTGCGCCCCCCACCAAACGGAGGTCGTATTTATGCCTTTCAGAAAGATTACCCCTTCCTTCGGGAAATTTGCTTTACAGGATTCTTGTAAGATGGCGATATCTGGTTTGAATTTCAGTGTTTTGCGTCGAAACGTCTGGAACTTTCGAAAGCCGTTGGATGGAATAACGGACAATTATTTTTCCCCTCTGTCGAGTCTCGCTTTGATATGATTTTTTGGTATTGAAATGGGTTTTATCCTCAATAACGTCGACTTAATAACGTCGGATTTAGGAATTCTGGAGTGAGAAATGCCGGTTTTAAGGATATTGAAGCATTTCATCAATTATTTGAGTTATCATCGACTGAGGGTGCTCGGTGGAATTATAACATTAAATTTGAATTGTTGAAATTGTGTAATTTCCATGTACCTATTTCGTCAATTAGAATCCGGGTTTCGCCTGTCGGTTTCTTCAGGCATTCGAGCACACGCAGAAGTCATGTATAATATATGTGATACCTAGGTATACCTCTATCATTTTGGGAGTGATAAACTTTGAATCTCTGTAAATCCGAGTAACATCAATCTTACAAAATCCGTGTTTATTTGGTTATTAGTCATTTCTGTTGGTAGCTTTCTTGATATTTGAGTATTGCAACAGTGGGTAAATTATTTACGTTAATCATTTTGGGGAGGGAAATCTCGGTATATTTTTGTATCTCTTATAGAAATACCTACTGATATTAGTGTTAATATTTCGAGTGGAATGCCACTAATTCAGGACACCAGTGAGTGAATTTCAGTAGGATAATAAAGAAATAAAAAATAAGAAAGAATGTCGTTGGATCGGCCTGCCGCGACGCGTCCTTGAGGTCAGAGGCTATTTTTACCGACCTTCAGCGCCCGTTGTTATAACTAGGGTTGCCAACACGGTGAATTTGACCCGATACTGCGGGTCCGGCGATTGTTCTACGGGCTTACGAGCAAAATCTCCGGGTTAGTCGGCATATTCTGACATTCTTGGTCAGTTCGGGTGATGGCATCATTGCATAGGATTATGGCCGGTTCAGATTGGTCGAGTGAGTTAGTATAGTGAAAAGTAATTTAGTAACTAGACGTACATGAACAGACAAATTTAGTCGATTAATTAAGTAAATCATTCAATTATAATTTTTTTGTCGAATAGCAGCCCCCACCACCTCTCACTTAATCGAGAATGTGGTGAATCAATTTCGATTAAAAGTAAATTGGTAGGTACATAAAAAAAATCCTTCCAATAATTTACCACCATTTTTTCGAAGAGAAAGATATGTATTAAAAATTAATAAATATGATATTTTCCGAAGAAAACTTATAAACCTTTTAAACCTAAAACCAATGTAAAATGATGTTTCCAAAAATTGGTCTATTCACTATTCTAATTTACATCATTTGGACGAGACCTGCTCTGTATTAACTCATTATCGTAATTTTGAGGATCACACCAATGGGCCAAAACACAATCGATATGCTTATCGATTATTAATGACCAAGTGTTTCTTATATTATTGAGAAAATGTATTTTGATACTTACAAACACACTATTATATATATTTTTTTTTCTCGATGTCAGCGTTCAGCATCGGCGAGGTGTTGGCAGCCCTAGTTGTAACCCATAAATTACAATGCTAATATTCTAAATATTTATGCAGGTAGCTGCACGTGGCATTTTGTCATGACGCCTTCATACCATGACAATCTGACTTAACAACGATGCCACTATTGTACCGTAGAATATGAAGCACGAAAGTCCAGCTTTTACCGTTTCTGAGTTAAATATGCAGAAAATTTTATTTTATTTAATTACACAAGTGAAAGTTTAAAATTTGAAGATATAAGTTTGACAGGTATTGACCGACAACCGCGCAAAGTTTTCATCTTAGATAATTGTGGACCCTGAACTTTACAATTTACGATGACACAAGCGATGTGGGATGAAACGAAAGGCGGAAGATTTTCAGCAAATTTGAAAAGCTTACGATTCGGTACAACAATTGCCTTGGCCAAAACAGAAATACGATGATTGTTTTTGCATGCACTTGAAAACTATTCCGATGCCGGGAATCATAAATTCTTATTACGAGGCCACACACGCGTGAAGGCTGTTAATGGAACGTCAACAAAAGAGGCTGAACGGTATGCAAATTGTTACTCGGCGGAATTGGGTTCGGTTCGCAAAAACATTCGAAAGAACCATGCCTTCAAAAGGGTTTTGGGAAGAAGGCGGCTCGTATCCGTGCACTTACGGCTCCGTGAGAGGTTTTTCCGTGTACGTCTTTTAAAGTTATTAAAATGCAGTTAAATGTATGAATCATCTTCAGCTCCTTGTGTGGCTCGGAAAAAGGAGACTGATAATACACCATTCTTTATTTCTAAATTTTTATGGTTAAAACTTGGAGGATGAACTATCTACGTAAGCTTAGTACCTAACAGGACTTCCGTGTATTATTTTACTTTTTTGAAATTATTGCTTAGTGTATTTCTAGATATATACTATTTGATAACACCGAAATCCATTAATTTACTAATTCTAAATAAACTGGTATTTTTATTTGCCCTGTAGTCAATAATACATTTTATTATGAGAGATTACGTTGACAATCGCTAATTACTATAGCTGTTAAAAAAGCAGCATCCAGACTTCACAAAAATCGCTTTCCTGAACTGGGACTTCCGTGGTTTATCCTCTAGCGTAATGAATTGTACGTCATTTCTCTCGCTGTTGCCAAACCGAAAGGGAATCGTGGCGATCCAGGCGTCTCAAAAAATCAGGTTGATATCAATTGACATTTGTTTTCGGACAACATAGATACCTACTACCTACATAGTTCCTGATTAAACACACAACTGAATAGGTACATCGCTTGGAATAATATTATCGAAACGGTGCTATATATTTGCTACGTGGATATATTTCTATACCTACCTATTCCCGTCTGAAGTTTTCTACTTGAAATTTTATTAAACACAGTTTTAATTATTCAAAATTTAAAAAAAAAACGATTACCTTTGTTTGTAGATAATGATTCAAATACTTACGAAATCTAAATATTTTGACCTATCTCAATATTAATAGACAAAATAATATTATTATTTTCAAACATTACAAAACATACATGTCTACGACAACTAATGAACTCGACTGAAGATAACGTGTTCATACTTGTTTAGTATTAAGTGAGGGCCGCTACTAGACCGAAAAATTAGAAGAAAATAGATAGAATCTACTAAATGATTTTACTTAATTACTCGATTAAATTTGTCTGCTCACACACGTTTAGTTACAAAATTACTATACTAACTTTCTCGACCGATCTGAACCAGCCATTAATCTGATTCTCGACTCATGTGAGGTGCATGTTGCCGACAGAGATTGTCAGATCGCGTGTTCAAGCTCGATGGGTGTCTCGTTGTAGATTGACACCCCGCCGCCCGAATTTTAGATGAACAGACTGCCTCTTTAGTTTGCCAAAAAAATGAGAGGTGCAAAGCACAGAGGCGCCGGCTTGAGAGCCTATGTTCAAGCCGTTTGAATTTTTAAGATTGAATAAAAACTAACCGATATATGACACTTTTCCCTCCAGTAAACACTAATGCATTTGAAAGAGCGAACACGCGCTACTAAGTTTAAAAAGATCGGAACTTTCGTCATCCGAAAATTAAATCAGATTAAATCAAAATTAAACATTACACCTACCTATCGCGGTATTACGATAATTCTCACAGCCTTTCCCGACACATGTCACATGCATGTTATTGTGTAGGACTTATCATTCTACCACGGAGATTATTCGATCGTGTGTTCAAGTTTGATGAGTGCCTCGTTGTAGATTGACACCCCCCGAATTGTATACGAGCAAAACTTTCAGTTTGACAAAAAATGAGTCTGACACAAAGCACGCAGGCGCCGGCTTGAGAGCCTATGTTCAAGCCGTTTGAATTTTTAATATTGAATAAAATCTAACCGAGTTATGCAGGTATCAGACAGTTTTCTCTTCAGAAAAAACAAATGCAATTGAAAGAGCGAATGCGCGATACTAAATTTAGTGAAACGATAGATCGGAACTTTCGGAAACTCGCGTTTAAGAATTCACAAAGATATTGTTATTTTTTGAGATTATTGTAGATGACAATAAGGAGAGGCTAAAATATTAATTTCATTTGAATTCATGCAAAGTTATTATCGATGGAAAACTCCGACATAGGCACCTAGTCGAAGGCATAGTAATTAAAAAAATATTTTTGCACTACATTTATGATCCCATAGAGTTGAACAGGTCCTAGCAATCAAATCAGAGCTTTTGGCATCATTGGCGTTTCGAACCTGCAGCGTAAAGCGTGGAAAAAAACACTGCAGTCAGTCGGGCCTCGCGTGGTTGTATACTTAGCACTTTTGTATTTATGAAGTAATGAATGAATAGAATTAAATGTAATTTGTCAGGAAGATGCCTACTTAACAGATTTACCCGCAGTAAGCTCTGACTAATCGCTGCAATGTTATTATCAAATCCCAGTAGAATCGTGCTAATGACTGCAGAGTTATAAAATAAACAAAGCCACGGAGATACGAGGTTGAGGCAGAGATCTTTCGGTCGCTAGCCAGTGATTATCAGAGGGCGAGGTTGAAAACAGAATCGCGATAGCTCTTGACTGGTAAAAGTTATTACAATTAATAACTATCTGGGAATTTTGCGCGCCACAAGATATGAGTAGGGTTGCCAGACCATTGCCATTAACCGGGACTGTCACCGTTTTTTTTTCCCAAAAAAATTTTCCACGCCTGGCTACCTTTTATTATTTTAATCGATGTAATAATATGTACACGTTTTAAATGATAAAACTTTATTTAAAAAAAAAACTGATAACTATAATTAACAGAATATATACAAAACTTTGCTATTAGGTACATGCAGTGGAGTAGCTACAGGTTTTGCCGTCAAAAAATCTAGTCTTTAGAATATTTTTTATATTTATTGTTTATGTAAAAAATAGAAAATTATTCATATACAATCCACTAATCCATATTATACATTAAAATTGTAAATTAATTTCTGAAAAGATATTCAGCAGATTGCACCAACACCACATCAACTGTTCACAAAAAAAATATTTTTCCCTTCTTTGCTCTTCGCAACATTATCAAAATTTATTTTTTCTGCCTGTTTGTGTTGTATTAATATTAAAAAAGCTTACACGTGGTTTCTTCACAGTTAAGGGAGAATTAAAAGGGAGAAAAAGTCTGTCATTGAGGTTCTTGATGTCATTTTTTCGATTGAAAATATTTCGATCGAAAAATCAAGAGTTCAATTTTTACCATCACAGACGAAATTTATTTGCAACAAATATGAAAACGGTGACATATTTTCAAACAAGTTTGTAGATTTAAGAATGAAGTAGCAAAATTTTATGAAACTGTGGTCGAGTAGATACCTAAAATAAATTCCATTGAAACGCTTTCCTGCGTTTTCTTGGATGAATCTGGAAAAAATACCGCAAACTTGAAAAGACAGTAGAGTATTTAAAAGATCGTAATAGATGGTTATTTGCAATTTAATCAATTTGTTTCTCTGAAGGGCATATTAGAAAATGAAAAAAGGTCATAATGGTAACGCGAAGAGAATATTTTAGCTAATGGACGGACGAAAGAAATAGAATTTCAGTAGATCCTACAGTTGGTAGTATCCTACAGTGCATTGAGAATTTTGATTTTAATTGTGTCGAAATACATGATTATCTCCTAAAACATAGAGCAGCTTTGCAAAAGGTCAAATCAAATGATAAATTTAAGACATCGACTGAGGGTGCTTGATGGAATTTCAATATCAAATTTGGATTATTGAGATTTTGTACACTTCCATGTATTTTGTCAGTAACGACCCGGGTTTCGCCTTTCGGCATCTTCAGGCATTCGAGCACACGAATGGACTCGAACTGAGAGACAGTAAACAGTGTCTAACGCTTATATAGAAGATACAAATGCGACAAATATCATTTACGAGGTAAGATATTATACGTCTGAGAGCCACACTGATACCTGAGTTAAAATTTCGGGAATCTCCCTAATCCTTATTTTGTAAACACCATATTAACAGAGTGGCGAATTGCCGCTTTTCAACTTCTTTTAAAAATACCAGTGATTTTACAATTATAATAGTATTGTGGGTTTTGACGGGATGTAATTCAACGAATGGGTAAATATACACAATCATTCCACATTTAGTGACATCTGTTAGGTGTTTCAACGTATCGGATATAATAGCGGAGAATTAGGAAGGTTCAGCTGCTCATTCAATATCGGCAAGGAATTTAACTGGGCTCTATTAATTTCCAAAATTTCTTGATAAAATAATTTATGATCCCCCATGTTTTTATGCAATGATTGCCAACATTTCTATGTGGGTAAAACCACACGTACATTAGATATAAGGGTATCAGAACATTTAGCTGCCTTTAGATTAAAAAAAGAAACTTCGACATTCGCAAATCATTTGCTAATGGAGAACCATACGTTTAATGCGGATGATGGGGTTAAACTGTTGTGGTTAAAGTGTGGAATGATTGTGTATATTTACCCATTCGTCGAATTACATCCCGTCAAAACCCACAATACTATTATAATTGTAAAATCACTGGTATTTCTAAAAGAAGTTGAAAAGCGGCAATTCGCCACTCTGTTAATATGGTGTTTACAAAATAAGGATTAGGGAGATTCCCGAAATTTTAACTCAGGTATCAGTGTGGCTCTCAGACGTATAATATCTTACCTCGTAAATAATATTTGTCGCATTTGTATCTTCTATAGAAACGTTAGACACTGTTTACTGTCTCTCAGTTCGAGTCCATTCGTGTGCTCGAATGCCTGAAGATGCCGAAAGGCGAAACCCGGGTCGTTAGTGACAAAATACATGGAAGTGTACAAAATCTCAATAATCCAAATTCAAATGATAAATATTTGTAAAATTAGTTTTAAAAATTCGGTGGCGTTGTTTTTATTATTCTCTTTATTAACAATACTGTTGTTATTATTAGTAATCTGTATAATTAAATATACTTTATTTTTCTCGGGTGTCCCGTTTTCACTTGCGAGAAATCTGGACACCCTAGTGATGAGCCACCCATACTGCCACGCGTTCGCGCCAAATTTCGGAACTTTCGCTATCTGAGAGATCGGGACGGTGGAAATGAGTAAGATTTTCGGAAAAGATAGAAAATAGAATTGTCTATCTATTCGACTGACAACGAGTACCGAAACCGTTCAGGTAACGCCGTGAGAGCTGGAACCGAGTTTAGATAGGTAAATTCCATTTATTCGCTTAGTACAATGTGTTTATGAAATATTTTGATATGCCTCTGATATCAGTCAGATGAATAGATGGAATTACAAAATTCTTCATGGAAGCCATTTCAAATTAGTATTGTAAGAATATTAGAGAGAGACTGGTTTGTGAGGAACTTGTTTAAAATAAGATTTCCATTTCTACTCTCTTTTTTTTATTTTCCCATAACTATACATTGCCACTAGTTCTACCTCATTACTTGACGTCGCTGTTCTGGATGAAAACACTAAATCAAAAAAACCGACATGTCGAGTTAGTTATACCAAAATGTTCCCAATTTCGAACTCGTAGGTATGAAAAAATACGCTTATTTTCATAATTTATACTTTAACACAAAAGACAGTTTTTTAGATTAAACGATAAAGGTCAGTATTTGAACCACTTTAATTAAAGTTGAATTACTAAAAACTAGTACTTCAGCGACGATAATAAGTCATTTATAATAATGATGTTGGGCCTGCCACCACCAGCGAAGTGCTTGTATTTTTAATGCAAAAAAAATCGTTTCCTGCTTTACCTTAGAACAGACACCAACCAAAAAAAATAAAATAATAAATCAGTCAGCGCCGTACCCAGATATATGTCATTGATTATAAACCATAGCTAGATTTCACAAATATACAGGAAAATAGTTTTAGCATCACCGTGTACGCGAAGGAACTAAATTATTATTGTTTTAATACTTCGAACAGACATTTATTAAAATAATGCATCGTTTCTTAATTTCTTCCTTTTATTTTCAAAGGTGAAATGCAGCATTATTTTTTTATTTATTCAAAAAACGTGGGATGGATTTGTAGTAGGAAAGAAAAATGACAGTTTGTAGTTGAACACAGTTTCGTATTTTATTGACGAAAGTTCATACATATGAATAATCAAAATACAGTATTGGATAATTGTAACATATATTCGGATATATCTTTATAACGGTTTGTGGAACAGAATGATCAATGAATTTAAATAAAGCAATGGACAAGAGTATAAAAAATGGAGACTGATTTTAAAGCAAATTTTGAATACACACATTAATATT
Organism: Himalopsyche phryganea; assembly: GCA_022494535.1. Taxonomy (NCBI): domain Eukaryota; kingdom Metazoa; phylum Arthropoda; class Insecta; order Trichoptera; family Rhyacophilidae; genus Himalopsyche; species Himalopsyche phryganea. The sequence goes on from JAGVSL010000230.1 coordinate 127,327, forward strand.
AGTATAGCGCCAAGTAGACTGACCACACTCGTACAACCAATACGCAATTCTTTATTTCCCGTATTTTTACTTTTTGTCTAAAATATCTAAATAATAAATACATATAACAATCGCAAGGGTGACAACAAAACTCGTTTCAAATATCCAGTTACTTTTCATAGTAGTAATTGAATTGTCAATTGGTACGGATAATATGCCCTAAAATTAAACAAACTCAACTTATTAAAGAGCAGCGAGTATTTTTTTTTTTCATCGTTACGCATATTTAAACATGCAAATGAAATAGGTCATTATACTAATTATTGGTTTTTCTTAAGTATAAGTGTCATTAGTGTCCTGAACTGAAATCGGATTAGATTTCAATATTTCGCAGAATACGCTCTTTCTTGTTGTCAGGCGTTTAGCCGCTTCGGCCGCTGGACGAGTCCATTTTTACGGAAAAGGGTAGCTCCAACTTTGCACGGAGTTTTTTTTTAATTTTGGTAGACAGTCGATGACGAGCTGTTTGAACGAGGTCTCGTCGCGACGAAGGTGATGTGACGATGTGAACTGTTTGTTTGTTTTTGTGTTTTGATTTGCATTGGATTTAATTTAAATTCGATGTGTCATTTGTATTAAAACTTAAAGTAAATTCAGTTGCTAAGTAAATGTAAATGTAGAATCAATTTTATGTGTTAAGATTTATATATTTGTGTAATATTAAACCACTGCATCTTGAATGGAAAATAAATAAGTTTTTAACCGGATCTGAAATGGTGTTTGTCTGAGATCAGCCCTTCCAGGACTCCGGATAACCAGCCGCTCGCCTCTCTTCGATCCGGGGTCTTCTCATAATTATTGGTTCACAAGCTAATATTCCTTCTTCGGATTAGATTTCAATATCAACCGTAGAATCCGTATAAATTGCGAGTGTCGGCGCACTACCCGTTTAAACATGGCAGCAAACATATTTTTGCCAACAAATCTGTGCCGTTTCAATGGATTGTATATTTTGACAGCCGTAAACTCTCATCGACGCCTCTCCTTCCTATGTTTTTTCAAAGAGTCTGCCATTATTGCTGTATGCATCTTTTTACAAATCTATCTAATTGGGATTTATAGCGAATTCTATTTGTTTTTAAAAAAATGATTGATATTTATCTTTCCGCGCATCTCTCTATCGAGGCCTCATCGCAGCGCTTTCATACGCTCCATCCTTTTCTACGCGACGTTTTGAAACATGATTGGGACTTCACTTCCGCACGTTCATAATGGTTTGGTGGTTTCTTGAAAATTGCGTCAGACAACGCCGCATGCAATCTTCTGGTTAGTGAAAAAAAACCATCGACCTGCAGCGGCCACGTGGTTTTCGACCGTTCAGATGAATTACCTTCAATATCGCCAGTCGCACCGAGTTTAAGCACTGAATATTTAGATCACTCACAGTATAAACCGAAATTGGAAATAATCCCTCAGAAAATCTGATGACTTTAAGTGCTTGAGTCGCTTCCTACGAGCGTGCGCGTCTATGGCGTCAGCGGACAACCCCCGAGTTGTAATATCAAGACAAGAGAAGGTTGCCAGAAATTGAAAATGTTCAATTCGTCATATTGAGTTAAGGGCCGATTACACTGGGGGACAAAATAAGCGACATGCCGCAGGTATAACGGCGGGTCATCTACGTCGATGCTGCGGGAACAGTGCCGCGTAACGACTTTTCCGTACACACCATAGCTCATGTCCGTCGTCGCAGAAATGCTGCCAGAAGACATTATATTGACCAATTTCTAGACAAAATGAGTTATGAATGTAGTTTTGTAGAATATAAAATTTATGTTAAGCCTATGAAATCATCAAATTACATATTCTTGTGGATTTGAAGCATTTTGAGTTGAAAAAAAATAATTATCATGAAGACGTCACTTTGACAGTTCACAACAGCTGTCAGAAACAACGTCTCAGGAGGGGTTATGTTGGCCAATTTCTAGAAAAAATGAGTTATGAATGTTGTTTTGTAGAATATAAAATGTATGCCAAGACTATGAAATCATAAAATTACATATTCTTTGAATTTGAAGCATTTTGAATTGAAAAAAAATAATTAGTATGAAAATGTCACTCGACAGTTCACACATCAGAAATATCGCCCGAGCAGGCTTCGTTGGTCAGTGCTGCGTACATATTTATTCTAATGAGTAGTTTATCGAAACGTAAGAGAAAGAAAAGATGGTGGATGGTGAATTACTTATTACAAAGAGAAAAGCAGAGTGGATATTGTATGTGAAAGTTTATACACATGGCCGGGCCAAGAAAGGCACCATATTACGGAATGCTGTTGGCTCTCACATCAGACTTGCAATTACATTGAGACTTAATTACCCGTCGACTGGGGATTCCCATGCTTCTTTGTCGCATCCTCTTTGAGTGTCAAAACAACTTATCAGTCGACTAGTGCTAGATGTTTGTATGCAACTGATAAATGCATTGAAGACATATTCAAAGTACAGAATATGTGTACTTACTTAAGTAAATACTTATTGAAACACTTAAATTTACTTATACTTACATTTATTTATTTTACCAACTAAAAGAGATTTAGGGAATTTAGTAAGTAAAGGAAAGATTTAGTAAAAAACCTAAATTCAAGATTATATTCAGATTTATTTAAAGAAAAAATCTACCAACTTAATCATTCAAGTTAAGGCGAGTCAATGAATGAAATAATGTCCGAAGTTTGTGAATCCGAGTGCTCATACATTTTGTCGAATCCTGGCTGAAAGTGGTTGATGATTAAGTACTATAGCCATTGACTGAATTGGCATTTACTTGGTAGAACTCCACTATAATAGGAAAAAATATCAAAGTATTTAGTCCTGCAAAATTTTATTAGGTAGTTGATAGCTAATATAAAATTAAAATTGATAGCTTAGTTATTCCACTTGGTTTATTACTAATGTGATGCGTTTCGTCTCTTTAAGAAGCATCTTGAGACTAATCATATCGCAAGGTTATTTATTTCTAAGGTAAATAATGATTCTAATTCTTACATCAGAAATAAAGGGTGGGGAGAGTTTCATTCCATTCTATTGGACGTGGTGAGGGGGTAAGATATAAACGCTAGAACATCCAGTCCCGGACCCCTTTTCTGATCCCGTGATTGAGCAAAAGCCGGATTGTCATGTTAGAAATTGTCAAAAAAATATTTTTTGCTCCTGCGCCAAAAAAATTCGTCCTTTAAAGAATTGGTTGAACAAAAGCCATAGCTATATTTACTGTTTAGAAGAAATAGACAATATTATGTCATTCAAATGTAATATTTATTTAAAATTCAATTATTCAAGGTACTAATTGTGTTTTTGGAAAAGGAGCTTAGAAGCCAGGAAAGAGTATTTCAACTAGATTTAAAGAACATATAAGATCGCTTCATAATAATAAAGTAGATTCTCAATTCGGGACCCAACTCTTAAAAGAATCACACAACATAACTTCTAATTTAGAAAAAAATAGCTCTTAGCAGTGATACATAAATTACTTTATAAAAAACGATTGAAACTCTCTAGACAGCTTATTTATCCTAACATACTCCTAGAAAACCGCCTCTGTAATAGTGCCGTAATATTTAGTTGATTTGTAATTTTCAATAATAAATAAATTTATAATTGAAATCACACTATAAACTCGCAAACATTTGACATGTTGCCTCTCAAGCTGCATTTCTCGCGTCACGTAGAAATCCCGCACTATGCCGCGTGCAGCATTGTGGAACAGTAGGAAACGCTGCAGCGTCGAGTAGACTCTATGCTGCAATTCATGCCGCGGGGCACTTTGTTCCCTAATGAATACGGGGCTTTAGTCAGAACAAAATGTTCCTTATTTCGAACTCTACCGTATGGAAAAACACACCTATTTTTATAAATTATATTTTTACACAAAAAACAGTTTTGTAGAAACAAATTAAATAAAAAAAGGTGCAGTATTTCACGCGTTTGAAGCCGTTACCGGCTACCGATATTAGTTCGGACGTTTGCATTTTTCACGCATGCGTAAACGACGAAAGTTCAAACTAGGGATGTGCGATTCTCCAAAAAAAGATCCATTTATATAATCGTTATGTATAACGTCGATCCAGCAAAAAATCGGAGCAATTTTTGTCTATTTAAAAACTAGTTCAAAAATTAATAAAACACTTAAATGTTTAATTATTGTAGCATTAAACGTTATTTTTTTCATACAAACGAAATGCTTATATTATTTACATAAACCAGTCCTCTTTTTGCAGCGAATGCAGGAATAATCAGGTAGAATTCTATTTCGAGCTTGTTGCATGATGTACCCAACTGCAGAAAACAGTCTCTCTGATGGAACCGATCATATATATATATCTCGTAGAATACATTACCCGTATACCCAGTGATTTGCTACTAAAATTATATCAATCGGCTGGCACCTTGGTAATCATCAACCCCCAATTCCACACATTTTTTTTTTCAAATTAAACAAAAAAGTTCTCAATTACAAAATTATGTAAATAAATTACATAAATTTATTCAAAAAATTGATTTGAACTTTTATTCTTTTTTTTCTATGGATTCGGCGGTAACTTTGTGGAAGTTCATTTTTAATATAAAATTAAATTAAAAATTGATAACTTAGTTGCTTGATAAGCCAAGTGGAATAACTAAGTTATCGATTTTTAATTTAATTTCATATTAACTTTTATTCGTCCATTATCTGCCGTGTGACTTCTGAGCCATGGTTTAATGAATGGTGTGGAAACCCACGAAGTCAGTGTAAAACCTATCAAATTAATGGTCGTAAAGTCTGATATATGTCGAATACTTAAATTTGCCCTTTTTTTCAACTGATATAGCTTTTGGCGAGGTCCGGTCACATGAAGGAGCCGTAAATAAGTCGAGTTTTTGTAATTTAAAGCTATGTAAAATATTTGCCGCGTACAGAGGTACATTTTTCGTAGCTGTTAAAGATACGTCTATAAAATAGATTTACTGTGAATAAAAGATCGAATATAATCGCTCATCCCTAGTTTGTGCGAGACTGCAGCTCGCTGTCAATTCTTGTCTGGGAACGATATTTACGCGTTCCGATTCGAATTGTCAGATCGATCGTCTTAGCCACCTTTAATGGGGATAAACAATGAAAGGGATTTCACAAATAATCTCAATTGAATCATTGCTGAAAAGAATGTTTTGTTTATATTTCATTCATTGAAAAGGTAAGCAAAAACCACACAAGTATGTGATTGTGTCCCCCCCGTCTTTCAGACAAAAATAGTAAGCAAACACCGCTTGAGAGAGACTATTACACATTAGCTCCGACATAATTCCGTCGGCATCTAGAAGTCGAGTGGTAAAATAACAACCCGATTAGGACATAAAACATTTCGAGTCACATAAGAGGTATTTAAAGAAAAGTTATTAATTTATTGCAAATTTTGAAATGCGAAAAGTAAACATGGTTCATCTTTTAAAAACACCTGTTGAATTTACATTCAAATGCACAATTGGCATTGTCAAATGACGGACAAATTTCAATCGAGGCCGTTTCTCTTCGAAACCACGACGACAGGGGGAGGAGATTTCCTCGGAATCACATTGCTGAAGGTCTTCCGACTCGGGCGACTTTTACAGCCAGCTTCGATGTCTTGGTTGGGTTTGACGTTTCTAAAACTGGCGCCGCCTCTCTCCTGTTCTTCATCGTCGTCTTCCGACTCGCTGACAATCTTGATTCCTGTGCATTTCAATTCGGCCGGTTGGCCTGCCTCTAAATTTGGTGATCTTCTTGTAATTGAACATCCCGGTGCGTCGTTACTTTTCTTTTGCGCTTTTCCGGTCGACGGCACCGCGCGTGAATTGTTACCGAAACGTTCTTGGCAATTATTTGCGCGCGCCATGTTCGCTCGGATCGAACGACGCCGGCACAGATTGCCGACTCTCTCGAGGTCGATCGAGTCCCTTCGGTCTCCGCAGTTGGCGTGATCCTCTTCGTTCATACGCCTGTGCGGAATGGTTTTTTCACTCATGTTGTGGCCCCGATCTAGCGTAGAACGGGGCCAGTCGTCAACGCTGCTTTCATCGAAGGAACAGCTCGCTCCGCCGTGCAGACTCGCCGTTCGATCTGATGGACCCGTAGCGGCGTTTTGAAAAAAGTTTGGATTCATGATGCTGTCGCTCATGTTGAGCGGCACCGCCGGTCCGTGTTGCCATTGACGACGCGGACAAATCTTGCGTGTCGCGCTCTGTATTTGCGGTAGGAAATGGCCGGACTGATTCTGGTCTACCTGAAATTATTTTGAAAAATGTTGTAGCTTTGAAGAAAACTAATTTTCGTAAGAGATAATAATGTTAATAGCGCAAACATGTCGATGTTCAACAGCCAAAACATCTTAACAGACGTGTTGGGCCAAATGAACATTTTGACATTTTCGGAATGTTACAGAATTGTCCTTGATTAACCGACAAAATATCTTATCCGAATTTCCTATTTAAGGAAATAAATAATAAATCAACAAATACATTTCATCTCGAACAAAAATATTTTTGTCTCCTTAAAACTGCAACAGCCAACATGTTTGAGCATCATCTGCAGCTTTAACATTTAATATGCATATTATAATAATGAATCATTTAATGAGTGGTATCCCAAATTAACTTTCTTTAGGGTGAAAGTGAGGATGCAATGAAATTTGCTTCGCTCTAAAAAAGAATTTTTAAATTTTTAAAAGTATCTGGCATTACAGCTGACAGCCAATGCGCCAAATAATTTTGAAAATTGTACCTTACTTATTACGAGAACAGTACTTCCATCGTATTCTTCCAGATTGCCCATTTCCACACCAAAAGATTTAAAAACATTATGTGAGAAGGGTTTCATTTCTCCAAAGTTAGAGAAGAAATTTTGACATAATCATTAATTAATATCTCACTCCGCCGTGCAGATTCGTCACAGGAATCATGAAGTGTTGCCGTTGATGACGCGGCCATCTTTCGGCTGTCGCGCACTGCATTTGCGGTAGGAAACGACTCGGGCCGGGCCGACTCTGGCGCATCTGAAATTATTTTGAAAAATGTTGTAGGTTTGTACAAAACTAATATTCGTAAGCGATATAAAGGCAATAGGGCAAACATGTATTCTGAGCGATGTTTTAAGAATTTATGTGCAGAAAAAAGGCAAAACACAAGACACTGGTGAAACGCATTTAAATCGACAATAATGGCTAGAATGTACCCATACTTTAATTTTTGTAAACGAAGCACAGCGATTGATAATAACAAAAATACAACCAGTCTTTTGCAAAGAGAAAACGTTACACCGCAATATTCACAGCCTAGTGAAAGAAAGCAGTTCTCGCAGAAAAACTTCCAACACGAATCTGCACGCTGTGCATATGGAGGGGACGCGGTTAGAAAAAAACACTCTTAAACAAAATGTAAATTATGATCAGGTGCAGTTTACCTGAACATTAATCCCGCTGGAGACATCGTGGAGAATGTCTTCTGTTCCGTCGGCTTCGACGCTTCTCGGAGATTCCGCCGGCTCCGTCCAATCTAAAGTGTTCAACTTTCTCACTATCATCTTCTTACTGAAGTCCCTTGACAAAAAATCTTCTTCCATTTTTAGATCGAAAGTGTGTGTAAACTCAATTAAAAATTGTATATGTGCTCGAAAAGCTAATGTCGAAAAGACACTTTTCACATTAGTGAAAAAAAAAAACAAGTGAACGACGAAACAATCTGTTATGCGATTCCAAATTCAAATATATCGATTGATACTTTTTTCTGTAGGGCTGTAAAATTTACATTTCTTTTAAACATTTTAAATAGCTCGATTTTCAATTTATCAAATAAATATTTTTTTCATTAGAAAAAATGTACTTATTTTAAATATAGTGGGTTCCAAAAAATAATATTAGTCATTCAAAATTATTCGTTTCGAAGCATTTCCTCACTCACTAAGGAAGGAGAGTTCCCTTTCCAAAACTTTGTCGATACTAAAAATTCGCTCGGCCCCATTTTGACTTGAAAAATAATTAGCCCGATTTTCTCCCCCCTCCAAAAGACGGGCTGAGGCATAACTTCAAATTCCCATTATAAAATTTGCTTTCAATATTTCACCTGCTCAAAGTTGTCAGTCCATAACCTAAAATATTTACATTTCGGCGATACTCACACCACGTCAGTTGAAAATGCTCACCATGAGCGAAACTGCTTCCGATGACTATACTAAATTGCGGAATTGGTACAAAGAAATTGTGTTTAATTTTTATAAAAACTTTTACCCCAAGAATTGACAGTAAACACCTTAAAAGTGAATACTCGCACCCTAAGACACGATTTGACTATTCAAATCCTCGTTTGCATTTTGCCGAGCAAATTTGTTTTATTCCAGGTTTCACGAGGGAAGGAGACGACCCGACTGGGGCTACCGATCCCGTTATCCCGCGATTGATATTCAATTGATCCTGGGATTTCGGGACGTATACCTCGGTTTGTTCATGCACGCACATTCTTTAGAATACCTGTTAAATTAATTTAAATTTATTGCAGTCTCCCTCCTTCTCGTATTTCGTTAAGCCAAATTTATTAATATATATTATATATCAACCTTTTTTTTTTTTTTTTGTAAACCTTATGCTTCACTTTACTGTGTGTCTTTTAACCGAAAGTTAAACAAACTGTATATTTAGAAATAAATATTTATTGTATCATTAAAAACATCACCATTCCACAAATTAATTTATTATACTGCAGGTAGAAAATAATTACCCCATATTAAGTTCTAATCGAATGCACCGAAGTTTTACATAATAATTTCTTCTCAATCATCACAGCAATAATGATAGGAAAAACAAGAAAAGTCAAGAAAAGACACTAGGAATTTCAAATTCTTACGAAATGGACTCGAATTGCGAATAAAAAAATCAAACCGTTTAAATTTTATAATTATTTATCATTCTAATTTTATGCATTTTAAAATTTTCGGAACAGTATTGACGGACTGCGGCGCAAACATCATTCGAAAATTAGTCGAGCGATGTGCGTCGGTGCGCCGGAAGGACAACACCAGTCTCAAGATCTCGTCCACGTCCCTGGAATCAAAACAGGCAACACGGTTAGTAGAGTATATTGTTGTACTTATCACAAAAATGGTTGGTTTTAAACAAGTCATTACCTGCCGACAGACAAATCGTTGACGGTTATCTGGCGGAGATTCTGCCTGTCGTCGATGATGAAGAGCCCTCGGAAGGCGACGCCCGATTCCTCGTCCAGCACTCCGTAATCGCGAGCGATCTTTCCGGACTTGTCGGCCAGGAGAGGGATGTCCACCCGGCCCACGCCGCCTGTAAAAATTGCAACAGTGACAGAATTATAACTGATTGCCTCTTTTGCATCCGCTTCTCGTCCGATGAAATACCTCCGCAGAAAGCATTCGACAAGTGCAGTCATCACTTTTGTTTGCACCGGCTGCAACCGAAAAATTGGACTTGAAATAATGATTTAGTCAGAGACACCTTCCATCCTGGGTTGATTGATCCACGCCAGGTGGGAGTAGAGACTGTCGGTCGAAACGGCGATCACCCCGCATTCCAGATCGGCGAACTCGTCGACTCTGTCGGAGAACGCGATAATCTCAGTCGGGCAGACGAACGAGCTGAAAAAGTGATAAAGAGGCAGTTATTAGTGCTAGTTTTGAGTAAATGCGTCGTCCTCTCTCTCTTTTAATCCTATTTATTTATTTTTGCTGCCATTTGACATCATTTAAAGTAATATTGTATATTAATTGAGTATATATCGGTTAAAAAGAACTTCATCGGGTGCCCGACGCTCTTAAAATGACAGCAGGTGTCAGGGAAATTGTCAAATCGATTTTTCATATCAGCTATATCTGTCTTTTGAATCTTAAAACCGGTGCACAATTGACGTTTTCATTTAATTATTCTTTTATGGATTAAAAAAAATCTAATCAGCATTCTAAAGTATATGTATTGTGTAGTATAATACCTAACAGGGCCAAACATTTTGGCCAGTTTACTATAATTTATGCCAAAAAATATATATTTTTGTAATCACTAAGAAGCAATATCATCATGTTATGATTTTAATATTAATCGCATGCACCGTTAGGTAATCGGGCTAGGACTAAATATTGAAAACTGTCGTGCGATGAAATTGTGTTTCTTTCCTGGTGATAAAGACCAAAAAAAAAGTAAGTGGCACTTGTCAACATTTGCGCAGACAGAGAGCGCGCGCTTTGGTAGTTTAAAAAAATTTTTATTCAAAATTCGATCGCTCCGATAGCTTATGTAAGAAATACATGACTAAAAGGATAGGGCTAGGACAAGACTAGCGGTTAGCTGATCGCTCTCACTGCGCCCCGTTTTTAGGATCGGACGGGTGGGAAAAATCGCAAACATTCACAACTGTCGACAGAAATCCACAAATCGATTGAAAAATCAATTCATGAAACTGTCCGCTCCGGGACTCGAACCCGAGACATCCGTAACCGTCGCCGTCCACCGCTGCACCTGGGAGCCGACGCTCGCCGCTCGACTCGGACTAGAGCGGTCCGACGGAATGTTCTGAGGCGACTCCGATGAAAGGTTCGCCAAGAAGCCCCCCGATTCGACTGCTGAAACATTAACACGGTTGTTAAAAATTGCACACATTTTTTTCCAACAGACGCCAGAGAAGGGCCGCACACAGACGGAGGTGGACCGTCACCGCAGTCTAATTGAACGGAATTTCAGAGAGATATGTTTGTCTCCAGATTATTTGGCTACTGAGATTGATTTGTATAAATCCATCAGAACCGGGCGACGAAGATGAGATCCAACGGTCGCAAACGTAAAATATTATAAATTAAAAAAAATGTCTCTTATAAATTCAGAAAACTGTTTATTTAGAAATATTTGATTATTAAAGTTGCTGCGAAAGAAATTGCGTGCAAAAATGAATAGGGGTTGTGTATTTATAAAAAAAAAGGATAATCGGTTAAAGCTAGTTTCCATATTAATGTAGTCACACTCACAAGTCCGACGGGTAAAAGAACAGAACCACGTATTTGCCGGCGTAGTCTGCCAACGAGATGTCCACGAACTCCCCTCCGTTGACGACGGCCGAGCCCCTGAAGGGCGGAGCGGGTTTCTGGAGCTGCAGAGGCATCTCGGGCTATCTGGAAACGAATTGAGACGCCGTCATTCATTAAATATACTTTTATACAAACTATTGTCGGAGATTGAAAAATACCTGCGGAATCACTATTTCACGATAGCCCGACATTTCATATAATAATTAAACGTAATAAATACCTTGTACACAATTGTCAACAAACATAATATACTATATCTAAATGTTTCGCATGTAAACTGACAATAAAGTAACTCACAGCAGTCTAATAGTCTATGGTAACAACTGACAATTCGAGACGTGAAGATGTTTGAAATCGTATTATACTTCTAATATTCTATATGGCTATACAACATTATACCGTTTAAAAAATTAGTCCTTGTATCCCTTCCTTATTATACCTAATATCTATCGTGGAATTAAAATGAACATTTTAAATTATGGAATTAACACATTGACTAACTTATGTTTACTGCAAACAATTAGTAGAATTGAAACCAAAAAAAATATGTTTTTCTCTCGCCTACGCAGAGACGGCTTTCCAGAAAGAGTGGCACAGATGAAGAGAATATTCAGGCGCAGAGCCAGCCATGAGCCAGCGTCTCGAAGGTTTTTTTTTCAAATATCAAACGGCTTCACTGTTCTTTCGTGTTATAAATTTAGATATTTAGTAGCCATTTATTGCATTAAAAAAAAAATGATTTTGAAGTTCATTTCAGTAGGACCCGATTAGCTATGGGTGCCGGAAAATGGATCAAAAGACTCGCCTATCACACTAAGTAGTTTTAAACTTTTGTTTTAGTCTAAAAATTATAGTGTCTTTCAACAGAGAATTGACACCTTAAAATATATCATACATGTATATTCCAATTTATAAATTCACTAGTTTTTAGAATACAGAATTTGTCCAGGTATTTGTTTGCATTCATCAATTTAGTTCAGTTGAAATACTGTAATATTTCGGGAGAATGTCTTCGGGGGAATGAACAAAACACATTGAGACTTAATGCGGCAAAGGAAGGGAATCTTCCCTGTTTTCTCTTATTAATACAATCCTTGTCTTTTGTTTCAGTGGTAGTTTAAAATTTAAAAAAGTGTAAATAAGCTACACAGCACGGTCACGAAACCTTACTGAATACCTCAGAATCAATGAAGTTTTGCAGGAATTGCAGGACCCCACAAGTAAATTCATTATAAGCAATCCCGGGAATCAAGCCCTAGGAGATTCGGGAACATCATCTACAGGCCATAGTGCGCGATAAAATACTATTCTACCCTAACACATATCATTTCGCTCGCTTTTTGGTGAGAAAAAATGCATTTTTAGGGTCTGACAGAGGTTGAAAGCAAGTAACTGATAAAGCAAACTTAGCGGTGACGTCTTACCACAATACATTCAACATGGAAGGTCGCTTGAGACGTCTAGCGAAAAATGGCTTGAAGCAACAAAATTTCCCATACTGTATATATACAAAACTTTGACAATTTGTCGATAGGAAAATTATCATTTTTTAATATAATTGTCTATGCTTGAATTTACCTACCTGTCAAATTGACAGCTAAGTAACCTCGAAAATTTTCGAATTTTGCTGAACATGCAAATCAAACTCAAGTAACCAGTTTTGATCTTTCATAATATAATGCAAAGTACAAATATAAGATGAAATAATGAAGTCGTATGTGGGTGTAAGAAAATGTTTAGGCAAATATCAGATAGTCAGAACAAGGCCTCAAAATGATATTTTTCACCGAAAACTACACACAACTGACTTATGCAAACTCGAGATGGCTAGGCAACTAAGTATGCAAGGTCTCAATCGTCGAAATTACAATTTGACGTCCAGTAAAATACTTCAATAAGACATTATTGATCTGCACGGAAGGTTTCACAAAATCTATTAAAATTCCATTTTGCATCAACAGGACCAAAGTAATAAGCGAAAAATGAAATCTATCAATGTGTTGTAATCCTAATAAAAATGATTCGATTATTTTTTTTCCTATAATCATACATATATACTATATTTATTTTATTTAAAAGTAGAAAATTATGCATTGAGGGGATATGTAAGTTGCAAAAAGAAATATGATAAGAAGCAAAGTATCGGTAGGTAAAACCATTTAGACAGCGTTAAGTGGTCTGCCAGTTTGATCTCGACGTTTAACTCTTCTTTAACATTTCATTTATATATTAATTCTACTGTTATGCCTGCTAAAAAACTTTTTGGTTAATAGTAAGGCTAAGTAAATCATTTGAAAACCAAATTTTCTAAAGCATTTTGATAATATCATCCTAATAGAGACCTAGTAGATATAATAAAGCTGAAGATACCCACTCAGAGAGCTTTCCTAATCATAGTTTAGTAGTTTCTTCTTCAAATATTTTGTTATTTTCTTTTATGTAAGCCATCAGTGACTCGAGATGAACAAGTGAGCAAATAATTAAGTCATTAAGACTAACATCTAGTAAAGATTGGTACTAACAGATTATCCCAGTAGACATTTGTTTATCTAAAGGTTCGCCTTCATCAGTGGAATTCGAAATCAGTCATGTATTAAGAATTACATCATTCTCACCTTGATTGGTGAAGTAATTCAGTTTTTTTCAATGAGGAAATAATGTAAAGTGGAAATTTTTCTTTCATTGCAATGTAGTCCTACCAGGTAAATGCTAATTCAATCGACGAATGGAAATATGTTTACCTCAATTGAAGAATCAATTTATGAAACTGTTTCTACTGGAATTCGAACCCGTGAGCACCACAACGGAACCACTAGACCACAGATCCGGCAATATGTAATTTACAAGAATAGGCAAAAATAAATCAATGGACTCGGGTGAACTAGAATGGTGGATATAGTGAATTATACCAAGAGACTTAGATAATCACAGGCTTATCATATCTCACGGGTTCACGCATTTCATACCTCGTTGAATACGACAATCAGCAAGCTGATTTGGTTTGGTTTGTTCTATTATAAAACATTAAATTTCATTTCGCGTACTTTCTGAAGCGATCCCAATCTGTCATATGTATGTCATTGTAGAGGTAAATGTCTTTTTAGCAGGGACAAGGTTTGGTTTGTTCTACTCTAAAACATAAAATTTTATTTCGCGTACTTTCTGAAGCGGTCCCGATCTGTCATATGTCATTGTATATTGGTAATTAACCAAAAAATCCAATGAAAGTTTGCGACATATCATCGTTCAACTTATATTGCAATGTTTCCTTTCGTCATTCCCGAATACTTCCCATATATTTACACAAAATGCAGCAGAAACAATCTAGGTTGCAATATAATATGTCAACTACTGTCAAAAAGCAAGCCTATGTGTGTGTATTTATTCCTACCTTTACTTTCCTATTGAAACTGTTATGTGGAGTCCGCGAAGCCGACTCCTAGTTTCCTGGCTAAAGTTAGTGCTAGGGTCGGTACAGACTAGGTCTTTATATCCCTTTCCCGCATGTAAGCTAGCCAAGTACTGCTATCTAAAAAGATTCCGTCAGCTGAAGGCTTTTGTGTGGGGAAAACACTTAAGGTGCGTGTGTGTGTGTGTTTGTATGTACATATGTATACAAAAACACACAACAGTAACGGTGCTATATCGAGTGACAAATCTATTGCGTCAAGAATTGAACATATAATTTTGCAATCGTCATTTTCAAACCATGCAGAGACATCTGTGAAATGACATTATTATCTTCGCCTTTTTTGTAAATAATCGGGCTAATGATCTATTTAAAAATACATTCTTATTTTTCTAATTAATTTTAGATTTATATTAACGAACCTGGATACTTTAAATAGTGTAATTCGACGACGACTTTTGGGCTTCTCTTACCCTTAGACAAATTTATTTTTACAAAAATAATTTTAAATCGGCACAAGCGACGTCATCTGTGCGCGGAGTTTAGAAACACAAGGTTTGCCAGCAATATACGTCTGACTAATCTCGAACAATAGATAATTACTATTGCAATCCACCTGTTGGGAAAAATCAAAAATTACTCAATGATTTAAAATAACTTTCTTTTTGAACACATAAAGCCAAACCTCAATAATAAATTATTTATAATAATTATTTTGGACACTTGTAACCGAAATTATACACTACTAACGACATCTGTAAAAAACAGTGCAAAGTGCTTGTATTTTATAATGCAAAACAATTCGTTTCCTCCTTAACCTTAGTAGAGACACTAACCAAAAACATAGTAAATGAAAAGTGACAAACAGATGTCACTGCATATAAACCATAGCTGGATTTTACAAATTAATATAGAAGAAAATAGTTTTAACGTCACTATGAAGGAATAACATTATTACTATTATAATACTTTGAAAAGAAATCAATTAAAATATTTTAATTCAATTAAAATTATTTATTTTAACTTTTTTTTATCATTCGAAAAAGTCAATGTCCCGATCAGTGATTTTGGAAATCTGGCAAAACTGCTGATGTGCCGCTAAAATTATATCAACATGTAAATAAATATATAAATTAAATTATATACATATAAAAAATATTTGTAGTTTTAATTTTGGATTTCAGATTAGTATTTTTTTTGATTTGTAAGAGGTCCTTGAAATTTCAATTGTAGACTAATTTATTTGGCTTACGTATAATTTGTTACAGCAAATTCTTGTTCATAAACTAACTGCTTTATATACCTTATAATTTGTAACATTCAATTTCGCCATACTGTTTGTATTTTTATCAGTTGAAATACTCGTGATGCGCGAAACCGGTCCCGATCGTTATAAACACGTGGAAGCTGTACAAACATATTGTGTTTTATTTTTTAAAATATATAAAGCCTTTCCAACAAGATTTGACACCTTAAAAGTGATCAGTAAAATAGGGCGAGTGTTCCTAAAGTCGGCCGTCGCCAGTGGTCTGCTTTTTGAGCTTTGATTTTTTTATTAATTAATTTTTGAAAATTAGAAAAACTTCACCATAAACTCTATTTAAGATTTTGACGTTGATCAATTCTATGTAATCAGAGAAAAATTTTGATTTGAGACGATTCAAACAAAAGTCTGTATTTTTTCGTTTTAAAGTTTGTTTCAACATTGAAGTTTTATTCAAAAGTGCAAAAATTTCTTTATTTGTTGTAAAATTATTTAAAAAAATATAATTCCA
>JAGVSL010000231.1:0-88452 GCA_022494535.1 Himalopsyche phryganea
CAGCATTATTATTTGGTATATTTTTTAAGAATTTCAAGTCCTTTAGATACTTTTTGTTATATTTTTGATAAAATAACAAAAAAATAAAGTATAGAAAAATAATGGTTTCATAAATCATTTTCTTTCCTAATTAATATTTACACTGACTTATCAGAACATCTGAGCATAGCTTATGTACAAAAATTAATTAATTATATCGCTTGCAAAACCCTAAGTTCAATTTCCAAAATGTATACAATCGTCAGTGAACGAAGGATAATTCCGCATAAAAAATTTTGACGATGCAAAAACACACAAAAACGATAAATTTTATTGGTTTCTGGTATTTAATATGTTTGCTGCACATGTTATGAGTATTATTCTATCTCATAGCCTTTATAACGTAATAGTGATAAAGAATTACTTGGATTTTTTCAAAACCAGGCGGAATAATCCCGTTTGACGGTACCTAAATAATATTATAACGACAGTTTATCCAACTGAAGTAAGCTGTCTCCTTCTGCCATCTGGCGATAAATTTTAAGTACTATATTTTATTACAATAGTCTATGGCACTTACCCTGGTATCGTATATATAAAACATATGCGATAGTTTCTACGATGTCATAAACATTCGCGATAAGTCATTATATTTCGATAAAGTGGAGAAATGTCCGGACGGCGGTTAATCCTGGCTTCTAACCTTGATTCTCTACCTAATTCGCCAGTAGATCCACTCCGAGAACTCTTTGAAGCTTGCAAAACAGGAGATATTGTTCGTGTCAAAAAATTAGTCACACCTCAGACTGTAAACGCTAGAGACACTGCTGGACGAAAATCTACACCTCTGCATTTTGCTGCAGGTAATGCGGCTTAAATTATACCATAAGTGCCATGAAAGAATTTTGGGTCCGCTAATTTTTAATTATAAGGTAAATAAATGCCCAATAAAATTTTATCAGCTATCTAAATTGACATTTGACATGTTCATGTATATTTTGTTATTTTTATGGATGCTCAAGATTAATTAAAACTTCCCCAAAATTCTGTATAATCTCTGCGTTAGCTTTGGATTAAGTAAACTCCCATGAAAGTAGAGATGTTTTGAAATTATTTTCTCAAGAAAATATTTTTTGGCTAATGTTATGAAATAAAGGTAGTTAAGTGGTACCATTTTCTGTCTTGACTTTTTACACTTCACGTGTATTCTTGGATGATACTGTTAATGAATATACTGACCATTATTAAGAACAATTCTTAATTATATTTAAAAGTTTTTAAAATGAGCATAACTTTAATTATTGAGAATGGCCTTTGCAACTTTCCAATTTAAATCACTTGTGTACATATTTGTAATTATGTATTTTCTTATTCAAAATAATAGTTTTGCACCCGGGTTAGTTTATGTATGTTCTTATATCATAATATCATTTTTCTTATAATAAACATAGTTACTTAATTTTTAGATATCAAAAATTTCTTTGTATCAAATTACATTATGTCATTACAATCGCCAGACCTGATAGTTAAATTGATAAATCTAGTATCCTGTTTCAACGCAAACCTGATATTCAATAGTAGTAATACCTCATCGTTAAATGAGAATATTTTTTTATAAAAAAAATATTTGGTGTTACTATAAATTGCCTCATTTGAAATAATTGAAATTTATTTTAAAAGAATAGTTTTTTAGTCAAGTTAAATAGTTTTTTGTAAGGATAGAAAGATAGGGCTAGGACAGGACTAATGGTAAGCCGATTGATCTTGCTACGCTCCATTTTTTGGATTGGATTGGTGGAAGGAAATTTAGATATCACAAGCATCCATGTCTTCGATTCCTAACATAAACCTATAAATTTATTTAAATAATGGCTGTACTGGGATTCGAACCTGTGTACACCACAACTGAAGACAACGACTTTGACTACTCAGCTACAGGCCCATCCCGGCATCGAGATATACTTGAGGAAAATTTCAAAAAGTCATTTGTGATCGACTTGCAGGGAAAAAGACATGCCCTAAATTTCGAACGATCAATTTATCATACAATAATGACCTTTTTAGGACTTGAGTAGGGAACCTTGTTTACTAATCGAAATTTTTAAAGATAGTTTACTGTAAGTTCCGGTATCCACACCATTCCCATTTATTTTAAATCTTTGATAATTTTTCTGATGCCTTTAGTGCTTCTACTCGGATGCTGTAATATTCTCACTATCAACTACTTAAAATCAACCTGACCTTGTAGATTTAAACCCTCCAGAGACAAGCGTGACCTTATGGTCACAGTAAACACCATCGCTCATCTATCCCAATATTTGCCCCATCTCTTGCTGAATATCGTTGCCTCCACTCGATTTCGATCAAAAAGGATCGTGCTTTGCTTTTAGTAGATATCAGCGCGAAACCAGGTGGTGCAAAACTGACCTAAATATTTTTTTTAACCAAAATTTAGTGAAGGCAACAATACTCAGCAAGAGATGGGCGATGTTGTTTACTGTGATCATACAGTCACACTTGTCTCTGGAGGGTTAAATTACGTGATTCCAGGATTAAATCTAGTAAGCTTGCATTACTACTCATTTTACTGAAAATGTTACACTATATCCTAGTTTATAATAAAGTAGTTTAACTGGGAGAGAAAATATTCCGAAAAAATTATTTAAAAGCACTGAACTGAAAAATAAGTTAAAATATTTTTAGTTTACAAAAATATGCATTTGAGTGGACATAAAAAAAATACAGACTCGTCAAGTCTACTAATAGTTTCATGGACCTCCATAAACAACCTTTAAAAACTAAACTAAAATATGAAGTCTTATTTTTGGTTATAGCGTAAGTTTTCTTTTCAATGGATAGTAGGTGTAGATAAGTGTTCAGTATAAACAGCTTAACTGTAGTAATTTGAATTTGATTGCGATAGAGTCATATTGCTAAACTGAAGGACAACTGTATGATGGAGATGGATTAGTGCATTTATGTGAACCATTGTATATACCAGTATATATTATATTCTTTAAGCATTCAATACTGGTCAATCACATGTTTTATATGGTGTTGGTATTAAACATATTGTTTTGGCAGTATGAAAATATCACTCGTACATTTATTATTATCTTATCTTGCTTGAACTGCACTTCAGTATTCTTGATAAACACACACCCTTTTAATTAATGGGGAACGAATTATGTATTAGGTATCGATCTTTTTCAATTAGCGCAACAATAACACTATGGATAACATCATATCTTTTAACATATTCAATACATAATTCAACTATTATCAATAGTTATAATTATTAATTCAAGTTGCCACCTCACCCTGTTCATAGGATTGGATGTGAAATTTTAGAAGAAATCGATAAATCAATTTATGAAAGTGTCCTTACTGGGATTAGAACCCATGGACTCCGCAATCTAAGATGACATTAACCACCCGACTACTGGCCTACAAAATCAAAATACTGCTTGATTAAATTTAGAATTAATACCACAATTTCCCCCAAAAATTTATGAACACCTTAATGCCCGATTGATGGGATCTCTGAAATTTATCCTAATGTTAAAATGTCTCTGTAATTGATGAAGCTTTAACTCTCCCTCAGATTGATTTGAACAACTAAATGTAGACCGATTAGTTCAGAAATATTCAAGGTGTGTACTCATATGATACAACGCTGTAAAACTGTCGGCTGTAAAGCTGTCGGAATGTTCTCTCATAGGCTGCGCATAATAAAACTGGATGTTATTTTTCTTTTCGAAACAAAAATTTTATTTCTATTGAAATAATCTTTTTGTTAAAAAAATAATATCCAAGTCAAAACAAACTCATGTTTAATTTTTTAACATTTATTTAAAAGTTTTCTTCATTTTGTGAGATGTAAATCAAACAAGTGATATTTTTACTATAGGTAAAGAGAGTGCTCTTTGTTGGTATTAAGTTTACCATAATAATTTCATTTTATACCTATACAATGTTCGAACATTGAAAAAAACTTATAATTTCCATGTTTCAATAGTAGTCTATTGCAGTGCTCCGCAACCTTTTCTCACCCACGGCACACCTAAGTACTTATAAATATTTCGCGGCACACTACAAGCCAAAATATGTAAATTTCATAAACAAAACTTACAATTTATTAATTTGTTTTCATTTGATGAATTGGAAATAGTGGCTAATATATTTCTTAATAAAAACCAATTAAACTATTGAACCCTTTCAAAGTGATCACTTGCAAATGAGACAAAAAGTATTTTTAAAAGTGTAATTAAAAAAAATTAACTTAGCTTCACTACTATAAATTATTTAACCGAAGTTGAATGAATAAAAGTATTGCCCATTTTTTGTTTGGCCAAGTCCAATATAATCTTTCTGTTTTCAATAATAATTTCGTGCAGTGGCGTAGCTAAGGGTTGTGCAGCCTGGGACGGTTCTTGAATTTGCTGTCCCCCCCCATTTTTCCTCCAAAATATATTTTAGTCATTATCACGCAAAAGATTGCGCCGCCGATCTTTTCAGAGCTAGAAACACGGTTGCCAGGGAGAAATTATATTCCTCCGATCATCATCATCATGATATTAATTTAACTATCACTCGTAATTTTCACTTAAAAGATTTGATGCAGCAAGAAAACCATATTTTTCAGTAAGATTATTAAGCTGTTAAAATCTCAAGAGTTATTTCATGAGTCACTGTCCAGTGAAGAAAACATTTCTCTGCCCAAATCTGCTTCAAATGATAATTCAGCATCTTGTGATTGTTCACCAGACGAAAATTTCTTCTTTCTCCCTCGACATTAAGGCTTCATGATTATCCTTAGATCTTTCAGAAAGGAAATATTATATTTTGTCAGCGAATCACAAATCATAACAATTTTTATTTGTTTATTATCTTCGAAATTTTCATTTCATTTTCGAAAATGCCACCCCCAAAACGTGCTACCTGAACTGCCCTCCTCCCTTTGCTGACTCAGTGGTCTCGTGATCACATTTTGTGTGAAACAACAAAAAACAAATGCGTATTTAAAGCTCCTGGTTTGACAATGTGTATTATTTTGATACATTCGTTCATTGTATGTAATAATTACACCAGGAAATTTTCTCCATCAATGCTTCCCAATTTATGCAGCAGTTTAATTTAGCAATAATTTGTACGGTAGGATTTTTTCGTTTTACACTCGAGACAACCGCCAATTTAGTCCCCATCATTGGAGTTGCACTATCCGTACAAACGTTAATACAAGTTTCCATTAAATATGAAAATAATATAATATTTGTTTCAATGAAAATATTTTAAACAGAGATTTTGGCAGCCGAGTGGCTTTAATTGTTTTCTGATGCATATAAAAATACTCGATTTTTTCTCATTCTGCATTGCGCCGCGGCACACATGGGATCGTCTCGCGGCACACCGGTTGGGGAACACTTGTCTATTGTATGCAAAATGATGTTAGAATGTTCAATATGTACTATAATTGTTTCGTTTCGTGTGTCCACATGCTTATCACTGTTAAATTTTTATTTCCAATTATGCCAAAAATATATGATGGCCATATTTGATCTGCAACAACTGAATTACCTTTGTTTCTATTGAAAAACCACTATTATTTTACAATTTTAGACTTCTGAGTGGGATTTTTCATAGTTATTTTATTCTTCATATTATATTATTAAAAATTACAGGTTACGGACGTAGAGAAGTGGTTGAATATCTCCTAGCTACAGGTGCATCAATAAATGCTCGGGATGACGGGGGCCTGCATCCTTTACACAATGCGTGTTCGTTTGGACACGCCGATGTAGTTCGACTCTTGTTAGGTGCCGGAGCTCCTCCGTCTGCAAGAGATAACTGGAGCTATACTCCTCTGCATGAGGCTGCTGCTAAAGGAAAACTTGATGTTTGCATAGGTATGATAATGACATACTTTTCATATTATCAACTTTAAATATGGGAATACTAATAGAGCATCTTAACAGTTGCTTGTGAAGAAGTAGTTGTTTGTCAGTTGTTCGACCTCTCTTCAGAGAGGCTGAGGAAAGAAAAATGAGGTTAGGAAAGGACTAGCAGCTACACTGCCTTTTTCAATACTGTATCGGGCTAGATTTTTAGGGACTAAACATCACGGACATCCATGCCTGTTAGATACCATAAGTTCAAATATCAAATGAAAAATCTATGAATTAAATTTTATTTTCAGGGATTCAAGTAGATGTTTGCCCAACAACATTTTGATCACTCGACTTTATTTTACAGTAATGTGGTTTTATTACCAAGTCGGTGTTCATTATTATAAATATATTGTCTTTCCATCTAGAGTTATTGGGAATTAACCATTTTTTAAAGATTTTTTGGTTGTAAAAGTATTCGTTTCGATCTGAATTTGTAACGAGCTAGCCAGAAATATATGTTTGTGACCAATGAAAGAATTTGTTTTTAATTAAATTTTAGCTCTTTTACAACATGGAGCTGATCCGAATATTCGCAATACGGAAGGAAAGACTGCTCTGGACATTGCCGATCCTGTCACAAGACCTGTTCTTACTGGTAATTTGATATTATGTTTTATGTCAGAAAAAAAACATTTGTGGTTGAAACATTCACATTAAGTGGGCATGAAAATAATTATTTAATATGTACACCTAACCCTTTAAAATATAGGTGAATACCGCAAAGAAGAGGTTCTAGAAGCCGCCAGGGCAGGTTGTGAAGAACGTCTTGGTGCTTTGTTAACACCTCTAGCTGTCAATTGTCATGCGGCCGATGGCAGAAGAAGCACTCCTTTGCACTTGGCAGCCGGTTATAACAGGGCTAGGGCCGTTCGTTTGCTTTTGCAGAGAGGAGCTGACGTCCATGCTAAAGACAAAGGGTGGGTCATCTAATTTATTTTTAGATATCGTTTATTGCCTATCGCAAAACGACATTTTACCTCACCTCGCACATGAAATATTCTTGCTAAATTATGCTATTATACTAGATAAACTTTCGAACATAAGCAAACTAGATTAAATTATTGATGTAAATTTAAATGTAAACCTATCTATTTAAAAGGCTAAAATTATATAAAATATGCCAATGTGCGGGCTGTTCAATCTATATACATTCTTGTTATTCTAAAGCGAAATCAAAATAATGGCTTGTTCTGATAGTTGTATTTTCTATTTTAAAGAGGTCTCGTTCCACTACATAACGCTTGTTCGTACGGTCATTTTGAAGTGACTGAAATGTTAATAAAGCAGGGAGCCAATGTAAATGCAAATGACTTGTGGGCGTTTACCCCTTTACATGAAGCTGCAAGCAAGTCACGTGTTGAGGTTGGTATTTATATTCTACAGTTGAACATCTATTGCATTTTTGCGAAATTGATATAAGATTGAATGTATTTGAATGAGAGAACTGAAATAACTAATTAAATAATTATTTGTATTTCAGGTATGCTCATTACTTCTGAGTGAAGGGGCGGATCCTACCCAGTTGAATTGCCATGGGAAGTCGGCTATTGATGTAGCTCCTACCAGAGACCTGCAGGAGAGATTAGTCGGTGAGATAAATGATTCATTTGTTTTATAACTAGACCAAGATGCAATTATTACTAAACATCTTGATGTTTAAATGTACTTAATGTTGTTGATAAGTCTTTTTTGTTTGTTAATATAAACTAATTTATTTCCAGCTGAGTATAGGGGCCACTGTCTTTTAGAGGCTTGTCGAATGGCCGATCCTGCTCGTGTAAAGAAACTGCTTTCAAGTCATTCTGCGTGTTTGCTTCTTACACCTGGACCTACAGCCTCTCCGCAGGTATTTGTTTTTTTGCTGTAACCATCACTCGGTGACCCTGTAGATGAGTGGTCAACATTGTTGTCTTCGGTTGCGGTGCTCATGGGCTCGAACCCCAGTACAGATAGTTTCATAAATTGATTTAAGGATTTGTATTAACTCTCGACTACTCGATTCTAAGAATATTCGAACTCGATGCTAACCACTAATCCTACCCTAGTCACATCCTTCTATCCTTACTCTCTTCGAAATAAAAGAGAGCTTGAGCAACTTAGTAACAAGCAGTTCTTGAAATAAGTTCCATCGGGAGTCTACATGCTTCGCATTGAGAGCAGACATGGCTATAAAACCATTTCTTGAAAATTTAAACTCAAGAATTGTTTCTCAGGTTCTCTTCAGGTTTTGACTGTGAATGTTGTGTCATGATCTGTAGTATGTCTATTGTCAGTGTCGCATACATTATTAAATCAACTAAGATACCATATTATACTAGTCCTTCTGTAGACTTCTGCTGGGACCTTTCAAAAATTCAAAAGTAAAATTATTTTAAACTTCTTGTATTACGCTTACAAAAATGGGCTTGAGAAATATTCGTTGTCCATATAATGTAAAATATTATTAAAAGTGTATAATTAAGATATATATAAAAATATTTATTTTAAGGCAACAGAACTACGTCCCGGTTCGCCAGCCGGTGGAGGTGCAGCCGTCTCCCCGCAGACCCTTTCTCTCACTCCTTCGACAACGAATAATTCGTCTTCATCAAGTGTAACCATTGCCAGCCAGCAGTCTCTACCGACCGGCAATAACCAGGTTACAACAGGAACCATTGCTGTGGTTTTGCCATCACCTGTACCTCAGGGGGGAGTTATTCAGTTCGCTCACCCTTACACTGGTGATACTCCACTGCATTGTGCCGCGGCTAGTGTGTATCCCAAAAGAAAACAGGTATGTTGTAATACAAATTTCTAGTTTTTAAATTGACAATAATTTTTATTATATAAATATAATAAAAATACTTGAACACACATGAAATGTGCACAACTATGAACATTGATACTATATCTATAATGCCAGTATGTTAAATTCGGCCTCAGTGGTCTAATTGGTAAGAAATTTATACCCTAGCAATCAAATGGCTCTGGGCTCAATTCCTGGCCAGGTCAATATCGAATTTAGAATTTTTTCCATTAAATATTTGAAATCTGGGAATGGATGTTTGTGATATCTTTTCTCTTCAAGTTGATCTCAATTGGCTTATTTATCTCATGTGATTTTTAAAAATTCAAAATATTTGGAACATTGGAGATTGTTACCTGTAGTGCTAAATATTTTTTTCAATATTGCAGTATTATTTAAGACATCGACTGAGGGTGCTTGATGGAATTTCAATATTAAATTTGGATTATTGAGATTTTGTACACTTCCATGTATTTTGTCACTAACGACCCGGGTTTCGCCTTTCGGCATCTTCAGGCATTCGAGCACACGAATGGACTCGAACTGAGAGACAGTAAACAGTGTCTAACGCTTATATAGAAGATACAAATGCGACAAATATCATTTACGAGGCAATACATTATACGTCTGAGAGCCACACCGATACCTGAGTTAAAATTTCGGAAATCGTCCTAATCCTTATTTTGTAAACACCATATTACCAGAGTGGCGAATTGCCGCTTTTCAACTTCTTTTAGAAATACCAGTGATTTTACAATTATAATAGTATTGTGGGTTTTGACGGGATGTAATTCGACGAATGGGTAAATATATACAATCATTCCACATTTAGTGAAATCTGTTAGGTGTTTCAACGTGTCGGATATAATAGCGGAGAATTAGGAAGGTTCAGCTGCTCATTCAAGATTGGTAAGGAGTATAACTGGCCTCTATTAATTTCTAAAATTTCCTGATAAAATAATTTATGATCCCCCATGTTTTTATGCAACAGTTTAACCCCATCATCCGCATTAAACGTATGGTTCTCCATTAGCAAGTGATTTGCGAATGTCGAAGTTTCTTTTTTAATCTAAAGGCAGCTAAATGTTCTGATACCCTTATATCTAATGTACGTGTGGTTTTACCCACATAGAAATGTTGGCAATCATTGCATTGTAATTTATAAATACCAGATTTGTTCTTAAAGTTTACTCTATCTTTATTGTTAATAAGTAATTTGCCTAGAGAGTTTTTTGCAATAGAACGCCGGTCTAACACTATCAGCGAGTTGTTTTTTAATTTTAAAGCTTGTGCAACCTAAATAACTTATTCTATGCCAGATTCTAGGGCGGTCTATGTCTTTAGACAAGTTCCCGAAATATAGCATCTTTTCTGCTAATTTACGTTGTTTTTTGATACAAGACTATCTATAAGAGACGCCTCATAGCCATTATTAATGGCAATTTGTTTAATAATGTTTAGTTCGTTTTCAAAATTAAATTTATTTAGAGGTATAGTGACTAATCTGTGAACCTGAGAATGGAAAGCAGCCAATTTATATGAGAAAGGATGGTCTGACTTAAAATGGATCGCGGCTTCTGAAAACGTCTGTTTTCGGTAAATTTTAAATTCATGAATGGAGTTTTTAATATCAATATTAAGGTCAAGGAAATTTATATTCTTGCCCCCTACTTCTAAAGTGAATTGAATTTTATCATCTAGTGAGTTAAGAAAATTATGAAGGTTAGAAACTTGTCTCTCAGTTCCATTGAATAGACAAAGGATGTCATCTACTTAACGGAACCAATAAACTACGTTTCTAACTTCTGTTTTATTGCTAAAAATAAGGTTTTCTAAATGGTTCATGTAAAATTGCCAACATTTCTATGTGGGTAAAACCACACGTACATTAGATATAAGGGTATCAGAACATTTAGCTGCCTTTAGATTAAAAAAAGAAACTTCGACATTCGCAAATCACTTGCTAATGGAGAACCATACGCTTAATGCGGATGATGGGGTTAAACTGTTGCATAAAAACATGGGGGATCATAAATTATTTTATCAGGAAATTTTAGAAATTAATAGAGGCCAGTTATACTCCTTACCAATCTTGAATGAGCAGCTGAACCTTCCTAATTCTCCGCTATTATATCCGATACGTTGAAACACCTAACAGATTTCACTAAATGTGGAATGATTGTATATATTTACCCATTCGTCGAATTACATCCCGTCAAAACCCACAATACTATTATAATTGTAAAATCACTGGTATTTCTAAAAGAAGTTGAAAAGCGGCAATTCGCCTTCGGCAATTCGCCACTCTGGTAATATGGTGTTTACAAAATAAGGATTAGGACGATTTCCGAAATTTTAACTCAGGTATCGGGTGTGGCTCTCAGACGTATAATGTATTGCCTCGTAAATGATATTTAATTTAATTGCAGTATTAATTAAGTATTAATAAAAAGTCTCATGGAGTTATCTCGTGTGATTTAGAAATTGGCTTGGCTGTAATGGTAAATAAATATTTTTATAAGATGGATACACTACAAATAGTATTTTTCCTTTATATTGAGTACCCCACCCAACGTTTTAATTATTTCAGATAAATTGGAGTCACATGATATGCTTAAAATATTGTTTCTTTTCAGGTGATGGAGATGCTTATTAGAAAGGGTGCCCGACTCAATGAGAAAAACAAAGATTTTCTCACACCTTTACATGTAGCGGCAGACCATTCCCATTTAGATGCTATGGACGCTCTACTAAGAAATGGTTAGTGCTTGATGCTCATTTTTTTTCGGCATAACCATAAGCACATTTGCATAGTTACCATTTTGAGAATTCCATTCAATAAGTAATCACATATCATCTGGTTTTGAACAATTATTATTTAATCTAATATTTCTTAACATAGCATCTAATTATGTCCTTCTGACTCCAAATGGAATAGAAAAATGTTTTTCATAAATTATTGAAATAAGATACACTATGTCATTATTATTTTAGGCGCAAAAGTCAACGCTCTGGACGGATTGGGTCAGACAGCCTTGCATAGATGCGCGAGGCGTGACGCGGCAGCAGCTTGTCGCTTGTTACTAGCTCACAGGGCTGACACTTCATTGGTCAGTCTGCAAGGATATGCCGCACCGCAATTGGCTGGAGAGGCTGCTGCCCTTGTACTGCAAGGTTTGAGTTGTTAATTCGCTTAAAAATACCATATTAATATATTACTCTCAGAACTATTTTTATATTATTGAATTTAGTTCATTTTGCGATCTGAATGACTTATTATTACAGAGCCTCGAGAAGAAACAAATTGTGCAGAATCAGAGCGTAGACTTTTAGAAGCTTCAAGAGCAGGAGATGCGGATGCTGCTAGACGTTTACTCCCGCTTTGGCCACACTTAGTCAATTGTCGAGATTTAGACGGAAGACACAGCACGCCGCTACATTTTGCGGCTGGTTATAATCGCGTAAGAGTTGTGGAAATGTTACTACAGCATGGTGCAGATGTTCACGCTAAAGATAAAGGGTTAGTTATATCTGTATAAAAAATATTTTTTGATCATTTGATTTCATCACATAACTCAAATTGCATTTTGCAATATTTACTTATGTTTATGTATATAATATAATTTGTTTTGGTGTTTTAGTGGCTTGGTGCCCTTGCACAATGCATGCTCGTATGGTCATTATGAAGTAACAGAACTGCTAGTACGTGCTGGGGCTGGCGTAAACGTTGCAGATCTCTGGAAGTTTACTCCACTGCATGAGGCAGCCGCTAAAGGAAAAGCAGACATTGTTCGGTTACTTTTGAAGGTATGAATGATTTTTTTACTGTTTCAGTTATTTTTTTCTTACTAGCAATATTAAGTTGTGTATATTATTTATCTTCCATTATCAAGATTATTAAATTTTGTCAATGTTTGCTATTTTTTTTAGCATGGTGCCGATCCTTCAAGAAGAAATCGTGACGGTCTGACTGCTCTCCAATTAGCAAGAGACGGTGACGCAGAAACGGCTGATCTCTTAAGAGGAGATGCTGCACTCTTGGATGCTGCCAAAAGAGGAGACTTGCCGAGGCTGAGAAGACTTCTGACACCTAGTAACATCAATTGTAGGGATGCACACGGAAGAAATTCGACACCGTTGCATTTGGCCGGTAAAGAAATATGTTAATCACTGCATTTGAATGAACATTCTTACAATCTTTATTTAAAACTTAACATATGATTAAATTAATGAATGGATACTATTAATTATGCCAGTAATTAGTTTTGTCCATTATTCTGTCACATTGGCTCAGGTTTTGTATTTATTCAATATCTAGACAATCTTGACTTCAGTTTGCAAATGTTCTACATTCAATGACATTGTATTCTAGTGAGTATGTTGCATTCGAAAATGATATCTTTTCCATTTACAGCTGGATATAACAATTTGGAAGTAGCTGAGTGGCTTGTGGAGCGTGGCGCCGAAGTTGATGCCCGCGACAAAGGCGGACTTATTCCTTTACATAATGCCTCTTCATACGGACACGCAGACGTGGCTGCCTTACTCATACGATGCGGCACTTCAATTAACGCCACTGATAAATGGGGATTCGCCCCATTACATGAGGCCGCTCAAAAAGGACGAACACAACTGTGTGCTTTATTGGTAAGGCCATTATCGATTAGTTTTGTCAAGTGAATTATGATCAGTTCACTGATCTCTTTACAAATTGAATAATATTTGTTATTATTATTTAAGTAGTTACAGTATTACCAACATTACTTGGCCGCCGCCAAATTTGGAATTTGGAACTAAAATTCTCACTCTAGGATAAATTTCCCCAATTGCCATTTATGCAAAATAAATATCTTTAGAAAATTCATGTATACTTTTAATAATCAATGCTAAAATATCAGAGTATTGTTTTTACGTTAAGATAGTGTTGTATTAAAATATCAATTATAATTTATTTTTGTTTTAACGTGAAGATAGTGTTATACTATCAAAAAATTCTTTTCCTTTTGATTTATAAATATTAAAATTTAATGCATTTAGAATAATTTTATCCTAGGTTGACATTTACACTGACACAGCAACTGTCAAACATGAGCGTACATGTCAAAAATACAGTGGAAATAAGTGTCCACGGCATGTTAAATGGTTCCAAACGAATCTGTGGGAAAAGCCTGGAAAGTTATATGCAACGTTTTGTCAGTTCTGCAGACGTAAAAATATAGTAAATAACTAATAATTTCCATCATTTCACAACTGCCGCCATTTATAAAACAATCAAATTTTTAGTGTTGTCAAGTTACTCGTTATTAAATACTTCTGTATTTTTTATAAAGACTTTTTATATATTTTTTTTAAATATTCAATGGATGCAGCCTTTAATTTGCGGAAAATCATTTTCAATACAAAATTTGATCAAAATTGATTGACACAATTTTAATTTTCACACTTTTTATGAAAGTATATAAAAATATCTTTAAGACAGTATTTAAAATTTCCACTTAATTATATGTTTTAATAAACATATAATTTTGGTTGAATATGGCAACATTCCTAATGTCATGGTGGCGCCCTCAATGTCGGTCTTTCATAATTTAAATTCAAAAAATTATGATTTTGCGAAAATACCATTTTATAGAATTTTATAGGCTATAATAGAATGAACATATGTTTTCATTATTTTATTACAACTCTTTAAAATGTAATCGAAAAATGTTTCAAAATGTCACGCCATTTTGACCAATCATAACATGGTGTCTTCCTAAAGAAATATTTTTACAGACCCCACTCAGTTGTCATAATCATAGAGCAAATTTATAAAAATGATACTGTTAGTGACTTTGATTTGATTTTACATTTGTCGCTTTCACAATAATTATTGTCATGTATATATTTTAGTTCAAAATAAAAGAAATCTTACCACATTTACCATATTATTTAACATAGTCTTTTTTATGCATCACAGCTAGCACACGGAGCTGATCCATTCCTCAAAAACCAAGAGAATCAAACAGCACTCGATTTGAGCTCTGCTGAGGATGTTCGATGTTTGTTGCAAGATGCCATGATGGTATCGGCTGGGTCGCAAGACATCACGAATAACGCTTCAATTCAACAAGTGTCGCCGCAGTTACCGAACTCGGTTGCCAATGCCGCTACATCTATGGAAACTGTACTGATGCCGAGTGGTGGAACCATAACTCTATCACTGCCAGTAAGTGCAAACTTCTTCATTTGTTGTATTCATCAGATCGTCTCAAAACTATTAGATCAGTGGTTATTTACAAAATTACATGCAAAATGTTGATTAATTTTTGTTTTTCATTATATTTATTATAAATCCAGTTTAATAAATAAGGTCTTTATTTAATTTTGTAAAAACTTTAGTGAAATCTTTGTACAGATTTCAAAGTATAGGTTGAAAAAAAGAAACAATTCATTGAAGACCACTGGAAGACTGCAGCAACCTCATTTAAATAATATATAATAATATCTTTATTAATTATTATTGGTAATGAAATATTTTTATTCTAGTTGTCTGGCTCAACGTACAGAGGAAGCAGCGCAAACAGTTCCATGTCATCTTCATCGGTATGCTATTCTTTGGGAGCGAGAGCTGAATGCGGTCAAGCAGCAGGCGCAGCTTCTTCAACATTTGAAACTGATAACCTTAGAACATTCCTTGCCAAGTATGTTTATAAATAATATTGATTTCATCTTACATTGATTTCTCTTGCATTGTAGTGAGTAAACATTGGCAAATGATTAATTTGAATATTCATAACATCATCATACTGGCAGAACAACTTCTGCCAGTATGGTGACATTATGAATATTCAAATTTTACCTACCTAATTTAGTCTACCAACGTAGGTAAAAAATTCTTCTGATTAAACAGCTGATACAAATTTGATATTTTCTGATAAATTGACCTCCAGCCTTAATATTTTACGTCACTTAGATATAGATGGAGTCATGCCGATCTGACACAGATAAAGTTACAGACAGGGGAATTGCTTGCCTATAAATCTGCATTGATTTACTTACCTATAAAATAATTTGCTGGTTTCGCCTATCTGGTATAATAAACAGACCCACAATATTCCAGTCAAAGAATTAATATTCAAGAATCTCAATTTGCACTGACCTTGTGTTTGTCAATTTTATTTAATTATCAACTTCTGCAAGTACGGGTGAGGATATGTTTTCATTATGGTCTTATAGTGTCATTCCTGCACTCATTAATAGTGGATTTATATTATTTATGTTATATTTTTCAAAACTTAACATCGATACAGTATTCTCTATTTTGTGAAAATGCTCAATGTCTTGTGAATACAATTTAATATCATATTTTGTTTGCAGCTTGGGTCTTGAACATTTGACTGATCTGCTCGAGCGTGAGCAAATAACTTTGGACATCTTAAATGAAATGTCACACGATGACTTGAAACAAGCCGGCGTATCGGCATACGGACACCGGCACAGGCTCATCAGAGGGCTGAAGCAACGAGCGAGCGCCCCAGGTTAGTATTTTGTCGTTCATATTTCTTCGCTACAATTATCATATTACATACGTAATACAATGGTTAAATATATATATTGTGTATTCATGAATTAATTTATTGCTGATGTATTATTTTAATTTGTGTCATTAAAATTTAGCTAAAGTATTGGAACGACAATTCAGTAATGATAACTCATCAAAAACTTTTTTCTCCTAATATAGAATGGTATGCGGGAACAATGGTAGCAGAATTAGCTAGAGACGAACCTGAATTTGTAGCTGTCGAAGCCGAAATGCAAGCTTCTGTCAGGAGTCATAGAGATTTGGGTCATGCTGGTGGAATGTTTTCACATTATACTATTATCAGAGTGAGTTCTTTTATCGAGTTTAATTAATTTTTTTATTAACAATATAATGTGATTCACTTTTTTTATATGAAAAAATATTGAAGTAATTTTATTTTATTTATCAGATCCAAAAAGTCCAAAATCGTCGTCTTTGGGAGCGCTATCGGCACCGGCGTAAAGAAATTGCTGAGGAAGCTGCCGCTTCCCTCGCCTCTTCGAACCCCAACACCGCCAACGCCAGTGCCAATTCTTCACAGAGTTCTATGTCACTCGAGAATCACTCCCAGCAGTTATCGATTATCAATGCAAGCAAATCGATTTCGTCTCCATGTAATGGAGGCTCTGGCGAGCGAATGCTGTTCCACGGTTCACCATTTATAAATGCGATTGTCCAGAAAGGCTTTGATGAGAGACACGCTTATATTGGTGAGATCAATTGTACAATTATTCTATAATTTAAGACATTGACTGAGGTTGCTTGATGGAATTTCGATATCAAATTTGAATTATTGAGATTTTTAGTTAGTGACAAAATACATGGAAGTGTACAAAATCTCAATAATTTAAATTTGACACAATTATTCATTCGTCAGACAACTTCAAAAAACGCCCAATGCAAACGTCCACCCCCACCACAATTGAATTTAGATAGCATATAACTATTCTGTCTGTCATGTTTCAGGTGGAATGTTTGGAGCCGGAATATACTTCGCAGAGCATTCATCAAAAAGTAACCAGTACGTTTACGGCATGGGAGGTGGAACTGGATGTCCAGCTCACAAAGACAGAAGTTGTTACTCTTGCCATAGGTGAGATAATAGTCATTATATCAATACGAGATGAATGCATACAGATATTAAAGTATTATCTGACTTATAAATTGACCACTTATTGACTGTAGGTACATCAGTTTTAATTGATTTTTATGCTCTTTAATTATAAGTAATATAAAAACCAATTAAACAAACTCGTGGTGTCTGAATACACCCGGTTAATACGGCCACAAGTGTCACTCGTGATTTCAGTGGTTAAATAGATATTTCCGTTGACATTATATCTTTATGTATTTACATTTTATGTTATATGTGGTATGCATAGATTTATGTAGCATTATTTTGCTTCTGATTCTACTGCAAAAGAATTATCACAAATTGATTTAAAAAGTACATAAAATGAAAAATATTGGAGCCAAACAATGAATTATTTCTTTCAGGCAATTGTTACTCTGCCGAGTCTGTCTGGGAAGGTCTTTTGTCCTTCTCAGTGCAATGAAAATGGCACACGCTCCACCCGGGCACCATTCCGTGGCCGGTCGACCGAGTCAAGGTGGACTGTGTTTCCCGGAGTACGTTGTGTACAGGGGAGAACAGGTGAGATTAAACCGAAATTGAAAAAGAATTACATACTGTTGTAATAGAAACTGATCTTGTTATTTTCATATTTCAATTTCGTAAATTATCTCGTGTAATTTTCTCTGTGCAGTAATATTAGATCTAGATTTGATCGCTTAACTGCATAATTACTTTCGTATTATATTGAATAGTAAAATCCCTTGCCCGTGCTGCAAAATTTCTGGCCATATCCAAACCATAAAACAGATACTTTGAGTTTCATCGAATCATAACGGCCTGAAAAATAATGACTGCGATTTCTTTTTGTTAGTAATGTTCAATTATGCAGAAGTTAGTATACTAGATGATTGCATTTTCTATTTACAGGCCTATCCTGAATATTTGATAACGTATCAAATAGCACGACCAGAAGACAACACTGCCAATGAACAAGCTGCATAAATAGAATCTCACATGAAAGATAACATATACATACATGTATTATAGATCTGACTCTGAAGTTTTTGAACGACAATATCAATAAATGAAGGTGTTTCATGAACAACGATAGCCAGCATATTTTCAAATATTTTGTTTGTTTCTCAGTTTAATAACATAATATAGTTCATTACAAATTGATATCTTTGCTTTTCATGTAACTACACTTCCACCGAAATGTGCACCTATCATTGTTCATGGAAGTTATTCAAATATTATGCAAATTAGTGACAACTTGTAATATGGCATAAATAAGCGAAAAGTGATCTTACTCTGAATAACTCTTTGTTTCGCTTTAAATGAATGCTTGGCAAACAATAATATTCAATCTTTACGGTGGATTGTATTATATTATGTAACGGTTACACAATCCACAGCAACTGTTCTGTTGGGTCATATTATAAAAATATTATCACAGGCGAAATCAAACAAATATTGTAAAATATTTGTATTAAGATATGTTAATTTCTTCCATTGTTGGAATGTAAATTTCTCTTTGACAGACCATAGGAGAATGAGTAAGCTTTAAAAGACAAAAAACTTTACTAGTTTTATGATGAATGGGTTGTTACGGTGTAACTAAGTAATGACTTAGTATTTACCACTTAAAGAACGACAGTTGCATCTTCAATAAAGACATTTTCAGACCGAAGCGATTGTATTGTAAATTTACATATATGTACAATAACTCCCAATTATTTAACTCGATCAGTGGCCATTGATATTCTAAAATAAAGACATTGACAAGGTTTAAAGAAGTTATATTTAGAGAAAGTGGTTCACGTGTGAGTAATTTGGTAAGACGATGTCATTGACGTTTCACTGGCGGTCAACGCAGGCAAGTGATGAATACTAAATCAATCAAATAATCTCAAAATGATGGCCAAATCTATGTAAAAAAGTTTTGTGTTTTTTTTTTTATTGAATACTTCCATTGATCTCTAAGCAAAAAAATACGAACACTGTACTAAATGTCTGCAATTATTTCTATAATATTTTTTTACTCAATGTATTGAGGAATTCTTCAATAAATTTAATAAGCGGCTCGGTATATTGTACAGATTTAATTAAGATTCTTTGTTATTGTTTTGTAATCCAATTTTTTGTGTTGGTAATAAATAATTTATGCATACTTTTAAATTTAATGTAAATGTACTCCAGGTTAAGGAAATTGTGTGATATATTTTAAGTCTTGATTACTTCAATATAAAACTCAAAAAAAATTAAATTACTGTTGAACTGATGAGATTGAGAACTGCACACAGATGAGATTTCAATCTTATAGTCGGAAGATTTCTAATATTGAGGCGCCAACATTCCAGGTGTCATTCATACCATCTATTAGCTACTGAGAGAGACACAAGGCTATTTGAGACTGCTAGTCATCTGGATTGCCTTGTGTGACAAGAGATACTATTTGTGCTTATAAATTCAATAGCTTGAAAACATTGAAAAAAGCATACCTTTTTGCATCGTCGTACTGCGTCAAGGGTTGAAAGGCATATATACTATCATATTGAATACAAGATTTTTACAATGTGTAGTAAAGATGCGTCAAAGATTTTCAGAATATCGGACTAAGTCAGGATTAGGAAGGAATATTTCCTAGCTCTATTAATCTTTAGTATACTCGTCAATTTAACATCTGCCTAAGGCAGGGCTGTTAGTCCCAATCTGAGGTTGTGCCATCATTAAGATGCTGATAAAGCTGTCATATATTGATTAATTAATTAATCGTTAGACAGGCTTCAGATATCAACTCATTTCATATAAATTTAAAAATCACTAAATAATAGCAATTTATTGTGCAATAGCATCTGTCTGGACTCTTACAGAGGTCAAAATTGGTGGTGTAGACATCTTGGGAGATGGCAAGCTACTTTAGGATCTAATTAGTAACCGCGTTTGTCATGTGTTGCGGTTGTCTTATGAGAGCTACAGGATCATCTATATCTTTTTTCGACTGACTTGAATTGTCTTGGATTTCTACTTACCGCCTTTCTAAGACTATTCAGCAGTATTACAGAGCGCCTATATGATTTTGGTGGAAACAAAAAGTATGGCAAGAGACAGTAAGACCGTTTAGTAGTCATATGATCCACTTAGCGAGCAGACATGGATGAAAAACAAGAAAACATATGTTTGCGAGAATAAAGTTTTTATCTAAAAGGGTATATGTTGAATTCAGAATTTTATCACACATGACAATCTCATTTTAACCTGAGCTTACACTTAACCATTGAGTGATTGTTAACTCTGATTAGTATTTTCGGTTGTAGATAGAAATACCATGTGCATAGTGTGTACCCTATATAATGTATATAAATGAGGTTGATAATATATGATTATCTACCAAAAGAAGCCAATTCAATCTACTATGTATTGTAAGTATATAATAAATCTTAGGCAAAAGATTAAAACTCTTATTTGTTTTTAATGTAATACGTAACTGAGACTTAAAAAGATAATGTGATTCAATTTTTTAGGATAAAGAATTATTAAAGGTTTTGCAATTGTGTTTCAACAATGGAAAATTTCAATTTGATTTTTGTACATTTTTAGAAATCTGTATACACGGTTCAATAATATGAATGTGATTTATGTAGCTAGTGAAACTATGATGATTATTTGTTATCATTTAATTTAATAAAAGGTGACTCAAAGTAACTTTATGTGCGTTTACAGTGGTTTAGTCCTAATTTAATTTTTGTATGAACCTTGATTATTTTATTTACTAAAAGCTTTTTGATTATCTTTTGTCTATGGTCTTTAAACTTTATGTTCAAAATAGCCAATTATGAGTAGCAAAGCAATTTTTTTTTAAGAGCCTGAAATATATTTTTAAAAGTATAATGCATAATAAAGTAGAGATTTCTTGAATAAAAACAAGGGTAAATATTTCTTGTAATTTTAGACATTTTACATCACATTACACAAGCGATGACCATTCCTTAAAATTAATGTGACCATCTTGCATTTCCTTGGAATGTTTCAGTATGTTTGGTGCGTGAGTTTTAGACACGACTATTATTACCAGTTACTTGGCTTCTCAACTTACACTTTATATGATTAATGCCTGAATAAGAATGAAGATTTTTCACGTGCGTATGATCCAAATAATATGCTAGTTTTATTGTCTCCTTTAATACATGTGATCACAATCGTGGGGTACTGTTTAACAACCTCTGCTATATTGCAATCAATTTGCTTGCCTGATAAAAAAATGAAAATATACAAGAAAATCTATTCTAGGATTGCTGTTCACAAAAATTAAATACATCTATAATTATTTATTTATGATTTTTAATTGCAGACATTATTAAGAAATGTTCTTAAATTTGGTATTTACTTCAAACACAGTTGTATCAGATTGTACTTTGTATTGTATTATTACCGAGGTATGATAATTAAATTAGCATAAAGTTAATAATTTTATTTTTATTCTGTACATAGTAAAAATGTGATTTTTAATTTTAAGTGTTCGATTGCTTCATTTGTTGGATGGCGGGATATAATTAAAAAAAACCTATTAACTGCTCACATATTGTTTGACTGAATATTATTGGTGTTCCCTTTCATCAGCATTTTCTAGAATTTATGCTGTTTCTAAATGAACAGTATCATACACAGGCCCCGAGAGTTTGGCAGAAGTTATAAAGTAAATGTCTCAATTATAATATGAACACTCGTTGTTTATTGCAATTTAAAGATTTAACACATTTTTTTATGTATGAGCACAGTAATAAACACAGTAGGTCATGAAGTATAAAATTTGAGTGAAGTTGTCAAAAAGTTGGTCCGTATAGGATTACCCTCGTAGAAATCGAATATGAATCTAATAATGGAGGACGGGTTCAATCGGTTAGATAGTTTCAAAAAGTTTGTTGGTCTCATATAGGATTATCTCCGCAGCTAGTGAAGGCTAAAATGCCAATGGAGGCAGACTCAATCAATCAATAGCTTCAAATCTGGGTGCGTAGCTCGTGCGCTTTTTAATTAAATTGAAATTATTGCAAGATTATGAGTTATGATACTAGACCATTCAAGATACAAAAGATATAGAATCCCATAAAAACATCAGTTTTTCACTTCACCTTGAAGCAAAGTTTATGTAATCGTCGACAGAGAGCTGCGGTGAACAATTTTTGTTGAATTGTTGAAACTTTATGGAATTCCTGTAAATGTTATTCTAAGATCACATATTTTATCGAACTTTAGTAACTCCAAGTTTATTAAATGCTCACAAATTTTTTCTTATATAATTTTGCAACTATTACGGAAGTTGAAAAATTTACTCCATAATTGGAAATAAATAATGTGATAATAAAATGAAATTATTAATGAAATTTCAAGTTCCTTTTCAATCTAGGTTTGTATAATAGCAGTTGATTTATTGAATATTTAATAAAATTCACAGAAGAAAAGAACTCACAAAAATGGGAGAATTGGGGAAGGAATAAAATAAAGTAAAAAACCATCGTAAAGATTGATATAAACGATTTTTGATTTCGAAAATAAAAACTCAAAATGGTTTTGCGGTGTTAGGTGTATCGCTGAGCCACGGAAAATAATTGAAATTATATATTTTTTTAATCTTGTATGCCATGGTAACACTAACTTCTGTCAAATAAGAAACTTCAAAACTTGCTTCATGGGCTTAAAATTTCATTTGTATCTACTAATTAAATAAAAAAAATATGTACTCGCTATTAAGTAACGATCACGACTACTTTAGAGCGCTACATTAGTGTTGACAAAAAACGGAAATTTTGACCCCGTAAGAACAAGGAATATTGTTGAATATGATATTTTACATTGTTTTTTTAACATATTGAGCCCAGGTGCACCTATAAATGTGTCTCGCTGAGTTTAACTTCATACATAAAAAGAGAATGTTTCCGTAAATATTTTGCGTATTTTGAAAATTCATAAATGTCATCATAGATGATACGATATTGAATAAAGCTCTTTACTTCCACTACATCATCGAACTAATAACTTTCCGTGACCACAAATTTGTGGATACAATGTTGGCAGACTTAAAAAATACCACTCTTTTAAAATAAGTGTTACCGAATGCTAAAAATGATGTACAGTAATAGTTGTTTTTTCCCATTCGAGTTTATTTTAGGGTTTTTTTCCGTTCTCGTATCACTAATCATATCGTCGGTGTTCTGGAAGAAGACACTAACTAGAAAATACTAGTTTTGAGTAATTGGATTGGAAGTCTGTCAAATGTTTGAAATGCTATACGCTTTTCATTTTGTATGTCTGTATAAATTGTTTTTAAGTAAAAGCGTAATTTATAAAAATAAGTATCTTCTTCCATACGGTAGAGTTTGAAATTAGGAACATTTTGGTATAACTAATTCAATATGTCATTTTTTCGATTGGTATAAGATCCTATACTTTTCAAATTCTAAGTCTATTGACCAATCAGTTTGCTTAGAACATTGTATTGTAATTTTTAATATTTTTTTTTAAATGTACAAATGGCATTAGAGTTATTTTAACGATAGAGTCATTTTGTGTTTCAATACGCCATTTTTTAACATGAATAATACGCTATGATTAAGTCATTATTTTAAAAGTTTGAATATTGTACGATCTTTACTCGTTATTCTAATTCGTCTGTGTAAATGTAACCGATACAAAAGTTACTTATCGTTACTATTAACCCACACTATTTTAAATAGCTCCAGTCCATAGATAATATACTATAATCTCCAGTCAAAGCAAACATGGCGGCGCCGTCAAACGGCTCCGGAAATTTGGTTGAGGAATTTGAGGAATCTTTTCAGGTAAAACACTTGACTATTTTTCGTATTACATCTTTTTTTACTAAATCTGCTTGCCTCATTAATTTCTGCCGGGTAAATCTACATTCTCTTTGAAAAGTCAGGTAAGTGGAATCTCATTGTTCTTTCTGATCTTCACAAAACATGTTTGGATCATATTTTTTTGGATTGTGATGTTTTTAATAGTACACAATAATTATTTAATGATTAAATGTCACTGTCGAACGCGTTGTTATTTTTGTTTTCCATTTAAACGATATTAGTTTTCTGGATCGTCTATTTACGATAATTTGTTTTTTATTTCTGACATGAAAACATATTCGAGTATTATAATAGTAGGAGTAAGAAAAAAAATCCACCTACTAATAGTGCAGTCATGGCTAAAACAAATTTTTTTCAAATTTTAAAAACAGAATTCTTCTATTTGCAAGGGGATTTTGATAGTTAAAAAGTGATTGTTAGTTTTGTATTTTATTTGCATGACTGCAAATAATCCTAATAAGTTGCTCCTTTTGCTGACTATGAATATTTGCGTTTAGTTGTTACTTTATTTATGCCTATTGTATTTTATTTTTTTAGTCATGCCTCAATGTCCTTACGAAACAAGAAGCTGGGCCATGTGTGGAGAAAGAGGAAGTCAAAGTCGAAGTGGAAAGGTGAAAATAAGATTTCTTTGAAATTATATCAATCAGCAATAATTGGATGTTGTGAAGCAATAATCAATCAACCGCCAAAACGGAGTTTTGCGCTATATGCATTTGAATTTTAAATGTATTTTGTTTTATCATGATTAGGGTCATATAAAAATCGCAAAATTGGAAAATGATTTCACAATGTGTTTCCAGAAACCCTGATTTGAATGATTTTTCACATGTTAGTATTTTTTATTTACGCTTGGTTTTTTCATTTGATTTCAATCAAAAGTTTTAAGGTTCTAAAGGTTTTAATAGCTTCATAAGTATACGGCAATCAATTTAGTTACTAAAGAACTTGCGATATCTTCTTTGGGGGAATCCATATATAACATCTCACGATTTTTACATATTTCTTCACATAGAATTTTACCCAAAAATCACCAATCGTCACATTATATGTCTATCGACCCCACCTGATACCATTCTAATTAGGACAGAATTAAAAGAGTTAATACTTTATGTATTTCTTCATTATTTTGCAGGTTTATAGATTTAGCCCGTCAGATGGAAGCATTCTTCTTACAAAAGAGATTTCTTTTGTCAGCATTAAAACCTGAACTGCTAGTTAAGGAAGACAATAATGAACTTAGATTGGAATTAGCTAGGAAGGAAGAGTTGCTAAAGAGGCATTATGATAAGATTGCTGTGTGGCAAAACTTATTAGCAGACTTACAGGTATTTATTATTCTCTGGAAATATATTCATGAAATTCTTATATTTATTTTTTATATAATAACTATTAACAATAATCTTTAATCATCGTTTTTTAATGTGTCCTTCAAAAATGATTAATATGGGAATAAAGCAACGATTATTTTTTGAATGATGTGACCATTCCTGTTTTTTTTTATAACCCTAACCCACGCTGGAAATTCCATCGCATCTGGAACGTCTACATTTTACATAACTTTACTTTCTATTCTTTTAAAAGTGGTAGAGAAGCTTCCTTTTTATTAAATATGATTCATTGTATGTTTTCCCCTTGCTTAAAATTGTATTTTGGGCTTAATTTATAGACTCATAAGGATATTAATGTTTTATCCATACAGTATACAATTCATACATTTTCAATGTGTTTTGACTTGGGTGATAACCAATGCTTCTAACAGTTAGCATATTTCGAAATGCATCACGGGTCGTTGACGGTAGAAATAATTATTCACCACATTCACATACAGCTACGATGAAAATCCTAGCTTTGTGCAAAATAATATATCAAAAAAATAATGTTGATAATTGAAACAGATTATGAAATCTTTTTATGACAATATCATTTTGCTTTTTAGAGCAAGGTTACGCTATTGGACAGCTAGGGTTAATATAAAATAAAAAATTTAATTTGAAGTCTGACAATATACTGTTATTGAATTTGTTTTATTATTGCAAATTTAATTTTCTACAAATATTTAATTTTGAAATACTTGATGTATTACATATTTGATGCAAATCTCAAAAGGTTGTTTTAAATATTGAAAATTTAATTTAGTGTATTGAACCCAACTGCATTTACATTTAAACATTGCCAAATTTGGCAACATGTCCTTTAAGCCTTATAAATCCCATGTTGAGCTGGGCTCGACATTACATTTAGTTAATTTTTTTAATTTAAAATTATTAAAAAAAATAACATATCCTGTCAATAGCACAGTATTGCGCTTAAGATAAATTTTGTTATACCGCGACATTCAGAAATTTTTTTTGGTATAATTATCATTGTAATAAATTAATTAGAAGTTAAGGTGAAAAAATATTTAAATTAAGGAATACTAAAGGTTAGTATGTGTTCAATTCAAAATTTTTCTAACTGTAAATTATAAATTGTATTTAATTTAAAAATTCTTTCCTGTTCGGTGTGCAGGGCTATGCCAAATGCGGTGGCCAAGGTAGTACGACCGTTGCAAGTGGAGCTACAGTAGTCGGTCAACCGGGTATATCTCCTGCTCCTCCTGGGTCGCAGGCAATCACCCCTGCTGGAAATGTCAATCCTATTAACTCGGCGGCTGTGTGCCAACCTATGGCGCACGCTCCTCATAATCAAATGCAGGTGTGTATAAATAATTTCCAACCCAAACTATTAAATATTGTAATGCCTAAGAGAACAATGTATGCGCTTAACAGGAAATCATTTTATAAAATTTTTACAAAAACCTCTCATTAATGATAATGAAATTTTGACACAGACGCAGCAACAGATGCAGCATGCGGCTGTCGCAGCCGCAGCGCAGGCTGCACAACTCCAGCAGATGCAACAGTTGCATCAGCAACAACAGCAGCAACACCAACAGCAACAGCACGCCATGCAGGTAGCCACACCAGCATCACAAACACAAACACAGACACTGACACAAACCCCTAATAATAGAGTGCTACCTACCCAAAACATTAAAACTAACAATACCGCCATACAGAGAAGATAACAATATTAACTATTATCACTTTTGTTGTCGGCTTTTTGGGTAAAGGTTTTCACTTTTTTGAAGGTGCTCAAATGTGTTTTTAGTTACTCGACTTGATTCAGAATATTACTAGTGGACTAGATTGTTTATCCTATAAACAAATTAATTATTGTACAAACTTGAGCCAAAAACATCTACAAAAGAGAGACTGATAATTGAAAGCATTAATTTGCTAATCTAAGTGCCTAAATAATGCCATTGTGTATTATTAATAAGTTTATCGATGTTAGTATTTTGTTTATATGTAGATTTTTAATTAGCTGCTGAATACTTGAAAGGATATTTTCGCAAAATGCCAATTTCAATTTACAAAATGTGGATCAAAACTATAATTTGTTTAATTACAATTGAATTTATAGATTCAATAATCAATATATTTTGATTGATCTCCGATGTGTTTGATACTCTTATGAATGTTATTGGATATTTCAGTTATTGACACTGCTCAAATGATAGTGTCTTTCACACAATAATTGTTCTAAAGATTATATTTATAGAAAATGGTACAGTTATACTGTATTATGTCTGAGTGGTTTGTACATTTATTGGTTTTCTGCACTAATTTTAGAATACAATCTCTTTAATGATATATTATATATTTCAAATGAACACACCTGTTAAAATATACATAATTTTTTTCCTTTTGCTCTGCTGAATGGTAATTAATTATTATAGTTTATAATCATTAGAATTTCATTCTGAAATCTACAGTACATAATATGTTTGTAGATTTCTTTTCTATATTATAGAACAAAATGAATGTATATTCAGATCTGAGTTCATTTTAAATGTCTGAATGAATACACCGATCATCATGTGTGTGCTAATCGTTACTTAGCAAGCGTCATTCGTCGACATGTCGACTAATACATACTTATGAGAAATCGTACACTTCTAGGCACAATGGGCATATGATTAATACTAATGTTTGCGCCTTGATATTGAATAGGGTAAAGATAGTCGAGTCACTTCAACTGATTACAACGTATTATGAACAACTGAATTATTAATTAAC
The DNA here is from genome assembly GCA_022494535.1 of Himalopsyche phryganea. Classification (NCBI taxonomy): domain Eukaryota; kingdom Metazoa; phylum Arthropoda; class Insecta; order Trichoptera; family Rhyacophilidae; genus Himalopsyche; species Himalopsyche phryganea. Next base: position 28,354 of record JAGVSL010000231.1, read on the forward strand.
TCTTACATCAATTATTCATCTCAATCCATACTAAACACTTCTTTTTACAACAAATGTACCAGAATTTAAAATATATTTTGGTTGCCATTTCTGTTCAATGTTTTGTTATTGTCTTTTTCTGGGTTGCCATTGTGTTTTTTTTTATATATATTTTATTATTATGCTTTTTTATGTGGTTTTGTAAACGGTGTTTGCATGGCTGGAAACAATGCTTTTTGTAAATAATAATGTGTTGCTGATTATATCATGGGACATTTCAATCTGTGCAAAATGGTAATACAAACGAGACGTTCTTTTATGATGGGAAATTATTAAAAAAATACTTTGAATATAATTCTTATTAAAATAGAATTTTGTTGTATTTTATAGTTTTACACACTACATCATTTTTTTGCTTGTTTTATAAGTAATTATTATTTTTACATGAGTTTTTACTACCATTTCGCTCATTATAATTATTGTAAATACAACTTATCAATATTAATAACTCTAGGCTCTATATGTTTCTCATTTGTTAGTTATAATTATCATTTTTTTGTTACCATTATTTTTATAACAACAAATTATGTTTTTATTTTATATTTTGCAAATATATCTTTTTTACATGGCTATTTTGTTTTATTATTATAATTATACTTTTAACAACCTCCATGATACATTATTTATGCTTTTATTTAATTTAATGGTGATAGTTTTATCATACTAATATATCCAATTGTGTGAAGTAAGTATATGCATACATAAGCTTTGTGCATAAAAGTTGTATGCATCATAAATGAGTTAATGCAAATATAATTTATTGCCAATCTATACTTTTGACAGTTGTGGGCCGTCAACAATATAATAATTGGAGGAAAATGATTGCCGTCGAGATAACAATATATTGTCTTCTATTAAAAACGTATTTGCGCCGTTAAGATATTACATAAGTTATTACAAAAGTTATTACAAAGTTTCATCGAATAGAGCTGCTAAACAGACCCATTTCATAACTGATATTTCTTAGCGCAACAGTGAAAGCGGGCATTGTTCTTGTAATGAAGAATTAGAATCAATGTCATAAATAAAACCTTACAATAGAGTTAGTCTGTGGATGTTTTTCAAAGAAGCAAAACATGTGTCCCACCTAGTGACACAACCAGTGGAATAACAATGTTATCAATCTTAATTTCAAATGACCAATAAATATTACACTTGTGGGAAATGACAAGAAAAATACAACTATGAAAACACCACGAAAACCTGTGTGTGATTTTTATCTCTTAATCTGAAATTGACTAATCCAGTCATTTTCGATTATCATCAGTCCTTTAGTCCAGATATCAGGCCTTTTCAACTGATTTTCTTTTCACACTTGTGTGACAATTACTAAGAGTTGCTAGATATTTGGTGATCCATGGAAGCGAATCAAGTAGGTAATGGTGAATAATTGATTCAATATGATTTTGAAGAGGAATGCAGCATTTGGTATCCCTGTAATTTTTACGCAGTAGTTATAGGTTAACAAGTTGAAATTTTTTTACAGTTTGCTAGTGGGTACTGAAGTAATTGGATAATAATTAAAATACCCAGCATATTGTACCCTAGAATATATATCCACATATTTCTTAATAATATTGGTAGTAAAAAGGGAAAATTATTCTTCAATAGATGTCAGGGGGCGGAGGTGGCGGTGTACCTCAGGGTATGTTTATGCAGCAAGGACCTCGAGGGGCTTTCCCGCAGGGTGGCTCGTTACAGGGACCGTTGGCCTACCTCGAAAAGACCACAACCAATATAGGTAAATACTCTTTGTGAATGAAAAACTTTGAGTTAATACGAGTATTTTACTTTCAATTTCTCAGTTATAAATTGATATGTATCTATTTCGTTTCCAGATCTAGTGGGAATGGGCGATGGCCGCAGGTGACGGGGGGAGGGGAGGGGCAGGGGTCGAGGTCGTGGCAGAGGAAGAGGCCGCGGTAAATAGACAATACCTACTTATAGTATACATTATGAATTTGCAATATTATTCATGTTCCAGCTGGCATTCTCTAGGAATGTTCTCTAGATGTTCTCTAGATGTCTAGGAATGTTCCCTAGATGTCAAGAACAAAAAGGAAGAATCCCTTTGTTGGACATGCATTCAAAAAAAATTACAGCATCCTATCGAGATTGAGATGATTCATAAAAGCTCTCGCACTATTTATGGAAAATTATCCTTTTCTTTCAGCATAGTAATCATGTCTTGAGAAATTTTACTTGGACATTAACAAAAGTTAAGAAGCACACTTAATGTCGGAGAATGTATACACCTTGTAAGAAGGGTGTGAAACTGATAAGTATAATATTGTGTACCCTCGTGACTATCAGCTAACATTAGGTGTCATTGTTTCATTACTCTATGTTACAATAAAATCACTTTATTTAATTCATGTTTTACAATTTTTAATTAGCATTTAAATGTAAATTCAATGTGTTCAGCGTGTTTTGAAATTGCAGGTCGTGGAACGTCCCCTGAGTATGGCGGAGGAAGTATGACTCCCCCCTAGTAGAAACCCCTCCCTCTAGGACCGTATAAGCATTATGGTCACCATCACCATACATATTCTGTCTATCAATAAACATCTGGACTTAAACCATTTCTTATTTACAAATTTGATAATTTTGAGAGACATAACCTTAAAACATACTTTATGAGATGAGAATCTTCAAATATCAACTCTGTAACATGTAAACTAACGATTATCGTTGATGATTTCGAATGTTGCTTTTGCTTAGAATATGACACGATATATCTATACTTTTTATAGAATAACACATTTCTTTATGTAGTCATTCAGATTTTACAATCTTGTAAGTCAAAATATGAAAATAATCAGCAGTAGTTTGAATAAAATGTTCATTTTGAAATTGGCTTTGATAACACGGTTAATTGATACAAAAACTGCCGTATCAAAAAGGATATTTAAAAGTTTACCTCATTAAATGTATATTATGTCATGTAAAGTTTTCTTGAAATAATCTATCATCTACTTACGAATGTGTGTTACGTATGTGTATAATATAGTAATAATAATAGCAAAGGCTGTCGAGTTGCCTGGACCACAACTTAGATTTTTTATAAAATAGTTTAATTTAAAAAATTTTAGAAGTGTTACTAAGTAATAAATTAAATAATCAAATGCATTGCGTAAGAATTGGTTTGAACCAAGTCAATTCTATCTATTCTATATAGAAAACTGGTTTGCATGTTTGTGCACAGTAATTAAAACAGTTTCCTAATACAATTAGGTTTTGTATCCACATTAGATTTATTTTCTAATTGTTTACTTTGATTCAGTTAAAATCCAGCTTGTAATAATAAGAAGAGGTAAATTCTGGTGTTTTAGCTCAAAGCAATCTCGTCCATAGAAAAATCACTATACACCCAATCCTTTTTTTATGTGATACATTGATTCCAGAAATTACGTTATACAAAATCGTGTACAAATAAACTTACTTCTATATAATTCGATATATTGGTTCAAAAAAAAATTGCTTAAAAAGGCATCAGGAATGTATGGAAAACTAAAATTGGTCCTTTAAATTTGTGTAATCTTTTGTAAGTCTTTTATTTACATATAAACCTTTAATTTCCTCTAAAATCGTCACCAGCAACACGTGTTTTGGGGAAGTAAAGAAATGAACTGGTGACTAAATTTTTAATAGTTTTTGATTTCTCACGAAGAATTTTCAGGTACTGTGTATTACATGAGATATTTCATATACTGCGATCGTGTTAATAAAAACATACAAATTAAATCAGATAAAATGATATTATCTTTCATATAGTCAGCTGCTTTTGCGAGTTACTTCAAATACGTTCCTTTACTGTCGGTGACGAAATTCATTCGTTTGCGATTTTTTGAATGGACTTATTGAATTTCACTCGAATATTGCTCCGACTCGTTTGATGAGACGCTTTTAAAATATTTTTTTTCAAATAAAATGATCACATAAAAACTAATATATCGCATAGATAAAAGGAACGGTGCCATCCAAAAATTCGCTTAAAAGTGAAATCGGTTAAAAATCGGATTGGGAAAAAGCTATCAAAAGTTAGTTTCAAACTTTTGGTGATCTGACACTCATTTTTGACTAAGTGCCGTAATTCACAGTAATTCTGGATGGTGGATATTGTTAAAAGTTAACTACCAAATAAGTCAATTAATCAAAAATTATGAAACTTACTCTTACAAGATTGTAAATCTTATCGACTATACTATTATTTAGTTCACACTCATTTTTCAGAACAGATTCTATTTTATTAATCGTAGCATTAGAATTAAAATAGTTTTAATATATTGAAGCTCCATCATTCACATTGATATTTGTTCATTCAACCATTGAAGAGCTGTTATTATGTTTGCTGCTGTGATTTTAGCGGTAATGCAACTTCCTACTGAGTACCAGCAATCATATACATATACCCCTGCCCTCAGCCAAATATGTAGTAGCCAAGGATTTCTCCGTTTGCCTATTCAAAAAATAATGTACTTAAACAAATTCTTGCATCAAGAATTTACTTAGGTCTATCTTATCAAGTCTTAATATCTCAGCAAAGTAAAATGCTTCAAATGATGTGATATTGAAGGTAATATTTGTTATTTTTCCTCATTGCCACCTAAATATTATTCTTTTGATATCAGTTATTCCACATTTTCTCCAAAAAGATATGGATTGTTATTCTTTTCTCCTGTTTTGGTTTTAATTTTATTGATTTAATATCATGAGCCGTAGTACACATTTATTTTTGGTCACTGCTTATTTAAAGATTTTTAATTAAGAAATATTTATATAGACAACGAAATATTATTAAATATCCTAAAATCATTAAATTTGGTAAACACATCATTATAAAAAAATGTGTTACAGATACAAAACAATATATCAAGAATTATAATACATGAAACAGGTTAAATGTACTAATTTTTATTACATTAAATGTATCAGGGTCCAGTGTGTATTCATGCATCATGTCTCATCGTTTAGATCTGAAATGACTATATTTTTCTCCTGAAAATTTTCTCTACTAGCTTCCGTGTTACTTAGTCACAAAATATCATTATATTATTTGATTAATTCAGTTTCTGGTGTAAAAGTATAAAACTACATACTGTGTATCAAAAAAAATCTGTCATGGGAAAATAAATTGCTATATTTGTATATAACTAAATTTAAATATGTCTCTATGTATATAATTAATTGTATATAAACACTTCGTAATTTATTAAAAATTCTAAAAATAAATATTCTCTTCATGAAAATACATAAATAAGATACATATTCTCTGGTATAAATATTTAAAGACTGAATAGAAGTTGCTTTATGCAGTCCTGTTACATTTCGGTTAGTTGCAGATTACTTACTTATTCTCTTATTTAAGTGTGCGATATACAGTCAAAACTGTAGTGGTCTTAATGCATTCGTACTTGACCGATATACGTTTTATAATATCTGTCTATTTCAGCATTAACTTATGGTTTTAAAATTATTAAGAATATTTAGGATATTTTCAATGGATGCTTTCTGGCAATTCATGTTATTAGCAATTTTAATAGAGTATTCTCTCCTCTCGACGGTTAACTCTTCCTTATCCTTAATTGAATTGAGGGATATACGTCCAACATCTTTTTTATACATTGGTTTATATGTACATGCTTCTTCTGAGAGAAGTGTAACACCTGTCACACATAGTTACACAACAAGTGAAGTGATTTATCAATTTTATTTTTATATTGAATATTCAAGATACTCTGAGTTACAAAATGTTAAATAAATAAATCAGTTACATTTTTAAGAATATTATATGGGTATCCCTGAAGAATTAAAGGTTGTATAATAATCATATTTTCATGATACCTTGGTAAGAGATGATGAGAGAAGATTGTATTTATATGTATTTTTAGTATCTCTTTCCGAATTATATTTAGCATAGTTTTATCTATTTGGCAATAATATAAATAATCCACTAGATATAAATGAATGTTTTTATATTATAACGTGATTTTTTAAATAAAATTGTCTATGGTTACAACAGTGATATTTTTTTTTCAAACTGCAGTAATTACATAAGTAGCATTCTATTTATACGAAGAGTCATAACATTTACGGTGCAATTTTATTTAAACAGCTTACATTATCAAAAGTATTTGTCCAAATAATCAAACATACTCTTATATGCTTATGTTTCAGTACCAGCTAACTTTTGTCTGAATCCAAATTTTTCGTTTCATCTTTTTCGTTAATTTAAAACAAATAACAAACATACATATTTAAGTATATCTAATTGGACTTCATCTAATGCAGTATTTTGTCATGAAAAGATTCCACTCACACCTGTACAAGACTAATAAAATATGTAAAGTTAACATAATCATATCGATAGGAATAAAAAGTTTGTATTAATTATGACTAACAAATATGTAACAATTATTATTATTTTTGGAATGTACGCGCTTAACAATGATATTTATCTATTTTGCTGTAAAAGTTTAAATTGCTTCGCAATAATTAAATGGAAGTTTGTTGTGGGATTGTTGAACGTATTTGAGGATCTTGATTATTAAATAAAAAAGACAATAGTAGTTTGATTGTTTTATACATATATGCCAGAAAAATTATAAATTAATCATATTATTTGAAGTTAAATTTACTACCAATCAAGGAAGTAATTTAAAAATAATATGCTATAAAACATTAAGATTATCACGGTTTGGATATGATTTTCATCATTTGAATCATACACATTTTTTACTCTTCCATATGTATTGGTCTAGGTTTAGCCATATGCCATCATTTTGAGTGTTGTGTATTCATGAAAGCCTGATGACGAAAAGTAAGTCTCAAATTGTTAGTGACAACAATGATGGTATAAAAATATGTAGAATTGAAATGTTATTTTGAATTTCTATCGATAATTCTCACTTGATGGTATAAATTTTTAGTTGATTATTTTTTCTACTATTGAGCTTTTAGTGGCTTGAGTCCTGGCTTTATTTTCGACATATCCGGTGCAATTATAGGAATCGGTAATGTTCCTTGTCCTTTATTGAATTTTTCTTTACATTCTTTGTCTAGGAATGAAAATATGTGCTTGCCATAATCACCTTTGTTGATCATTTTGCCATTGCACCAAGTTGCTGAAGTAAAAACATACAAAAAATACATTTAAAAATAACCACAAATATTTATTTTGATAAAATGCTAGTGGCTAGGATTCATTAGTATTTTATTACTGATTTTGTAACGATTTAACACAGCTTAATTGCTCCTTCAATTATTCTTTACCAATGTTTTGCGAGCATAGAAGAAGCAAAAGCAAGCATATATTTTTTTGAATAGATGCTAAAAATAGATTTTTATCATATTTATTATTTGCCAAAAGAAATTATGGATTTAAATTTTTATGGAATGAAGTAGTCTATTACTTTTGGCCTAACTGCACTGCCTATGCATGGTTACTTAGTTTAACAATTTTTATTCATGAAAAGTTTCTGATGGTTAAAAGTGGTTCATAACTCCAAATGATTTCAAATGCAGAAAGGTGTTTTACAACTTTTTATATGTATTATATTTCATTCAAAATAATTTTGGGCTTACTTAACGGGTTAACTATTTTAGGTTGCTCTTCGGCGGATTTCTTTTTGTGAACTGTTTTTGTGGAACCTTCATTTAAAAAAACAAGTATGCAGCAAAGCACCATAATCACGGAAAAATATAATGACCTCATGTTTACCTGAAAAAATGTGTATTTATTAAATAGCATAAATTCAATATAATACTATCATCACTGATACCAAATACTTCTCTGAAAGCTAGTATCTAGTGCTTTGTCAACTACATTTCACAATTTCTATACATAATGTCGATGTTATATGACAACGTCTGTACACGACATTGATATACTTCATCGAATTTAACAAAATATAAATACAGTATCCATCAATGGGTTAATTAAACAAGTATAATATATATATATATTTAATCATTGACTGGTGCTTTGGTAACGATCATATCCAAATGTAACCTTGATTGCTTTTCGAGTTTTATTTTTCATTTACTGTGACGTATCTTTGAGAAAGGGCATCTTTAACGCCATCTTAATCTCGATTTCTATAAATGGAATATTTATTGGTATGCAGTGTTCACAATGATCATAAAATTCACGAGTTTCAAAAAATACTGGAGCCAAATTCTTCGAATATGGATAACGATGTTGTCTATTGGAAAACCGAAGTGGAAAAATTGTACTTAAGTTTATTAATCTCCTTCATTACAGCATTGTGATCAATGCTTTCTATGACAACTTTAAAAATGTGAGAATTCGACATCACGAGATTTGAATTACTGTTTAATAGGCTAAAAAAATTCTCGGTACTTTTGCATTTTTTTCTGCGGACGAAGAAAGCGTTTTCATTAATGTGGATTCAGATAAAATATTACTGTCTTACTACTGAAATGTAAGTTATTTTGATTATGATAACCTAAAGCAGGTACGTCATTTTTGTAGCATTTTACCACCCGAATTTGACGAGACATACATTTATCCATTGCTGCACTAGTTTGCACATATGGACGAAACAAAAATTGATAAGCTGGGAATTGAATTTCACCATGAGTCAAATGATACAATAATATATGTTTTTAAATATGTAAATTTATGTTTCACCCCAATGGTTTTGTCTAGTCGAATAAAACATGCAACGATACAGAAACATCAGGTGGTTACTTCCAACGAAATTGCAGCAGAGCTCAAAATGGACAAAGTCATGAACCGGAACGCGTGGTAATTAATAGTCATGTTTTTTTATGAATGTTGTTGTTTTTATGAATCATAGAATTTAAAGAAAGTTGTTGATAATGATCGATTCCAAACAAAAATTTAGATTTTTAGGAAACGGTGCACTATTCTTCGTGAACTTCACAAACGCTGCAGCCAAATTCAAGCCCTGCATTGCAATTGAAAAAAAGTTCCTGACAAATTGAATAAGTCATAAAATTTTGATCCTTGTAATTGAAATAAACTGCTTCTAAGGGACCATTACATGTCCTAATTATATTTTGAATTCATGTTCCAAATTCAATGTTTAGAAATACTGACTGAATTAAAAATTATTATAATTTATTCAACCTTGATTTCGATGTTGATATTTTTCGCATGCTATGCTGGAGTTGACCTGCGAGATCAACAAAAATGGCTTTGTTTTAAACTGATTCGCGGTTGTCCCAATTAACTTCCATAAAAATAAATCATTGGATAACGATGAGTAAACAATTTCATTAAGTATATTTTTTTACACACATTAAATTATATTATTTTTGTTATAAGTACGACTCGAGAAAAAGATAGAAAAGAAAATATTTAATATAGTTATTATATTTTAGTATTAGAACTTCGTTCTTAATTCTTGCAAAGTGCGGATAAATGATATGGTATCATAAACAAAATGAATCATCACTCTAATTTTAAGGTTTTGCATTCTCTTCAACCTTTCTATCATGTATTCTAGAGAATCACTTCAATTTAGAAAATAAAATGGAATCAAATATGTATCTTTTTGGTTTTATTTATTGTTCTTACTTAGATTATTCTAATAATTATCTGGATAGAGTTTAAGCTGAAAGAGAAACAATATTTACGAGTGAATTTAGTATGTATCATATTTATAAATTAAATGAGCTAGATTTTATTATGAATAAGAGAATCCGAGCTATTTTATTGAACACGTAATAAATATTACAATTTTCAATAATCTTTATGTGCCGATCTCATTTAACAAAACCAATTTAGCAATTTTAACTCGAAACTCGTTTAACAACCAAGTTCAGCATAAACAAATACATATAGTAAGTAACAGTCGAAATTTTGGATAACTTATCCCACTCAAGTCATTGCAATTATTATTTCATTGACTTGATATTTTTATATTTTTTCGTAACAAACCAGATCGCATGATCACATACATTAACACTGTTATTATTTCGCGTTAAAAAAAGCAAAAATATATACCACAAATATTTTTTCAGTTCAGCTTTGCTCAAAACCAACGACTTACAAGAAAGAGTTTTTGAACTCTACTGAGGATGACTGAGGATTTCGCGTTAACAAACAATTTACCTACTCATATATTTTAAATGCATGTACCTATAATTTGTGTTTGTATAACACTCGCAATTCCGTACATAGACAGCATAATTAATTCTTGAATCAAAAAATGAATCTATCTGCGATTTAATTTTCTGTTGCTACACAATGGAAATAGAATCACTTCCGACAGATAAAAAATTTCTGATCGTGTGCAATTTATTTATAAAATATTAAATAAAAATATAATGTATTAGATCTATCTTAAAATTAAATATTTAGAAATGAACGAACATTTTATTCAAGAAATATGCCTACAACAATATTCCCTGAAATTTTTACTTGAAGTTAACACGTCCAAACCAATCTATCGCGAAAGTTTTGGTGTACTGTGAATTATTTGGTCGGCTATTAATTAAATTACACATACACAATGTTTATAAAGAGTTGCCGGCCTATATTTAAGTTTGATTTAATTTTAGATACTTTTGAGGAAAGAACATTTCCCACAAAAAAAGGCGTAGGTAGTAAAAACTTTTGACCTTTTCTGGGATATATAAATATGTTGAGTTTAATGATTATTTTTTGTGCACGTATAAGTTTGCAGGTAAGGGTCGAGGAACGATAAATTACTTAAAACGGCATAAACAAAATGACATCGAAAACGATACCGAAGGCTCTAGAATAGTGCAAATTAATACAATATCGTCGTTGTTCTGGAAGAAGACTCTAACTGAAGAATACTAGTTTTGAATACCGCCAACTGGGGTTATTTCGCCTATCAAGTACAATGCCGCCTAATAAAAAATATTTTGTTTTTATGGCCTTAACTTATTTTAACGGGTAAGCAAGATATTTACTTATAACTTTATTTAAAATCATTAACACAACCTTTTAAACATCTAGAATTTCTCGTAAGTCATCGTAATACACTATTTTTGTAATTGATGTGTGCATATACAATTTTTTTTTAAGTTTCATAAAATGTTTAATTTTTTTTTAATTAATAAGAATGTATTTCTTTAATTGTTCTATAAAAAAACATATCTCCCTCTTTTCCATGTATTTATAAATGGCTGTGTAAACTATAACCCAGCAGAGTGTTAAACGAGGGACGGGTGCATTTAAAAAAAAACTTTTTGCTTGACCTCGTTAAAGTGAAATCGTGTAAAGAAAGTACCTCATAATTTGGGGGGTTAGTGTAGTTATTAGAGTGGGAAAGGAAATTCTTTGTTTATTTTTTTGCAGAGAGTAGATGGTTATCATTGTGTAATAAATAAAACAGGCATCCATAGGGTCTCAAGAAGATTTTGGTTCTATCAATATAAGTAGTTTTACGGAAGTTTTAAAATAGATAGTAATTGTCAATACATCGAGTAGAACGGTATAATACCTGCTGATAACACAACCAAATAGCATGCAGGTGCCATCATTTCCATCAACTAATTTGTAGGCGAAACGGTATTTTAATTTAATGGCTACATTTCCTGAGTAGATAAGATTTAAATTTGCAAATTACTTACAATGCACCATTTAAATAATTACATGTAGCACTTTATGAGTTTAAAAGAATAGATGTGACATTACCTATCATTATCCCTGTCATTGATTTGAGTCATTTCCTATTTACTGTTTTCATTTAAATATTTATTGGCTTGCAAAACAGCTAAACATATGGCTGCCTACCCCAGGTAATGTAATATGTACCCAGGCAAACTTAAAGTCGTTTTTCACATTGTTAATACCGCCTCATACTTGAATACGGTCATCCTTCCAAAGTTCTTCCTGACATCGGCAGGAACGTATACCACGTTGTGGCAACGCCGGTATTTCGCTGGCCAGCTTTGTGGCTCAGTCTGATTTTTGAAGAGTCAGACTCAGTTAGGCCCGTTGTGTCCATCGTGGACGACTTGATAGTTGCCCGGATTTCTTCCTCTGTAAGGCCAAAGGGTATTTTGAAAATAATTATTCTGGGCTGCTTCTTTTCGGATATTTCAGCTCGGAGACCAGCCTCAGCGTGGCCAGGCGCACTGACAAATTTTTTGACCTCGTGCTCTAAGCGACTATGAACAATTATTCCCTCGTTCCGAATATTTCGGACGCCAGTGATTTCAATGCCAAGCGATTTATGTTCCACGGTGGTCTTAATTGCACCTTTAATTTTTTTCTGATGACTTGTCGTTTCCAGTGGGAAAAAATAAAACACCCGGTCGTGCCTTGGGGGCCAGAAGACTTGGAAAGGTCATAACTGACGCTGAGCCTCGTTTTTTTCCGTCCAAGGATGGAACTCCAGGGTGTGTCAGTGCTGGCCGCCGGCTGAGTAGAAGGAGTTACGATGGCCCTCCTCGACTCGAGTCTACCTTCGGGGTAAGCTACTCTTGCCGTAAGGCGCGCAATGACTGCGCTCAGCTTTCTGCCGTTTCGTAACAGTCGTTCCGCCTGATTTCTATAGATTTTCGAAAATCGGCTGCTTACGACATCTTCGATATCTTCGATTAGTTTGACGGCGTATTTGACACTAACTATTACCATTAATGCATACATGTTTATATATTATTTTATCACAAAAATAGTTTTTTCCATGTCCACTCCCAATGTGGAGCATATGGTCTCCTAATGGAGGTATCTTAACAGAATTTTTCTATGAGAACTGCTTGATACTCAGTTGCTCAACCTCTCATTTTTTGAAGAAAGTAGTGATAGAAGGATAGGGCTAGGACAGGAATAGTGGTTAGCTAATCTCTCTCGCGCCCCGTGAGGATTGAATGGGTGGGAGGTAGGACTCAGACTACGAACAGAAATTCATTAATCACCAGGAATTGAACCCGAGACATCCGTAACCGTAGCCGTAACCCCACCAACTGCGCCACGGACGCCAGGACAGGACTGAACGGACGGACGACGGAAAAATAGTATCTTACTTATAAACAATTTTTAAAAATAAAGTAAGAAAAATTATACATAGCATGAGGCTTACAAAACAATTTAATGAGATGGATACTGTTGCAAGTTTTTACACAACAAATCAATATCTGGTTCAATGTCATAAATGCTAACTCGCAAGGAATCTTCCAAAGTCTCCGTGGAAAGGCATGATCTGTACTTTTTTTTATTAAAAGTAATGACAAAAATGCTGTTTCACATAGGTATGTAGTCGCAAAAAAAAAAAGGATTACCAAGGCTTCTTTTGCAATAGACGGATATGTTTGCTGTCGCCAAAATTCTGAAATACTTTTTACGTTAAATTCCAATTCAAGCAAATTATCTGACCTGATATCGATCAACTCTTCTCGAGTTGCGCACGTAATGTGATTATATTTTAAGGACTTAGCAAATGGCGTTCTTATCCAATTGTACTTTTGATCCTTTTTTCAAAAAATGTGATCAAGTAAAACCTGTTTTATTGCGGTCGAGAGTGATATTTCATTTGTCGTGAGAAACTCATTCAAACATGAAAACATCTCCGTGCATCCTTGAATAACACCCTTTGACCACGAAGTAAGCTTTTATTGGAAAGCCTGAAGTTTTATATTCATGATGAAAGTTTTGCTTTTTTTCCCCTGAAGTGAAATATTTAATTCATTGACTTTGTCAAAAAAAATTTCAAATAAGATGCTAAATAAATCCACTCCTGATCACGAAAGAAAGAAGAGTGGTATATAAATATTAATTCCAGCATGTAAGCAAATCGAAAGTCCATGGCAGGACTGTTAAACAACTGTTAAACGACTGTTGACAACCGTCTTAATTAAGTGGCGAATGCAGTGGCGAACTGGCTGTAAAAATATTGGTTGCCAGGAGTCAATGCGGGCCTACCCAAAGGGGCCACATCCAAAAGTAAATTCCCCCCCCCCCCACTATACCACGCTAAAAATCAAGGGTGCCTATTTTAGACTTAAATCTACTGTTTATTTTTAATTTTAATAATTCACTTTGAATATTTTCGACTGGCATTATTTGGACATATATATTGTTCTATTTTGCTTGTATGCACTACTTTGTTAGAATTTCAACAGATAATAATATTTGAGATATTTACGAGTAAACAAATATCTGGTCGTCTCAAATAATAAATTTCTTAAGTTCCTACAATCCGAGTCCACTACCTGGAGGTCTTATCCCAAAACATTTCTGCACTGTTTAGCGTTTCAATGCAGAATAAGTAAATATATAATCCCGAAAATTTGTAAAAATCTACTCAGTATTAGTTTTTATAAATATTTTTACGAAAACGATGAAACCGATTTTTATAATAAAATTTTCAAATCAGTTTTGAAAGCGGAGGTGTTTTGGGGAAACGGCCCCTACCGTATATACCAATTCTTCTGTACTATACTAATAACTAATTGATAATTACAAAAATACACATATTACAAACAGCTTAAACAGACAGAGAATCGGTATGTAAATCATGAACACATAGTAGGTTATTTTTGAATGTAAATGCGAACAAAACTCAAATTGAGGGGTGACAGCCTTTCTGCTCGAATTGTCCCAGTTAAGAGTTGTCTCAAGACTGAATTAATTTTTTAAATTTGAACGTTAAATGAAACATTTAAAAGATATTTGATTTTATCGTGGGCCTCTAGCATACAGCGGAGGCCTACTTGCCATCGGGCAACCTGAATGGCCAGTCCGCCACTGGGTGAATGCAAAAATGCATTTGTCTTAAACGAAAAGATGATGCAATATGCCTTCGCAATACGTTTGCATTACATCATTTTTTATATATATGTTTATTATATATGTTTTTTTTTATCTAATGTGTTCTTAATTGACAAAATACACATTGACTAAATATGTAATATGGAAAAATGTTCATAAATAAATAATTGTACTTTCTACTGAACATTTTTGCAAAAACCTGCGGATGCCAGTTCGGGAAGCACTGACTTTTACCACGATAATACATACCCTTTCTCCATGGTAGAAGGAGAGAACTGCAGGTGAGCTGCATCGTTGCTATGGAAAATATGTGACGTCACCTCGGGCCAATCGTAATGTTGAGTTCTATGGAAATTTATCGAAAGGCATGATTTGCTTAGTGTTCAAAATTGAAATATTTTTGGATTCTATTAAAATATATATATACGTTAAAATATATAGATAGTAGTTTATTTAAGTTTTTTTTTGCATACATTTTTCTGGTTTCGGTCCGTTATTTAAAACTTTAATTCTAAAATACATCTTAGACATACAAAATAATATTTTTACATTTTCAGGAACTAAGATATTATTACTTTTGTTTAAATGATATTTTAAAAACTAATCTTCAGTGAAAATTTTACAATTAATTTTGAAAAATACTTTTTTCAATGCTATTCTTTTCATATTTTCTATGGATTCGGCGGTAACTTTGTGGAAGTTCATTTTTAATATAAAGTTAAAATTGATAACATAGTTATTCCACTTGGTTTATCACTAACGTGACGCGTTTCGCCTCTTTAATAAGCATCTTCAGACTAACTATATCGCAAGGTTATTCATTTCTAAGGTAAACAATTATTCTAATGCTTACATGAAATAAAGAGTGGGGGTGGGTTTTATTCCATTCTACTGGAGTGTGGAGCGGGGGTTAAGATATAAACACAATATAGTGTATTATCTATGCGTAAAACTGACAAGACTTGTCAGCTGGTCAGGTGAAAATATTATACCCATAGATAATATTAGAATATACCCCATCTCTTTCATGCGCACCGTCTGCCTGTACCTAGATACTTGATGTGATAAACATCAGTGGTGATTGATCTTCACTCGCCTTTCAATATGAAGTAGAAGATCTTTAACCACTTAACAGCTACGAAATATGTTCATATAACCGGACCTCGCCAAAAACAATATCATTAAAATTCCTTTATCAAGAAGCTTCTAGTCACACGTTTAAGAATCTGTAATTAGGGTTATCACAAGCAATTTCTATAATTTTAGAACGGTTAAAAAAAACTTTACATATTTTACTTTTCGTCAAAACATAAAGAATTGGTTTTATTTATGAAAAGCGATCACCAACTTAGTGTTCCTTTTCGCTTGTAAAATTCATCATTCGTAGCAGTGACAAAAAACGATCTCGTAGCATTGAATCAGAATAAATTGCTGAATACAGCAAAGGATTGGCAATAGCAAAATAATTGCCAAAAAACCTATATTTTATCAACCAAATTCTTAAGGCGCTCAGATTCACAAACATTTCATTAGTTGTATCAACCAATCGAATAATAACGTCTTCATCAACGAAATATTTGAAAAAGTCCGATTCATTATTTTTTTCGTCCATATTCATTTTCCATCCAGATACGCTATCATCGAATGCTTGAACTTTTGGTGTAGTTACCCTCATTCCAAGTAAAAAAAATTCCAGTTGACATTTCAAATACATCTTCAATTCATTATTTTCATCAGTTCAATCTGTTTCAAAAATGTCGCATAGGTGATGTCTAATATTATGAAAAATTATTTATTTCTTATATTAGATTTTGACATAACCATTGTTTAGACAACTCTGACAATATAAGATTTTCCGAATGATTCAATTTGTTTCAATAATTTCACAATGGCAATCTTTGATAGGTTTAACGATTTATTTCTTGTATTGGATCTCGACATGTCTATAGTTTTGGCAACCCTGATGCTATCTATATGGTTTTCTTTGAATTTCTTGTTTTAAATCTGTGAAACTGGATATGTTGTGTACATATTACTAGCTGTCAGAAGATTACCAATGTTTTATATTCAAAAGTGATAAATAACGTAAATTCATGGTAAAAAAAAACATCACGCGCACCGGTGGGCTTATAGCGTGTGGAGCCCATACGAAGACCGCACACCGGTGTGCTTACAGCGGTCTAGTGGTTAAATGTATTGCAGTGTATAAAACCTTTACAGATTGTCGCGGAACACCTATTTAGGTTCAGCGGAACACTGATGTTCCGCGGAACATAGTTTAGGAAACCTTGCTCTATAAAATATAGTTAAAAGTAAATGTTTTTATCAATACAAATGACATCTATTCACTCAGACTAACTAAATCTTAAATAATATTTTAGTGGTAAGAATATGGTCATTCTTGTAACCGAGTGCTCAATGCTCTTCGTCTTAATTGGTTGCGTGGTCAAGGGCTTGAATTTTCGTATAGAAACATTGGTAGGTACACAAATTTTTCGATCGATTTATGGGTTTATATGCCAAGGTTTGAATGTCGGCTTCTGTGGTCAAGTGGGAATAACTTTATCCTGGCATTGAGATGGGGCTGGCTTTCTGGCAAGCTCAATTTCAAATTCAGGATCTCATATGGGTGTTCGAATTGATCTAGAGTGATATCCAAACTTCTCATTGAGCTTATCTAATATTATTTAAACATGACTGGCACATTAGTAATTTATTAACTGTAATGGCAAATATGTTTTATTAACATGTTAAAAAATCTGTGATTTTTCCCTCCATTTGGATCCACCTTTACCAATCCTGAAAACGGGACATAGTGATAAGCTAATTAATAGTCTTTTCCTAGCCCAATCCATCTTTCCTTGCCTGCTCCAAATAATGTGGCTTAGTGACTGATTTACAACCAAATCAGTACAAGACCAAATGCCAAATGCTTCAAGCTTTGAGCGGATATGGTTTGAAAAGAGGCTTTTGTAACGGATCCAATAGTAATATAAATATTGATTACAAAATTAAAAAATCAGTTATCGCAAAGTAAAGATCAGAAAAACAATATTCCAACAAATAGTGTCTGATATACAATAATTACGTTGTAAAACATACCTTTGGGTATTACCGTATCTAATAAAATATATCATTTAAAGCGACTGTTTTCCTTAAGTTGACATTCGGTGATTGTTAGTTTCTAGATTATAACATCGGGTGGACGTCCGACAGACAAGTTTTATTGGATGCTTCTGATATTTACCTCCAAGTTATTGCATTTGAAACTTGTTTTAAACGGAGGTCAATTTATTCATCAAAGAGTCTGTCATAATAACTAGATAAAATATACAGTCGACTGAAGTCAGCAAAATGTCGAAAACAAGAGACAAAACGTTGTTCTTTCTTATTTTGGTGATATTCTCAACACTGGCACAAGAAGAAGGTAATATAAATTTTATCGTTTTATGTAATTTTTTTATGAACGTTATTGCATTTATCAGATTAGGTCATGGGTGCACACGGGGGGCGATTCAGTAGGTCCCATACCGTCCCCAGGATTTATAAATATTTTTATTTTTCTCTCCATCACTTCCCCTCGCCAAATGTAATATAGAAGAGTTTCGTATATCTACTTGTTATGTAACTTTTTGGAATGAAAGGGTCACCATTCTGTGATTTAAGCTATTCCAAAGACGGTCTAAATATTGGGGTTTTGGTAAGATTTCATCGACTTTTGTTGGTGAAATCGGAGGTGACTCGTTACCGCTGATACCGTTGATTTGACAATGCTACAAAACTCTTAAGGCCCTCTGCCGCCAGAGTTTTGTAGGTTCCCAAACCATGGGCTGCTACCCCAAACCTTCTGTGAACAGCGAAGGGTTTTATGCGTACAGTAAGCTTGATGTGTTTTTACTGTAATGTAGCTTTTACTTATAATCGGTATCTGATTTAGGGGTGGAACTTATGATAGGAGATATAAAAGAAGCTTTAATGTAGATGGATGTGAGATTATGTGGTAGACGTAGCGATTTGTTCAATTCGTATAAAATGCTGAAAAAATTTGTTTGTATTTTCCCATAAATTAGGATTCGAAAAACATTATTAAAATTTCAGCCTGCTATAACTTGTATGTGACGGTTTTTCTCATTTTAATATAGGCTACTTTAGTGTCTTCTTCGTTATGTTTTGAACATCGTCGTTACACAGAATAAACCTCCAATGTGCAAAAATCCTGTTTTGAGATAAAGACTAAATATATCTCTTAAATATGTTCTAGCCATTTCCCTCGACATTTTAGGAGCATTTGACAACGCATAGTGGCCAATGATCTTATCTAAATTGACGCGTCGACAGATTCCATCTGATCTATTCAAAATTATCTTGATCTATTTTTCAAGCCGTATTTCTACAGGGAATTCCTTGATCCGACGAAAAGTCACTGGAGGTTGTCCTCAAGGTTCGATTCTTGACCAATTCTATGGAATATCTTATTCAATGATCTCTTGAACCTTCCGCTCCCTCAAAACACCCATATGCAGGCATAATAACCAATGTTATATATTCAAAAGTGATAAATAACGTAAATTCCTGGTAAAAAAACATCGCGGGCACCTGTGGGCTTATAGCGTGTGGAGCCCATACGAAGACCGCACAGGCATATGCTGACGATGCAATAATGCTTATTTAAGGAAACAATAGAAGTAGTCTTGAACAGCTATCAGCTGACTGTTTAAGGCAAGTAGCTGTATGGGGAGACTGCAATAAATTAAACTATGCACCTCATAAAACATGCAGCATTATGCTTGAAGGGAAACTGTCTCGAAAGCCGATAATAAGGTTTAATACAATAACAATTCCTGTTCAGCGAACAAAGTTGGGGTAATATTGGATGACAGATTATCTTTCTTAGACCACGTTAAAACTGCTATAGCTAGCTCTAAGATAAGCTTTGAAAAGGCAGCACGCATGGCTAGGGTAAGTTGGAGCTTAACATTTCCTACGGCGCGACTCAATACTACAAATCAATATTCCTTGGTATTGCGTGTCATGCTGCAATATGCTGGACATATAGATGTGCCCAACGACAGGAAATATGTCAAATACTTCTTCGGGGGCAAAGGTTTCCTCTTCTTGCTATGTCCGATGCCTATCGAACCTGCTCAACCGAATATTTTCCTGTTATATTAGGACTAATTCCTCTAGATTTAGAAGTCCAAAGAAGAGATGTCGCTGTTTGTACGTATTTGATTCTTTTTTTAGAGTTTTGATTAAAACATTTTTCTTCAGAAACCTTCAAAGGTCAAACAACTCAAAAAAGTTTCGTCGAAATCGGATGAATGGTAAAGGAACGCATAGAGGATAAAGAAACAAACAAACATTCATTTTTATATATACAAGATTGTTTGTTTTGGACTTGCGATCTTTGAACTTTTTGCAGCAGTAAGATAAGCGTCATCGTTCATATCAATGTCAGATAAAATGGTTTGAATGCAATCCACCACTAAATATACAGTTTTATTATTTGCATGAAATCAGTAATATTAATTGCATATAATTTTCCTCAAACCAAGAATAGCTTCTTACTATGATGTGTGATTTAAAACGATTATCATGACACTACTATTGTGTATAGAGCCGTTTTACGGTTTTTACGTGCCATGACAATAGGTTTTTTCTTATTTCGCGAAAATCGTCAATCGTTTTCTGTTGCCTAAAAAAATATGAAACGTCGAAATATATTTTTTTTAATAATTACACTTTTATTTAAATGAAAATAGTAAAGGTTTCATTTGCTATACGCCATACTAGATTAAGATTTATTGTAGGTTAACGAGGTTTAATTGTAGGTTAACGAGGTCTGAGACAAAATCGTAGAACAAAGTCTTTTTAAGAAAATGATCGATACGGGATTTGAAATTTATTTAATATAACGATTCTATTAAGATTTTTGAAATGTACCAAAGAGTTCGTTTTTTCGCACTTTTTCTGACTGATATTTAAAGTAGAATTATACTAAATATGTATATATTTTAAAATAGAGCAACACGAAATTCTAGTATATACGTCTCTTAGCAAAAAATAATAATAATAAATAGTAATCATTTTTCGGGGGTACGTTTTTAATACCTTATATTATGATTAAGTCTGTGTCTGTCACCACGCTCAATTCACTACGTTCTACGCTCATTACGTGTCCCTGCGCTCATTTCAAAATTAGGTACATCACCACTCACACACAACCGCACAAGCAAATAATTAAGAAGAGTTCCGGTTGTATGCTTTTCTCAAGGTGGCCCTCCACCTGTGGCGACAACTACAGCCACTCCGAGAAGTGCCGGGGTG
Organism: Himalopsyche phryganea; assembly: GCA_022494535.1. Classification (NCBI taxonomy): domain Eukaryota; kingdom Metazoa; phylum Arthropoda; class Insecta; order Trichoptera; family Rhyacophilidae; genus Himalopsyche; species Himalopsyche phryganea. Next base: position 49,454 of record JAGVSL010000231.1, read on the forward strand.
CCATCTTCAGAAGAAGGCTGTCCACCACTACCAGCGAAAGCTCTCAAGGTTTCCAAGACTGGTCAAAAATCGTGGGATTGTAAGATAATACTCAATTTATTTTATCTACCTACATATGTCCCAATTTTTGAACAATTAAACGATGACCGCTCCCAATGTGGAGCATATCGATTGTAAAAAGGCAAAAGAACGTATTCCACACCAAAAAATATTATGTATAACTGACACAAAACGTGTTAATACACTATTTATATATATATATGTACATACTATCGACTATAGAAAGGCAAAAGGAAGTATCCCTTCGTCTTTTCAAAATATTTTTTTTAGATAATCACAATGTATACAATTTAATACACTTTTTGTGTGTGGATTACTTCCTTTTGCTTTTCCACAGTCGATATGTTTAAACAATAACAAGTTGTCGGTCAGTCTGTTTTCAGAGATGGTAAAGATAAATAGTAAAGCTGGCTGGGGTTAGGAAAAGAGTTACACCAAGCTAGTCACTCTCTATGCGGCCCGTTTTTTGGACCAGCTAGGAGTAGATTGGGGAGGGATGAGAACATCACTAATATTCATTTACCGAATAAAAATTCAATGTATGTATGTTTTCATTGGATGATTCCATCAGAGAAGAATGAAAACATAAAAGTGTGAAACACTCATCTACAGTGCCAGTGCATATGTACACAATTTGAATATTTATAAAGACAGCGCTAATAAAAATTCAGATTATCAAAATTTATAGAAACAATTTAACAAAACGTGATTTTTTACGATCTTCTTACAGACTGCATCGATTTGGCAAACATAATCTTTAGGTGTAAGAGTCTTTTGCACGACGGTCCGAAAGAACGAGAGGTGCTGTGTGCTCATTATGAGGATACCCTTATCCTTGACGATGTGCCTGTTGGAGAAAATGAATTTCCACATATGGTGAGTACCTTGAAGAAATTCCTTATAACAACAAAAAAAATATTGATTGTATGTATTCCTTTTATAAGTGATCCACATTAAAGTAAATTCAGTCTTTTTTCCATGTTCGCTCCGAATGTGAAGCATATGAATACCGAATGGTTTTGTTACTCAGTTTCTCAACCTCTATTTTTCTAAGTGAGTTAGAATATTATATCAAGATAGGTCTTAGCTAATTCTTTACTAATCGCTCCCGCTGCACTCCGTTTTCAAGATAGGTTGGTTGAGAAGGAATCTTAGACATCACAGACAGCCATGCCTTCGAATATAAATCCATTAATCGATTGAAAAATAAATTTATGAAACTGTACTTACAGGAACTCGAATCCGTGAGCACCTTAACTGAAACTAACGACATTGAGCACTCCGCTAAATCTTGATATTTTCGTTCTTACAGGCACTTTTAGGGTACGGAGACTTGGAGACAGCATTGTGGGAATGTGGTGGTACACTTATAAGCAACAGATGGGTGCTGACTGCAGCTCATTGCCTTTTCAGCAGATCTGCTGGGTAAACTAAATGAAATTAATTAGCCAACCCTTAATTTCTTATATTTATGCTCGTAATGGATTGAAAAATAGATATTTTATATAATATATATGATCTTGATACAATTTAATTAAAATAGTGAAATTTTAAATGGATTTTTAGAAACACATTCTAATTTCTGTTGACCCTTTAAGTCAACAGAAGGCCGAACTATCGATAAACTTAGACTTGCGAGGATTTTTCGGCGCAAATTCTGATGCATCATATGAGAAATAATGACGTAACATTTTAATCTATTGCATGTATGTAAATATAATGTTTTTATTTGGTCTCAAGTTTCAATATTTGAACAGTCAAGACACCAAATATTCAGGTTTTTTTTAATCACATAGGATGAATTCGAATGAAAAGTCTTGAGATCAACTCGAGGAGAAAAGACATCACAAAAATCTAGGATCTCAAATTTAAACTGAAAAAATCCAAATGTAATGTTTACCTTGACGGGACTTGAATCCAGGCACACCTGATCGCTAGGGCAGTGCTCTTACCACTAGACCATAGAAGCCGACTATATCATAGTTTCTGCAATATTTTTGGGGCCACTCCATATTTTCGTATCAATATGGTACATGGAAATGAACATAAATAGGCAAAACAGCTTCTTAATTCACAAATGAAAAAGAAGAAATAAGAAACCAGAATGAATACAGTTAGAGAAACCAGTTTCTAGTTTAAAAAAATCTAAGATGAAATATTTTTGTCGTCATCCTCTTCATTTTACAATGAAGATAAGAAATAAAATTCCACATACACAATACCAATGTCAACCGCTATACTTACATGGTTAACATAACTAAAGTGTCGTCCATGTATTGAAGTCGGGTGCTCGAATACCCTTAGCATAATATATTGATTTTTATAACAAGTACATATTTATTAAATATCAATCCAACATACTAGCTTTCTATGATGCCGTCAATGTGTGATGGGTTACAGACTGAATTGCTAACTACTCTTACCGTGTATGAAAACTTGATTAAAAAAAAACAATACTAGAATTATCACTGTTGATTTAATCAAATACGTAAATAAGTGTAATCGAATGCTCAAACTGATATACAGTTATCAGTAATATTAAAATTATTTTCTCCGTTTTTTCCCAATTTTCCCATGCGCGTTTATTCCAGGGTTTAAGCCAGCACCTTACGGGAGACTCTGAATTTAATTGCAACTCTATGTGCGGGATGGTATTTTCTACTCAGGAAAGTTTAATGACTCATCAGAAGGATGATTGTACAGTAGAGATCTGCATAGAGTGAAATTTGATGAAATTACCCAGTACGAGCCCGCTCATTTCAAGCCCGACCCGGTCCGGACCAGGGTCATAATACCGTACTTACTACCCACACCCGCTCCGAAGCCCAAATTTTTATTTCTTGGCCCGAAAAAAACCCGATTTAAAAAAATTTAAAACACTGAACGTTCCCAACATTTTCATATGTATTAAAATCTATTATTTCACGAAACGATTCCCAGTCATCACTTTTGATTTTGATTTTTAGCGAATCTATTGTATTTGTTAGTAATGATTTTTTGGCACACCGAACTCTCAACCATCTAAAGTCAATAGAAAGCAGATAGTTACTGAATAATATTCACAATTTATTAATGTACGAACGAATATTAAAATTTACTACCACCATTGTCGGTGATTCCTAAATAAACAAAGCATTGTTTCATTCTACGCATCAATTAGATTTCACAATTTTATTGTCTTATCGGCTTCGTGTTCCTGAGAAGTTATTTTAGTTATTACCTTCTTGTTATCAATAGAATTTTGTTACCATGTCCCGAAAAAATTTTCCGAATAATAAATTCCGTGACCAGCCCGGCCCGAGCCCGAATCTCATTTGTCTCTACCCGCCCGTATCCGGCCCACGGAGCAAGCCCGGGCCCGTCCAGATCTCTACTACACGTATTCTTATTTGTTTTTATCATTTCAGAACTGATGTAAAGTTTGTGCGTTTGGGATCACCGGAAAGGAGTGCTCGAATCGACACAACTAAGCTTTTTACTGTCACACAAATTGTTGAACACCCAGGGCGTGAAGGAATTTACCCTCGACAGCAATACAATGATATTGCGCTATTGCAACTGGACAGAGCGTGAGTATTACAATTTGCTAACAATACATAAATAAATAAACAATGAACAGTTATATAAAAAGCCTAACTAGCCAAACATAGACAAGTTTGAGTATTCTTTTGACGATTGAAATAACAGAATTAAAGATACTAATCGTTAAACGCTATATTTCAAAAAGGTTGCAAGTCACACTTCTGTAATTATTTTTTTGTATGCTAAAAATACCTATGATCACCATAAAATTTGCTAAATATGTCGGTATGATGTATTATGATTAATTTATACTCATTAAAATTATAGAAAGAAATACTTAATAATATTCATGAGGCAAAATTAAAATGTAATTTTAAATAAAGAATGATTTAAGCCAGGCCGCATGTGGCCCGCGAGCAATTTTCGTATTTTTTAATAAGATCCACATTTTTGTCTTCAAACACATGCGTGAAACCGAGCCGATCTGAGGTTAGCACAGTGTATATATATCACGTGCATGTTTACGAGATTCCACTGAACTAGTTTCAACTTATGAAGCCGACAACCAAAGACCGATACGATCATCCTGCAGTTTATATTGCGTTGACTTGGTGTTCTTCTTTGCGCTAGTAGTGTTACAAATAATATTTTACACTCTTTCATAAAATGAGTAAAAGACGAAAAATGTTCAATGAGCATCACGTGTTCAATGAAAAGTGGAAAACAAAATATTTTTTTTTCTTACGTAGATTAGATGACTATTTGTCTCACTTGCCGGGAGAGTGTATCAGTGATGAAAGAGTACAATATTAAAAGTCATTTCACTACTAAGCGTAACGAATATGGTGCTAATTTTACTCCGAAAGCAAAAAAGATAACAGCTGATGAATTGATTAAAAATTTATCTAGACAACAAAATGTGCTCACGCGGCAAATTAATAAAGAAACTAATAGTAGTTTAGGGGCAAGTTTTATTATTGTCCATATAATTGCAAAAAAGCAACACACGGTTTTCTGATGGAGACTATATTAAAGAACGTATTACTGAAGCTTGTGGATTTATATGCCCTGATATTTAAACCCAAATTTGAGAAGTGAAGCTTATCTCGGCGGACCGTAGTAAGAAGAATAATTGAAGCTATCGATAAAAATTTAAATGACCAATTACAATCAATATTATAATCGATGACACTCGATCACTATCGACGAAAGTAACGACCAAAAGAATACCGCACAGTTATTAATTTTCATATGTGGACGTACCTCTAAATTTGAAATTTATGGAGAGCTTCTTTCAATGGAATCTCTGAAAGACCGAACAACAGGAGCTGATATATTGGAAAAAGTTGAAAATTGCTTAACAAAATACAATTTACAATGGAACAAAATTGTAAGCGTAACAACTGATTGAGCACCAAGTTTGACGGGTAAACATGTTGGAGCATTAAAGAAAATTCAGGATAAAAGTTTTTGAAAACTATCATTACAATTTAATTGCAATTTATTTTATTATACATCAACAAATATCGTGTAAAAATGAAAAAAAAAATGATAAAATACTTAAAACCGTTTCATTACTATCATTAAATTGTTCCTTTTTTATGTAATATTTCTTTTTCGTGCTAATAAATAGTGTGTATATATATATACATGGTATTTTACTTACGACCTGTCGCTCAATTTGAACTCCTGAATTTGGCCGTTCATCCGAAAAGTTTGCCCGCCCCCCTGGTTTACACTGAAAACTGGGTTAAACTAACGATGTCGTCGCTTGGCATGCTACACTGCATTATCAACAAAAATCGTTTTCAGGAGAGAGAAAAAGTCGATATTTTGTTAATTTGTGAATTAAATACAAATTGAGTTACAAGTTGCCTACATACATGAATGCACATTCGCGGAAAAACAGATTTACAATCGAATGATATTAAAAGTAAGTTGTAGTTGGTATTTAACTGTCTGGTTTTGCATACCGAACGACGATGTATTTTTCATCTTCCCGATGCAGATTTTTTACTGTTAATTTACTTTACAGTGCATCGTTTGGACCATCTGTAATTCCAGCATGTCTTCACGTAGGATCAGCAAATACTCAAAAAGCAGTAATAACCGGATGGGGTGTTACTAAATCGAAAGGAGTGCAGAGTAATGTTCTTCAAAAGGTACAATATTTTTTAATCCTGCCCACTCTCAATGTGGGACATATAGACTCTTAATGGTGTATTGCAAATATTGCAACTCACTCACTCAATATCTCTTTACAGATAGCGTAAGTATAAAAGGATGGGGCCAAGAAATGCCTAGCAGTCTATCTATCACTCTCCTATCATACTGTTTTCAAAATCGCATTGAAATGGAAATGTCACAGATATCCATGGCTTTAGATTCAAAGCTTGAAAAATGATAATTATATGATGATGAATGATTTTGTAGTCATTTGGGCCAAACTATATAACATCACCTATATTAACAGTAGAAGATATTTTTGATCAATAGATAGTTGAGAAAGAAAATGATGTGTGTAAAAAAATATTTATCGTCAACATTTAATAGAAAGTCACTGAGTGCATTTTTCACAAAAATGGACTATTGGACATATTATAAACATACTAGTTGTCAGAAAAAGTTTACAACATAACATACCTATACCCCCAAATCCACAAGTGTCAAAAACCAAATACAGGAATGGGAACACACAACACATGAGGTTTTTAGATTGATTACAAATTTTCAAACGGTTCTCTTAAATATTTTGCAATTGATTACGTTTTCTCTTATGATGACGATATGTATGTTTTCAATTGGCTAAGCTAAGAGGGCTTTGTCATCTTATAGATAGACTAGAATATAAATATGATGTTCTTTTCAGGTCACAGTAGAGGAATTTCCATATATCAACTGCACTCAAGCTTATCCTGAGTCTCCTCGAGCATTACAAGGTGTCATCAATGAAACACAGATCTGCTATGGTATCAAAAATGAAAAGGATTTATGTGCGGTAAAAATTCTTTTCCGTTAACCTTCTTCTCTTATCCATTTATTACTTCATTATAATCTTCACAATGTGATAATAGAGGGCAGCTGCCTTTGGCCTCAGAATTTTAGTGGTCGTACCCTGGCCTCACATTTTCTCTGAAAAGCCCTGGTTGAGCCCAAGTAGCTTAATTGATGATATTTCAAACAATATTAAACTATCATCGACATTAAAAATTAAAAATCAATACTATTAATATAATCCTCTAGAATGAGATATATTAAAAAATGGTTGATTACTTTAATAACCTTTTCATTTTTCGTTTAGGGCGCCTCTGGTGGTCCACTCCAAATATCAAATAAAAATGTCTTCTGCACATATACTGTCATAGGAGTCTTGTCAGTGGGAAGAGGTTGTGCGAATCCTGGTATTCCAGGAATTTACACGAGGGTTGCAGCTTACATTCCCTGGATTGAGAGTATCGTTTGGCCGTAGAAGTCTCAAAATGGATGAAGTAAAATCACATTAGGAATAGTAATCATAATATGAGAATAAGTTACTGAAGGTAGCTTAAGTTATCTTGCAAAAAACAAAATAATATGAACAAAATAACAAAAAGACATTTTTTAGATATTTCACCTTTTGTGTAGTCAGTAGAGAGTAACTTAATAAAGAAATACGTCTTCAAAATTATAATTAAAATAATATATCTAAGATTTTTTAAATTTACATTGCTAGGGTAATAGCAGTCACTCGATTTTCTCGTTACTCAATAAAAGAGTAATAATGATTATAATGTGATTTGATGAACATTGTTGATGAAATTTATGAATAAAAATTCTTGAATGATAACTGTTTTTATTTTCATATTGTAAGAACCAAATGAATTACCTTGTTAGATTATATTATCTAGACTTCTAAATCTTTCACGAGTGAGACTTTTATGTAAGTACGCAGCCCAGTTAAATTCTTTACAGCTGAATCTTCCAAACTCCCCGTTGCTGTATCTTTTACGTGAATGATTTCGTAAAAAACATAAATTAACAATTGAAAAGTATTGATATTCCCATATTAATAAATTCATCTCATGGTCACCCAACTGAACTCAACCAACTAAATTTGGAATGATTGTATATATTTATCCTTTCTTCGAATTGTATTTTAAAACCCAAAACCCATAAGTGTAAAATCGCTGGTAATTCTAACATTAGTTGGCCACCGGCATTTCGCTACTTTGTCAATGCGTCTGTTTTCCCAACAAAGATTAAGGCTTTTCTCGGAATTTTTAACTCAGGTAGCAGTGTGGGTCCTAGACTTATAATATTTTATCTTGCAAGAAGATGCCGGTGAATTGGTAAGGTGTGCTTGGGCAGTGAGCTGCAAGCTGGTGACAAGTAAATTTAGAGTCTCCCATAAGGTGTACTTTCTTTTTATGTCTTGCAAGTAGAAATGTATCTATCTTAATATTCCTTCTTACAGAGGTCACAGGTAATGATGCGAGGCTGAGAAAACTGGGTTTTAAACCGAATGAAAACCAGGCTTAAGCCCTGGAATAAGCTCGCATGGGAAAATTGGGGAAAAAACGAGGAAAAACAACGTTAATATTAATAATAACTGTATATAAGTTTTAGCATTCGGTAACACTTATTATCAAAGCGTGGCATTTTTGACGTATGCACACATTGTATCCCCAGATTCAGACTATCGTGAGTTATTAGTTTGGTGATATAGATGGAAGTAGGTAAGGAACTTCATTCAAGATTGGATCACGTATGACATCTTTGTATACCTGAAGCCAACACAAAATATTTACGGAAACGTTCCTGTTTTTATGTATGAAGTTAAACTCGGTGCTAATTATATATCTATATGTGCACCTTGACTCAATATGTTGAAAAAGCTATGAAAAATATCATATTTCACAGTTTATTCCCAATGTTACGGGGTTTTTTTCCGCCATTTCAAAAATCCCGGATTTTATGCATCACTATTCGCGCATTAGCGAAAAATGCAAACCTGCGAAGGAACGCATTTCGAAAGATTTCAATAGCCGGTAACGGTAACGCACATTTATGGTAGCCGGTGCACGGGCGATTAGAATGAAGAATACGTCACTCAGATTGCAACAACTGTTACAGGCAGTCTTACGTGGATGAAGTCTTTGCGAATGTGAGGCGGCGTGACGTAGTTCAAAAATATTAATCGTTCTCCACCAATGGGAGTGTCTTACGTGATGTGTTACGAAATCATGCGGCGCGCCGATACAACGGGAAGTTCGCCAAACGCCGCCACACGCTCGCAAAACTTCGTCCACCCGATTTGCCGCGTTAGAGCTTAGTATATAAATGTGGAACTTTAAAGTAGTTTTTTCATTGCTGCGTAAAATAAATATTTAAGGAACATAGAGAAAAAAGGTTTTTTAATTTCAGAATTTCAAGGCATGCGCCGTAATTACCGCATGTATGGATCACTAATTGTTGAATAGGACCATGCCACTATTTCTATTCCACAATTAGAATTTTTTAGATAATAATTTCAGAGCTCTTGTTGGGGAATAATTTTGGCTCTTTCTGGTAGCATTGCCGTTGACACACATTTGACATGTTATTTTTACCACTTTAACCAATTTAATTTATCATTATATCCAATTTACACAAATTAAATTTACACACTGATACAAACAACATAAAAATGTCGTTCAAAAAGGATCTAATATTGTTACTTAAGCCCTATTACTGGGTAAATATAATTATGAGCGTTTCATACATAATTGCCAAGAGAACGCCAATAGTGTGCAGCACAATTTTTCAGCAGGCTGACTGTGAATTGAATGGCAGAGAAACTGAGATTTTGTTCTTTTTAATTATAGTAGTAATGATAAGAACGAGGAAAGCAGGGAGCGTTACTATGATAAATTATCTAACTTCGGCATTTATATATACTAAAATTGCTAATTTAATTCTATGGTTCTATTCAGATCCCAGAATGGGAATTGTGTATGGTATTCTGTTTGTTCTATTCGGATTAGTGTTACCCGAGCCGACTTATTCAGGACCCGAGAACATCGTTTATTTCAGGTTTGTTAATTAATTTGTTTTCTTGTCACCTATTAAATATATACAACTACTGATAAAACATAATCAAATGTGACCCCACCTGGGCCGTTAAAATAAAATCCAAAACCATGCTTTGGTTTCACAGTAGTTGTGGATTGTTTGAATATTATGCAGTTCTGTCCAGCTCAAAAATAAGAGTAGACAAGATAATGCAGTAAAACATGTTCAAAAACTCTAATCAAACCATACCTATGCATAAATTGATGAATACTTTAATTTAGTGGATTTACTGACCTGTAAAATATATTATTTGTTTAATAGGAGCATTCATTTTAAATTTCAGGGGAGCACAGAATATGGAAGAAGAAATGCAGCGCGATAAGAAAGTTGTATGGCTTGTGTGCTTTTATACAGCCTGGCACCCTGCCTGTGTCAACTTTGCTCCAATCTTCTCACAGCTATCTGCTGATTTTCATTTGGCTAATTTGAAATTTGGAAAGGTTGACGTAGGAAGGTATATTTCTAATTCCTTTTATATCATTGAGGCATTTTCCCATTCTACTAGGTGTGTGGTGTGTTTGTATGAGCTTTGAAAGCAGTTGGAATGTATGCTTATTGTAAATCAAATCTTGCTACTGCACATTTTGCACATGAGAGTAAGGCTCATTTTTTGTGAGATAAAAATACTCCACTATTTACTTACAATCAACTTGAGATTGAAAATTCCCTCTTTATGAAGATTTTCATATAGATTGTTGAAATAAATGAGTTAATGATTGGATCTCATTTTAAAGACGACAGAGCAGGTCTCGGCCAAATGATATAAATTAGAAAAATAAATTGACCACTTTTTGAAAGGGAAACATCATTTCACGTTGGGTTTAAGTTTAAAAATTCTGACCCGGTCATTTGATGTAAGCCACTATTATATCGCCACTCCCCACGTATAATCCCGTGTCTGCAAGCATGAGAATTTACAGCAGTACATTTCAAAGATTCGTAACACAACTCACCATATAATGTTCTCTATAAAAACAGTTTTTACTCTCTCCTGATTAATTTCAATTTTGAGGGTTATCTCTTGATCAATTGACCAAAACACCGTCGATATGAAGTGAATGAAAATTATTTTACTGAAAGCTTTCTTTTAACACCAAATATTTATTTTTTTGCCATTGATCGTAAGCTGCACATATTGAAAGGATTTGGTACTTCTAATTAACATCATCAAGTTATGATACACATTTGCATTCAAGTTTAAGAAAATTATGGATTGTATTCTATTAATTATACGACTTTTAACACCCGGCAAGTCAGTACTCTTAATTTTTCTTTTATTTAAATAAATGCTGTCAATAAAAATACATGTATGCACAGTGGCAGCTGATGACAGTAGTAACGGTTAAGGCCAGGAACCAATTTTTTTTTAAAAATTTCAAACTAAACATAAATATAATATATATTGATAAATATAATCATAACATAATAGGTTTTCAATAAGAAAATATTGAAAAAATAAATATACAGACAAGACGCAAAACAACAACACAAAAATCCAGAAAAAATATTAAATACGAAAACATTATAATTACAAAAAAAATATTATTATTTGGTTAATAATTATAAATTTGAAAGGCAAACAGTGTACATAAATATGAAAACATTTAATAACGCCTAGGCTTACCGTAATAAAATATGAAATCATATGTGGATGGGCCCACGCCAGATGGCCTCTAAGCTTTAGGACAAAACACATGCTGCAAAAAAAATGTGGCTCGTTCGCTAATCTAAATCAATTCGAAAACCTAAATTAAATTGTTGTCAGGGCGCGGCCCTTAAAGACGAGCCGCCCCTGTGTGTACTATAAATGCATACACACTTTCTTGTTTACTAGTAATAATATACAACCCCTCCCCCTCAGGTTACAGTGTCACTTGCAAATATTCGCTCTCTGTGTCTGTGCAGAAATGAAGTGTTGGGCTCTGCGTTTTAGACAGATAAATCAACACAAATACATAATTTAATAAAGCATTACCATTATACATATTAATTTCATACAAACAAATCCAGTCTGAAGGGGACAGATCCCATAACCAAATAGTGCTGGCAATAGATTTTGTTTCACAATAATATCAACACGAATTGTATTATTCAATTTTATAATTTCTTGGCATGATTATGTGGATATGAAAGAAAAATGTTTTGCTCGTCTCTAATTTATCCATTTTGTGAATATCATTATACTACCTGTTTCTTAAAATATTCTCATACTTATAATATGAAAAAAAATAGTAATTCGAGTTCTCGAAGGAATTAACCGTATACCAGGGTACTTGTTAATCTGGCCGGTATCCCTTATAAGTTATTCACTTTATCAATGTTGGTTTCATTGTTACAGATACCCAGAATCTGCTGTTAAATTTGGAATTCTGGATAGTGCATTGAGCCGTCAATTGCCAACACTCCTCTTAATGAAGGAAGGCAAAGAGAAAATGCGTAGACCTGAACCTGATTCAAGAAATAAATTGCAAAAGTGAGTTGTATCTTTGTTATATCTTAGCTTACAAAATATCTCTCATTTAAATTTAAAAAAAAAAACCAAAAATAACAAATATATATAACACAAAATACCCCTTACGATTTAAATGTATATGATGTAAATTATAATATGACATGCCCCATCGACAAAAATCTACATAAATAATTTTTATATCGCCAGATTCCTGTTCTCTGAAGATAACATCAAAGCCGCTTATGATCTTATTGGATTACATAAGGAATGTAAAGATGCATTAGCTGCTGCTAAACCAAAGGCGCAGGCCAAAAAGAAGGACGAATAAGACACTGCAAATAAAATAATGTTCCATCAATTGTTCAAAACTTTTTCAATCACTGCTTTGAAGAAATATTTCTTTCATAATATGATACATGAAAAGTTTACAGAACATTTTGCAAATTTGTAGCTTTTAGCTAAACCTATGGGGAGTATTGATATGCCCTACATAAAACACACTGGCAATTTGTTTTCAAAGATATCATCAAATACGATTTACTATAACTTAAAATAGCATCACTATATCGCATTGGTTCGTCGTTTAATTTACAGTATTCTAAACATTAGAGGCTGGATATGCGGTGGAAAGGCTCCCAAATAATGTGACAAATGGGGTAGGTTTGTCTGGTAATACAAAATTGTGTGGGATCCATCACTTAGCTGGTCGAAAAATAGTTTAAATCGTGAGGCATAAGTGATAGATTCCTTAACTCATTCATTGCTGACACCGCCTGACGCGCATTGATTGTCACGTGGGTGATATGCCATTAATATCTACGAATTTTAGTCAGCAAACGTATTAAGTGATTACGTTGAAATTGTCAGAAATGCCATATGAGTATTTTATGTAAGGCGTGTTTATATTTGTTAATGAAAATGATGTTTCATATTCATAGTATAAATATAGATCTACTTAGTTAAATATGCGGACATCCCATGTGTTCATAGCATGGCAATGCAGTTTGTATATGCATACATTATTTTGTATTAAAATATTATTTAGTTTAACATGCATTTGAAGCATATCTAGAGTTGTAAAGGTCTCAATAACTGGTTACGTTTTAAATCTGTAAGTGAATTAGGAATCTATTGTAAGATTTTTAAAATTATATTTCCATAATTTGAACAATTTTGGTTAGTTGATCTAGTCTGTATTATTTAAGTTCAAATTTTATTTGAATTCATGATAGCAATTAGAGTGGGATGGGATTTCCATAACCACATTCTACGACTGTCTCCTCCAATATTCTTTTAATAGTCGCTTTGGAAGGATTTTTTGTACATATGTTCAAATACTTCAAAATGTGTAAAGATGATAGACAATTTTCACATGCGTGTAAATGATATTATTATTAGAAACAAATCTACACAATCCACCGTTTTTTTGAATTCTGGAGCTATGAATTTTAATGTTTGATTTTTTAATAAAATGTTGTATTCTGTTAGTTTCTCTTCTTAGTGTCTATGGTTACATTGAGGAAAATTGATTATTGGTGTGTAGAGGAAATTACATTTATAGTTAAAATAGTAATATTGTTTAACCTGTTTTTTTCCAACCATGTCTCAATGGGGGGAGCATATGAATGTGTGATGGGAATGTCACCAGATTTTTTTTTTTACGAGAACTGGTTGTTATTCAGTCACTCTTTTTTCAGAGAAGGTAGATCTGGGAAAGGACTAGTAGTTACTTAATTGTTCTCACTTTGCTGTTTTTAATATCCGAGTGGTGGGCAAGGAATCGAAAAAAATAAAACCTTTGGACAAAAATCTGCAAATTGATTAAAAAAAATAGCTTTGGGGCAGATAAAACGTTGAGCAGTACCCTAATACAATATAAAGTAAGTTTTTTTTGGTGAACTACTTCACTGAAGTTCCTCAATACTAACATTGCCCCAAGCGAATGTGTGATGTTAACAGTCACTGTTTAATTAAACTAAGAGTACATTGATTTCTCAGAGCAACTGATTAAGTTGGTGAATAGTTCTGTGCTGAGGGCTAAAGAGACACTGCAACACCATACTCACATGTTTTGTGAAGTAACAGTTGTGATTATATACACCCAGCGTTTGTAGTAGAATAACTCGCCAGGCGAGTTGTCAGCACCTACATCAATATTATTGCTAATTATGGTCCGGTTAATGCAAGTATTATACTGCTAGGAAATCTTCATATTTAATTGAAATACAATTTTTTTTGATACATTTTTTATTAATAACAAATATAACTAAATTTATAAAGATAGAATACATAACGCCATCAAAATTCATTAAGTGTGCAATGGCTCACCAGTCAGAATGCTTTATAATTTTGAAAAATTTAAGTTTGACACTTAATAAAACATATACAGGATGTTTTATTTGTATAATAATCTTGAAGAACATTTTAGACAAATGGTGCTTTGTTAGTCTGACAATCACACGCAGCGGGAGAGTTAGTGTGAACACCAACACCCGTGTTTTAACGTTTATATTGTCTACAGGATTTTTGTCCGATGTCTCATGTTCCACTAGTGAAATATAAAAGATAAGTTTAAGATTTTATCAGAAATTTGTGATGAAAAACTATAATGGGTTCAAATTCACCAAAAATGGAAATGTGTAATTTCTCAAAACACTTGAACAGGGTATCAAAGAATGCATGATGGAAAATAATCATTAGTAAATATGCTTTTTAACATGTCGCTCTTTTCTGCTTGAAAAAAATACTCAATGCAGTTGTGTAAGAAATTTAATTATGAATAAAAAATTCCTAATTATCATACATAGGATTCAGAGAAACCAATAATATACGCAGAATACGAATATAACATCAATGTGACCATAAGACGTCAAATGGAACAATCCATAGAGCAAATTTAACATTTGGTGCAGAGTAGTATTTAGGATAATTTATTGGTTTCCATGATTTCAATGTTGGATTTTATGCCAATTTCATATCTGTAATTAAATTCCATATAGAACGGCATTGTTTTTAGCAGAGATTTTTGTAAAGCATATTTACCTCATCATTTCACAATAAAGAATTCTTCAGTTACCATTTTTACCAAATGATTCATGAAATACCGTTTATAGTGGATGGATTGGATAATACCTTGTGTGGGAACATACATTAATTCGTGCATTACAAATAATATGCAGGCTTTAAGAAATTCTCATTGGAAGTTCTCCTTTGATGGCGACACTTCAGCGCATTGTTACTGCGTATTCCAGTCTCATTTCGCATTTTCCTCTAAAATTATATTAGAGAAATTATCTCAAGGAGTATCATAACAGTCATGCAAGATACTGGCAATGCTAGGTATAGGCTTTAACTAGCGCATTTTTCATATATATCAGTTGACTGAGAAATATCTGCAAGAATTGGTTAGATAAGCATAAAATTAAATGTCACATATTCATTACAGACATATTTGTGGCACTTTAGACAAAATAATGTGGCTTCCTGGCAGCAATTCCATATTCTTGAAGCGCCGGGACCAGATCCTCCATAGTCATCGTATATTTTTTTTCCTTATTGCCCTTTTGGTTCTTAGAATTACTGTGGCTAGACGATGTATTCGTTGACCGTGTCTTACAATGCTGCAGAGCGTCGTTGGCTACGTCAGACAGAAACTTCTGCGAAGCGATCGCTATTAAGCGGATCAATCTAGGATCATGCGACTCGAATCCTGACATATTGAGATAATGCGCAACAACTGCGTCAGGTATTGTGGGACTGTAGTCTTCTAGTTGTAATAGAAAATCGCTCAGTGCATGACCAGCGCAATTTTCGTCGTCGATCACCATTGCGTTTGCTGGCGAATTTGATGCGCTCGGAGATCCACTGGCTGCCATTTGCATGTTACTGTTGTTTTTAAAGTTCATTTGGATAATTTATTGTAGAATTTCAAATAAATATGATGAGAAACTACTTTTACCTTTGAGAATAAAATGACGTACAGAATAGTAGTCTATGCGTACATTAAATCGCTACCATAGCCATTAGAAGTCTATGGGTATATTATCTATGAGTCTATGGTCTTACATGAAGAAAGAATTTGTTGACAAATAATGACTTGTCTGTAAGCAAATATGAATGAGTATAGGTACCTACCTATTTATTTTTAATAATTTTTATTTTTAAAAAAAAGCAGCTCATTTATCATGATTTTACATTCATAAACCTTAAATAATGCTATTCTTAATCCAAACAATTGAATTAATTATAATTCAATATTCGTTTTCTTACAAAAAAATTGACAAATTTTTAAAATTAACGAAAGAAATATTGAAAATTAGGCAAAGTAACCCCATTTGACGGTAACAATAATTATAAATATTCGACCTCAGTAAAAAGTATAGCTTTGAGAATACATTCTTTAATATAATTACCATCAGAGATTTTTTTCCATTTAACGCGGTAGAGCGGCGTTTCGGCACCTTTTTTCAAAGTACTTTTTATTTTTTTTTTCAAAATTTCAAAATCAATTAGACAAAACAACTTACATAATTATAATCTATATTTTTGTTATTCGTCAAAATAATAAAATATGTTATTGTAATGAACCGGATGAGTTGTGGATGTATTCGAAATTGGCGTTCTCCTGTGGCAACCAGGGAGACCACTCGTGGTCAAGGACTGATAACGGCCAGTAACGTCTGACGTTTGTGATTGAATGCACGTGCTTAGCGATTGACAATGTGCGGAACATTTTATTTACTGACTTTTACATAAATTTGATGTCATTATTTTCATTTCCTTTATTTTTTAGTGCAAAAGTTTAAAAATAATCCTATTACTTCTCAACCGCCGATTCCGCTAATAAAAAGTCAAAAACAATAACAGAAACGACGACAGAAAATATGGAAATATCGTTTCAAGTTGATGTTCCTGAATCATCTCAAGCTGATCTTGTGGAGCAATGACAAACTTAAAACGATTGGCCGAACTGCTGGTCATTAGGTCAAAAAAACGATTTTTGCTCAAAAAACGAATGGTTGAACATACACACAATCAAACACAAAGCAGTGTTAAAAATTATTTCTGAAGACGAAAAAATGAAAACTGAAAACATTTTTTAAAATCATTATAATATCTAGAAAAAGTGAAAAAAAAAAATTTTTCAAATTGTAACAAAGCAGTGTTAAAAATTATTTCTGAAGCCGAAAAAATGCAGACTGAAAACATTTTTTTAAAATCATTATAATATCGAAAAAGTGAACAGCAAACATTTTTCAAATTTAACTTTAGTCTTAGTTGCATATTTCAAATATAATGTTAGTATTTAATTGTTTCTTTAACTTTAGATATAACATGTATAAAATAAAAAATAAATCCAAAAAAATGTTTTTTTTTGTGCGCTTTGTGGCATAGGAACAGCTGCTTTAAATTTCATTTAAATGATATTTGAACATAGTTTTATTCAGTAAAAAAGCTTGACATGAAGTGAGTTCCGGCACCTTCTTTTAAAAAAAAGCCCTGATTACCATTATTATTAATTGATGGACTATATTCTGTGGATGTCACATGAAGTACAATCCACGTTAATATTTTCAAAATTCAACTTCCAAATATCAATGTTAGCCAACACCCGTAATAACGCCAACATCTTAATGAGTAAATATAAAAAAAATACTATTTATTTGTAATATTATAGACATTACTAGTACCTACTTACCCACGTTTAGTTCTTAGTCTATGGATGAAACTATGGATGTGTCAAAATAATTGAAATCGCAGATGGCTTGTAGGATTTTTCGTTTGCCCGTTTTGTGAATGTTGAATCGCATTGTTCTTTTTGTTTTCGATACCACACAAATTTTATGAAAAATGGCGAAAGAAAGCAACGAACCAATATCTTTCGAAGACGTTTGCAGGATGTGTGCCTCGAAAAATGGAGCTATATTCAATTTGTTTGCTCTGGAAAAGATAGGTGATGAATCGACGACACTAAAAGACCTCGTTTTATTGTGTACGGAAATGACGGTAGGTATTTGTTAGTATTCTTATAAAAACCAATATCCGACATTAATTTCGATCCATTTTCCCGCCTTTTCAATTATCAAAATAAGAAATTATTTTGGCGGCTAATTCTTCAATAAGATGTAATCTACAAAACGACAATCGAAAATGAAAAATTCCATCTGCCTAGTAAAATATTTAAAAGTTATGTTTGATTTAAAAAATAACGACGATGAGTAAAACACATTTTTTCGGAAGGATTAAGTGTTTGCCACAGTATATATTCATAAATTATGTCAAATATATATTTATGGATAACCCAGAACACTTAACATAAATTGACCTATAATGGAAAAAGTTTAAAAAATGTGGGTATGCTATTTATTAAGATTTCTATGGTGCACCGCTGCTAAATAAATTCCAGCTTTATATTATAGAAAATATGTGAAACAAACAAAGTACACAAACCTTTACAATATGAACCCAGGTAGCTATATAGCGCCTTTTCATATCTTATTGAAATCAAATAATCCCTTAAGATTAATAACCCAGTATATTTATAATTAACATAACAATCATATTAAAGTCATAAATAAATATTTCAGTTATGCTTAAAATTATTTCAGTCATACTGAGAAGAGGAAAATTTGAAAATTTTTGTAAATAAGCTTTGCAATATTTTCACCAATTTTTTTGCCAGCAATATTGTTTATTTTGTTAAATGATTGAGATTCAATTTTGACATGATTTTATGAAATAATTGACTAATTGAATTGAATCTAGTGTGTCAAAATTAATAGAGTTATAAAATTTCTGTATTGTAAAATTATCCCTAAAAAAATTGAGAAAGAATTACTAGAATCATTGTAACAAATTGCAATTTTTGTGAATTGATTGATAAATATAAAAACGTTTTTAACATTTTCAGATATCAGATGATGATAGGCTACCTGTTAATGTGTGTGAGAAATGCCGAGATCATTTAATACAATGTTACCATTTTAACAAAATTGTAATAGAGACTCAAGCAATCCTCCAGAGTATATATTTCAAAACTGATATCAATTCTGCAAAGAGAGTTATCAATGCAGACAAACTTCAAAACAAAGTGAATTTATACAAAAGTATCCAGAGAAAATCTAATGAAAATTCTGAGAATGTGACTAAACTAAATCAAATAAACATCTTGAGAGGGTCAACAAAACTTACTCCGAAAGCTCGTAAAAATATTCTAAATGAGTGTTATAAGGAGATAAAAATTCTCCCCAAGTCAACAATTGATAAAAAAGCAAAACCTCTTGTAATATATGATAATAACTTATCAAACAATGTAAAGTTACACACAAGCCCCGTAATTATAATACCCACTGGAAGTACAAACAACGCAGTACCTACCTTTTTTAATCAAGAGACAACTATAAAGCCAGCAAAATTGAATTTAAGTAACTCTTTACAACCGAATCTTGTTTACCCGTGTCCGAAATGTTCTAAGCAATTTATATCAACGATTTATTTAAAAACACATTTAGAACAATTTCATGGAGAGATAGGAACTGCGGTTGAATGTTCTCTTTGTAATATTGAATTCGGATCACAGGAAGAACTCACCGAACACAACTTGAAAGTTCATTTTCCATCATTCCAATCTAACGATAAAGTAGCCTGTGACCTATGTAAGAAAGAATATAAGGATAGATATCTACTTGCAAGGCATAAAAAGAAAGCACACCTTACGGGAGACTCTAAATTTAGCTGCAAGTCTACGTGCGGGATGGTCTTTTCTACGCAAGAAAGTTTAGTGACTCATCAGAAGGATGATTGTACAGCTACGACATCTGCTAAAACTGATTTAGTGTGCAAGCTTTGCAAAGGGGTTTTTGTTAGCAATAGAAGTTTAGCATTGCACATGAAGTCGCATACTGATAATATTTGCAGGTAAATCATCGTGCTTAGTGTCTTAGAATGGTTTTGTTTTTATCTGTATACATTGATTATTAATTTAAATACTTCAATGGTTTATTATTTGCATGAAATCTTTTCGTTTTTTTATTGTTCCTTAAGCAAAGTTGTTATTAACTACAACACTGAAACTTTACTGAAAATATACAAACTGTTTTAGTGATGGAATTTTCATTAAATTTTCTACACTCCACAGTAATAGGGTACAAAATTTCAATTTAGTTCAACACGGATTGTCAAAAATTGTCGGTAGCTATTAGGGCATCACATTGCCGTCAGAAATTGTATTGACTTCCACTCTTAACCATAGTTCTGACAAAATGTTTTGATGCTGAAATAGCTATCAACACTATTTGTACAAAGAAATAAATTGCTATAACACTTTGTATAGACTGCCAATTAAAAACCATTTTGCATATTTGAAGTTCTCATTCAAGATTCATTTGAAGATTCAGATAAAGAAAACATTCAGCTTTTATCTCTTTTTGCAGTATTATTTCTCTATGAATATTTTACTGCTTATTTATTTTTTACTATTGATTGAATTTGTAGTTGTAGGGCTGCAATAATAAAAGACAAATAATCAGAATTGATTGAAATAATACAATGATCAATACTACAATGAAAGTTTATTTCATCTCTACATATATTATGTGTAAGACATAAATAGGATACTGGAGTGGCTGCAGTCCCACATTCATACAAGCTGCCACTCTACGTATTTATTGTTTTACCATTGAATAGAACGATTTATTGTTTACAGTTATTGCTGCAAAGTATATGCAAGAGAAACGGATTTACTAGACCACGTGGTAGAGCACTCTGATCAGGCAAAGCCGTATTCGTGTGCCTATTGCGCCAAATATTTCTCAGCTAAGAAGGTAATAATAATTAATTCTAAGGAATTGCAGAGATTTTTACTTTAAAAAATTCCTAAGGTGACTGTTAAACTTGCATTGTTATTGCTTTCAGTTTCGCTGATAAGTATGAATTTATGATTTGGCATTCCAATGGAAAATGTTATATTCCTTCTTACTTCATTTTCAGGCATAATAAATTACTCGAGATAAAAAATAAAACCATATTTTTTAATTCATTCCAGGTATTGATGCGACACCAGAGACAAAATCATGGAATATCTCAAACAGTCCTTTTATGTGGTCACTGTGATACGGTTGAATTTGGGTACATTGGCATGACGGAAATGTCACAACACATGCAAAAAGTTCATGCAGATATTGTGACAGATGTTGAAATTGAAAAAGTAATGCTAATACTTTTATTCTATGAAAATAATTCAATGGTGTTAGAGTGCTTGATTCTGTTCATTAAATTTTTTTAATAAAAGATCAGTATGAACTTCTTTTAGCTTTTAAAGAATAAAATGACAAATGTTAATAAATCGCTACCGTAGCTACAGAAGTCTATGGTATTCTCTGTAGAAATTATTTGTTGACAAATATTAATGTTTTCCATAAATAAAAATGAGTTAATATAATTCAATGGTATTAAAGTGATCGATTGAATTCATTTCAAATTTCTCACGTTTTAAATTTGTTAATATTTTTATATTTCAATTTTATAGAAACCTGTAGTTGACGAGGACGCAGAATCCGAAAAAGTAGCTGGTAACTATATTATAACATATTATGTAGAAGAAGATACGGCAGCAGAAGAAGGGCAATCTGATGGTGCAGAAGCTGAACAACTACTCACAACAAATGTGGAAGAATACGAAGAAAGTAAAGAGAGTATTGCTTGGGAAGAAACCAATACTAACCAACAATATTTGCACAATATCTCTTGGGAAGAAACTCTGCACTGTGTAATCGATGAAGACAGTGACAAAAAATGCATGAATATTGATGAATCGATATCTGGAAATGAGGATGGAAAACATACTGGTGAAAAAAAGAATACTGGTAGAGTAAATATATCCATAAACTCGGACACTGGTAAAGTTACGTATCTAGATTCAAAAGGAGACGTTGTTGTTAATGAAAAGATGAAGGACCAATTTGATTTGGAACCTAAAGCTGAAGGTTTGAAAATTCATACTTTTTTAAATTCAATGTTTCATAGATTTCATAATTTATCTTACTGTTAGAAAATATTGTATTTCTTCTGAATGTTGCTAAGATAGAGTAAATATTATATTTTCCCTCAACCACTCCTTTCATTGTGGATGAGGTTAAGTTAGGTTAAGAAACTTTTTAGTACGCTGGTTGCAAGCCCTATCTGACTAGTTGACTACCATTGACAACTGTTTAAAAGATGAACATTGCAATCTAGTTATATGGAGTGGGTCAAGTGTGAAAAGTCTCATAAACTTAAGTTAAGCCACCCAAGTCCAAATGTCAAAAGTAAATTTCAAGATTCATGATGACATAAAATAAATCAACAATGAATTCATGCTAGAAGTCTGCACGGGTTGAAATTTAATAAAATTACCCAGTCCAAGCCCCGCATCATCAAACCCGACCTGGCCCAGGCCCGGACTGAATTTCACACTTGTTACCTGAACAAAGTCTATTTTTTAAAATTCACAATATTGTTGGAATTCATTTTTAACAGGAGAATTAAAATTATTAATCACAATTTTTCTGTCGCAACGAACTGTCAACCATCTAAATGCAATGAAAAGCAGAAACTAAATAATGTTGATAGAAATGTCCGCTCCCAATGTGGAGCATGTGTCCTCTTAATGGAGATATTTCAGCATGGTTGACTCACGACCCAAACATAGTCCGAAATATTTTTCTCAAAAATAAATTCCTTACCTGGGCCTAAATTTCAATTGTCTATACCCGGCCGAACCGTACCGGGTAGAGGCCCGCGCAGACCTGTAATTCATACTAACTTTATTATGACATGCAAAGCTGCATATCTTGACAGGTCTCATAAAAATCACCATTCTTGTTATTTGTTTCAGCGTTTGGAATTAAAAGTGACCCAGATAAAATGACCTGCAGATGGTGCGGTTTGGGCTTTTCAAAGGTGCAATTCCTGAAGAAACATCTGCAACAAGAACATGGAGTGAGGTGAGAATTATTAGTTTTAGATTAAATAAATATTTCTGATGCATAAACTTAACACTGCTACCAAACAAACATTCAAACATGTGCTAATATTTGATAAATCTTAATCTCCATCACACAGATCATCCTGTTATTATTCGTTTTGAAACATTTTTATAAACTCTTCAAAAGATCTCATGTGGATTTCTTACAATGATGATGAAGATATAATTTAAGATATCAACTGAGGGCGCTTGATGGAATTTCAGTTGTGTATGACCCGGATTTCACCTCAGTTCGAGTTCATCCGTGAACCTGAACGTTTGTAGATGCCGAAAGGCAAAACCCGGTTCGTTGGTAACAAAACTTATTCAGTATTCAAAATTTAAACAATTTAAATGTTAAAAATAAAACAAATTTGTTTTGTAATACGTCCACATGTTTTGTTTTTAAAATATAATGCTTTTCCACCAAGAATTGATGGTGAACACCTTAAATGAAAAATTTGATGATGTAGATCAGGGGTGGCGAACTTTTCCTGTCAGAAGGCCGCATTCATTTATCTTAAAATCAAATAACGCCGCATTTAAGAAATACATATAAAAATGTATGTACATTATTTTGTAAATGAAGGATAACAATGAAATTTATTATTTATGTATTTATTTAATTCAGTGAAAAGGCCGCACCTGAGACCCTAAAAGACCGCAGGTTCATCAACGCTGGTATAGATATTTGTGATTGATTTGGCAGCAATTCATTTTCAATATATACAGTAAATGTTTATATTAACCTATTAACTGCGTCAAAAAAATATATATATCGACTGTGGAAAGAAAAAAGGACGTAACCCTCAGTTTTTTCAAAATAGCTTTTTTTCGATAATCACAATGTATGCAACATAATACACGTTATATCAAAAGGATGTAAGCTGTAAATACCTTATTAGTATCAAAATTTGGATTTTAAGTTTGAAAAAAAGATATATAATAAGATCAATAATATTATTAGTCACTCAGGTATGATTTTCGTAATCGTAAATTACAATTATATTGTCATAAAATAACCCTATTATAACAATACTATATCTTAAATCATAGATCAATGATCTCTTGTTCATATTAGACGAGGGAGTTAACACAATTTTTGCTAATATTTACTAAAAACATCACCTTGTGGTTTTTAGGTTATGCGTCGTCATGTCGTGTCAATCTATTTGCCTGAAATTATTATAAATATGCTTTTATTTACGATTGAAATCATTTTAATCGACGAATATTATTAGTATTTACAACTTTATATACAGTTCTAATATTATACGATGCATAATATTAGATTATCTTGTAAATTAGTCATAAGAACAGTTCAGATTACACTGCTTGTAAAATGGAATAAATATGACGTATTACGATATATTCTGTCATCTATTTTTTCATGCATTATATATGATAAACTATGTCTTAACTTAATTTCGGGTAATCAAATTCCCATTTAATTAATTATGATACATTCCTAAGAAAGCTGTTTTAAATATATGCAGAAGTGCACTAGCTGCCATAATTCTATACGTTTATTCAAAAAGTCATTTTAAATTGTTGAGGAAAAAGGCTGTAAGCTGCTTAACTACATTGGTGTTGGTAATTTTTGTTGGGGGAAAAAGACGTAACCATCAATTTTAATAGTTTTTCTTAAATAACTTATTAAATTAATATCAGATTGGATAAATAAAACGCTAGATTATTAGTCTTCATGCAACTCAAGGTTGTGTATATTTAATATTTTGATTTTTACCGAAAACCATTAAAAAAACGTTTTTCGTGGCTCCTGTAAATTTTGTTATGTGTGTGTTACGTCCTTTTCCCTTTGTGTATGAGTTATACACAATGTTTTTTGGTGTGGGTTATGTCTTTTTTCTTTTCCACAGTCGATATATTGCTAACCAAAAAATCAATTGGCACCATTCATATCTTTTAAATAATAAAGAACATAAAAATTCCTGTAGCTTTTGCTATACTTTCTAATAAGCGATTTTAAGACAACTCCAATATGAGGCCAAAACACCTGCATGGAGAAGACTGCACATCTTCATGACTTGTATAGCGGTCATCTGCTGGAAGGTTGAAAATGATGTTAAACAGATAAAACAGTGTTAAAAAAAAAATATTTAAAATCGTGTCCGTGATGTTTTGTTTTTGTAATTATTATTTTAGATTCGTCATTGATCAACAGGCTTCAAAAATACCAAAAGGAAAATGTCACAAAATCAAATTAGTCAAAAACGCATCGGCCAGTAAAATAAAACTGACAGGTGATGCTGAAGCTCCATATACCTGCAATATTTGCAGCAAAAAGTAGGTAATCAATCTCTTTAGCTGTGCTCAAAATAACATTGCCCAATTACTTTTTATAAAAAATAATAGAACTACCCAATCATTAATAAAAGTGATCTTTGTTTCTGTATCTATTTGATGAATTCTCATTATAAATTCTTTACATTTCTACACTACCTATAAAGCTGGAGATGGTTTTGCCAGCTTTTCATACTTGGCACACTACAATTTATTTTTTTTAGGTTTCAAAGATTGGTAAATCTGGAAAAACATTCTAGTCGGCATGCATTTGGCTGCCCGTGTCCTCGTTGCGGTATCGATACCGTTGATAGGCATTCTTTGAATGCTCATATGAAACTCTGCAGGTACTAAATTTTATTATACTTTTAATATGAATGTGTATGTAATTCCAACCGCTTAAAATAAGTCCAAGAATAATTAAAAAGTGTCACTCAAAATCAACTCAAGAAGAAAATCATCATCATCCATGACCTTGATCTCAAATGCTTAATCAAAATAATCATCTTTTTTTAATTGATACAGCCAGGAATCGAACATCGCACTGCGGAATCCAGGTCTCACCGCTAGGTTGGTATATGCAATATCTTGACTATTTAGAATGTGGCAAAGGTTATTAAATTTCGGCCAATTTTGTATATGTAATTGTGACCAATAAATATTTTCAATTTGTAATTCCTTGTAATATATTATGATGCATTGGCATAAGCTACAAAATAAAATTATAACGTTGCCCTAAAAGCAAAAGGACACATGTGCGAAAATTGTATTATTGTTATTGAGAAAAATGCATTAAGCGTTTTTAGAGTGAAAAAATCATGCAAACCACACGATTTTATAGTACTTTTAAGCGAAAATTTTATCACAGGGTATTACTCAAAGATTGAAATGCAATTTTTTTTTGTAATCTTTCAATTTTGGATTTTTAATTTTTAAGTCGCATGTTACTACTACGGTCGTGTACTTAAAAATCAAATAAAATATTCTTAAATTGGTATATAGGTTTCAACTCATAATATTTTAGTTTAAACAAATATGTTTTGCCATACTACAAATACACAAGTGACCTCTTTTTGGAATACATATAAATAAAAGTCTACACCCATTTTATGCATTTAGTGCTTCTCCATGATTCGTCATTTTCAAATTAATAAAAATGCCTTTTGCAACCAATATATTACGTTTTTACACTCTCCTGAAAAAAATGAGTTTTGTGACATTTGCTGTTTTTATGCCAAGGTTTTTATTCAATTGTGATTTCATAGGTTTTGTTTCACAAATGCCCTTTTGCCTATTATTTAGGGACAAAAATTACGAACAAAACTGCATTCACAACTCCAAACCTCACAAAATGTCACAAGTGCCCTTTAGCTTTTGGGATGACGATAATATCCACATAATTTATTGCATGGTATTTTTCAGAGACGCAAAAGTGACTGAAAAACTAATCTGCCCAACCTGTGGTAAAAGATTAAAAACTGCTGCAGGATGGAGGTCAGTTTCACAATTATACTATATTTTTTACTTATCAATCTTAAATGTTGGTCAATTTTATTGAAAAAAATTACATTAGAATCTTAAAATATCATTTCTTATAATAGCAGAGACATGATAAAATGATATGCAGGTCTGTGTGTTCTCACATTTTTCAGAGAAATATTTCTTAAATCTTAACACATAATTTGCATGCACCATATTGCAATTACGATAAATTTAATAGTTTCTGACAAAGATATGTAGTGTCTACATTTCACATCAGATTTCGATGATTTTTTTGACTTATGTTTTTATTCGCCTTTTAAAAATTCATACACAAAGGGAAATTAATGCGAGAATCGGTATGTATAGCTTTTTTTAAAAACTCAACTTATACAGTTCATTGCTTCCATGCACTATATTTAAAAAAATATTAGACACAGAGTGTGCTCAAAACGACTTACCCACGTGACATGTACAAATAAATCTTAGAATTTATGCTTGAAAAAATGTTAACAAGATTTAATTGTTTAGTTAGCGTCGCCTAGCAAGCCAAAGGTAATTTTGAAGTTTGTGTTTATTAGTATGAACATTTCTCAACATCTTGAAACATGGAACACTCCATGGTCCTCTGATAATGCGTAATCCACAAAATACGGAATTTTCCGTGGCTCTGATTAAGTGTTAATATTGCTTTCACAAGTTTACTTTTATACCGCAACTACGACAATTGAGTGAGCAGTTAAAACAAATTTTGTTAGACAGCCAGACGATCAAAACTCTAGATCTTTAAGAATAGAAGTAAAAGTGATTCACTTTGTTACCCACCTTGTTAAACAATCCATTTGCATTATTAGGGGTTATATGATCAGTTATATTCAGTTCCAAGCACCATGGTAAGAAATATGATCGCAACGGATACACGTTTATTTATAAAATAGATTTAAAAATTACCAGGTGGTGGTAACGCCAGGAGTCAACTCAATGCACTTGATGCGAAGACAGATAAGATAGCCAGTGTTTGTGTGATGTGCACACCTTTGGCATTACAGACAGATGCATCAAGACAAATGTATATTGTAATTATCAAAATAAACATTCTTGACAGGTATCACCTACAAACACATTCGAACATTCGCCGCTTTGTCTGTACCAGCTGTCCCTCTAGGCGGTTCTTGACGGCTTCTAATCTGAAAGCTCACAATCGTGTTGTCCACTCACAAATAAGACCTCATTTGTGCGTCATGTGTGGACGAAGGTCGGTTGAATTATTTATTTTTTTCTCAACGTCATAATACAAGAATAAGAAGATTTACTTGACTAAATTTTGTTGGTATCATGAGTAAGAAAGTTTTTACAGATGTATGTATAATTTCATTTTGCCCAAAATATGTTTCTTATAATATTTATCGTTCAATATATTAAATTATTTTAGACCAAAAAATTAACCAAAACACATAATGAACCATTGAAAGAAATATTATAATATATTGTCAGAATTCAGTGTAACTGCTGAAAATACAACTGTAAAATTACAAGGGCGTAGAAACATACTTTTATGAGAGTTAATGCAGAACTTCCTGAAATCCACATCGTTATTTTCAATAAGATATCATTTTTTATCAGCAAAATAAGTAAATAAAATCATATACAGCTCAAAAAATAAATTGTTTTTGCGAATTTTACATTTCCAAATTTAATATTCTATGGAATATGTAAACAATAAATAACCTAAAGCATTTCAATAACATTTTGGGAGTTATGAGCTTTGCACTCTAGGGCAGGAGTCTCTAAACTACGACCCATAGCAGCTCTGGACATGCCATTATTATTGTTATTTTAAATACATTATGCTGGTATGGTCTACTAGGTTTTGGCCCACCCTATTTTGTAAGACAGTCAGGGTGTCCGTTGACCCAAAACTTTGGGACCCTTGCTCTAGGCTGATTTAATGAAATTATTACATATAAAAAAATTGATCAATGTGTTGCCAGATTTGCTTCAACAAATCATCTCCGGAAACATATAGCATCTCATGCAGGACGTAGGGATCACCTATGCAGCATATGCGGACAAGGTTTTTTGCAGAGCTCCCACGTATCCCAGCACATGTGGGTGCATACCGGGGTCAAACCGCATAGGTGCCCATATTGCCCCAATAAGTACACTGCCAAGTGTTCTCTTACTGTAAGTAATATTTGTATTGAGCATGAAATTGTCAATAAGAAGAGTATAGACGTTGATTACATTATTTTGAGAAAATTCCAACTGATTGTTGAAGTGTTCCTGAACAGTCAATTTACAAAAAGTAATAAAAGCGATGTATATATATAATGAGATAAATCAAATTCAAAATGAGATAAAAGTGCGCCTTTATATCAATGAAGTAAAGTTTACTTCAGTCATCAAAAATTATCTTCTTATTCTTCATATTTTGATTCTTCCAATTTCAACAGTATTCCTAAAAATCATTGATTTGTCAATAATACATTTTGTTGATCCCAGAATATAGCCCAGAAAGTAATTCGTTGGCAACAATGAAAACAGAATTTTTAGTCTGATATGCTCAGTCCTAAAAGGACCAAAAAGTATTCTTATATTGTCTATATGATGGAAGGATGCGTTTGAAATTTATTTTACCTTTTTTTTTATATAACTCTCACTTTAAGGTTTGTCTGAATATTTAATTTCGTGTTGGTATGTAAAGGATAAAAAGTAATGATACAACTTAGTTTCTGGTGATTACTCATGAGCTGATATTCAAAAATGTATTTTTTGTAGAAACATCTCCGTAGAAATCACTGGGAACAGCAGAGAAACAAAAGACTAGCCGATGAAAAGATGCAAAGAAAACTTTGCGGAGAAGACATGGATGATGACGTCTTGGAACCTGATGCTGATGTTAACGAGAAAGACTACAATATATCACCCAACAAAAAAAATGCTGCCGGTAAATCTGACATGTCTGCGGAAGATTTTGTTTCTGTGACAGAAATTAACCAGCAGGATGATGACGACGGTACTGCCGACAATAATGGAGTGTTATCAGATAAGTTTGATAGCTGTCAAAGTAATAGTGACCAATTGACTTTAGAAGATGTCCATAATATTCAGAATGGCAGTCACGCACGACCTATACTAATACGAAGCCAGAAAAAAAACAAAGCCCCTAAAATGTCACTTAATATTTCACACGATAGTAATTACATTCAACATGTAACGTTAAATGAGATTGACAATCATGAAAATATAAATGAGCTGTCCTTAAAAGAAGACAATAACAGTGAAGGTGCAGTCGAAATGTTATTAGAATCGGTTGATAATGAAGTGGGAAACAATGATAGCGAGATATCTCTGAATGATGAAAATTTGTGTATGGGTGAAGAAATGACGGAACAAGATTTTGTGGACGGAGTCAACGTCGTGATTGTAGATGTCAACGGGCACATTGTTGATGGTCATAATGGTGATGTTATTATAGGTATTGACGGCACTGAAGAATATGCTATACAGTATGAACAAGATGAAGATAGTGATAATGAAATTTAAGATGAAGTTAATGTTCTAAATATTCCATTTCTTATCAGTCATTTATTTCTTTTTAGTTCAGATATTGTTTAAATATGAGGTAGTACAAATGGTGACTCTTCATAAGTCATCAAAGTTTTTTGATGGCTTCCTCCAAAGGCAGAAAACATAAATAGCACGCACTCTCATTATAATAAGTATATAATTGTAAAACTTTTCATGTAATATAATAGTCATATTTGCAATTCGATTGTGCAGAAGTTCGCAGTGTGCGTTTTTATAAGTGTTAATTTCATGATAATATAATAAAAAATATTTTAACAGATTTATTTCATAATACATACATAATATTTTCCAATTAAGAGTGAACAATGGAACTGGAATTTTTTAATAATATCCAAAAATTCTGGCTTTATTTTGTCTAAAACTGCGATACGACGGTAAGGGTTTCAAGTGTAATTTATCGTGATTCTCTCACAATGGTCTGAGAATAATACGATATGTGTATATTGGATGCTATGCTAACTAAATTGAAATCGCAACAACCGATGAAATATTCAATATCAAATAAATTTTATATCACAGCTCAATTGGAATATCCGGCTTAAAGCCCCCATCCACCTTATGAAGAGATTTTTGTTGAATGTTTAAGCCAGCCAACAATATGTGTGATGCAATTTCATGTTTACAGGCTCTGTACGATGTCTGTTTTAGAATGCTTTTTAATCGGTCAGCATGAAATGGTGCCAAAAAAACCCAATTTGGGGATCTGCCGATGCCCACCATCTAGACAATAGTTGGTTTTTGCATTAAAAAATAGTTCAACATCTCAACTAAACATCATAAATATGTTGAATAAAAGTAGTTATTTCGAGATAAAATCTTACCGCGGGGACAGGGTTTATCAACATACAAGTCAATATTTGTTATCTTTAATTAATTTCATATTATTTCCTTTCATAAAGAACTTGTTACTTATTTATATACCCACACATATTGACTTGCTTACTACACTTCGGAGACCATTTAAATCATTTTTCATATATTATTTTCTGTTGATAACAACATATTGTTTATTATAATTTTATAACAATTGGCAAAGTTGTATGACATTCATTGGATTGTTCAAAGCAAATTAATAATTATAATTATTTAATTCTGTAACATTGTGTATACTACCTATATACAATAAATTGTTTCTTCATATAGTATTGTTTTGATAGTTATAATTTTTGCAGGTGATGTCTCAGCATAAACAAAAATACTATACAGAAGAATTGAGAGTAGTTATAAAAGAATTATTGGGCAAATTTCTGACAGGTTCTGCTAATTGTTTTTACAGGTTTTCAACTACCAAACTGTAAGACATTGTCTGTGCAAGTGTTCTTTAACCAATTGGATAATGCGAATGATGACATAATGTGTTATTGCTACATAATTACGACATAATGACCATAATCCAAAATTTCATTCAAAATAAGATAAATTTTATTTATAAAAAAAATGTTTACGCTATTGTGAATTCAATTTTAATTATTTTGTTTATAAATTTACATTAATTATTCAAATCATTTCAATGATAAGCTATCAATATTCAAAAGAATACAAGAATCGTCATTTAACCTATTGAATAATATTATCAATATTTTATTGATTGTCCAAAATTTTTATACAGATGTTACCAACATATTTTCAGAACTGATTTCATCTTAAACATCTATTATGAACTGAGAAATTTCGTCATGCCCTGGGATAATAAGTATCTGAGATAGGTCTACAATGGTCTGGTTGTAAGGTGGTGTGGCGGGATGGTTGTAATTACTTGTTTTTTTATGTAATATATTTATATTTTACTCTTGACGTAAAAATCGATACCAAAATATTTATTTTAACTTTCGTTAGTAATAATGAAAATGTGTCACAAATATTTTTTTTATATAAAACCTTTCGCGGACTCCCTGACGCTGTCCATGCCCCCCAAAATAATTTTTTATTTACCCCTGGGGGTCCGTAGGAATAGCTTTGAAAATCATTGGTCTACAATGTTGTTAGTTAATTTTTCAACCTTATCTCTAAATTAAATCACAATCTTGTTGCTCTAAATTTCTGCCGAGCTATGCAAATAGTTGATTTCTAAGCACCTGCCTGGCAGAATGAAACAATAAAATTTGAGATCAATTCTAGCAGGCAATTCATCATAAATATCCACTTCCTGGATTTGAATTACAAATTTGATAAAATACACTTGAACTTTGGCTCAAATCAAGTCAAGAAATCAACTGGTTAGTCAAGTGATAGAAGTAAGGGGGAAGGAAGAAAAATTATGATTAGTGTTAGTTTTTTTGTGACATGCAGTGGGTGCTTAAGTAGAGCCTCAACCCTGCTCGCCTCCTATTCTCCTATTATTGAGCGTCCTGGAAGACCGTCGGGTACTACCCATAGGATATACTGAAGAAAACTGGCAGGTGACAAGAAATTTTGGTGGCCGTCTGCTTAAAATCGGGAGCGAATGTGGCCCAAGAAGTTTTTAAAGATTTGCACAAACCTTTATTATGTACCTATTTCTAGCGCAATGATAAATATTTACATGGTAAGACTTAATAACAATCAATAAGTAAGTATTTTTTCGATAGCTTTATTTTTCAAATCCTTCAAATAAATATATAGTTCACCAACATAAAAGTCCCTGAAATATGACATTATACTTACTAAATAATTAATTATTATGAATACATTTTATGTGACGAGAGTAATCATTTGGAATATTTGATAAATTTTGATGTACACAAGTATATTATTTAATATGAATTTGAAATTCGAAATAATATTCTTCAAACCAAATATACATTACCATCATAAAAAAAATATTGTGGGTTCAGTGAACGTTCTTAGCCTAAACAAAAAATTCTAACCAGTTTTAAGTAAATGAATTAAATTAAAAGAACAGTTAGGATTCCTCAGCTAATTTATAACGGAGAAGTGTTTTTTTTAACATATTTAATAATTTACATTGTGTTCATATCATTATTAAGTAGTTTCTTGACAGAAAGCAGTAATAAGACTAAAATAAATAGATAATTTTAGTGTATTTATCTAAAAATGTTTCTGGCTAAAGTGATTGTATATTTTATTATAATAACTGTGACTTTATCTTCAACTTCAGCTCAATTTGAAGGTAAAAAAGTGTTTTAAATTTTTTTTTTCTTTACAAACGTTCATACCTGAGAGCTTATTTATTAAAACTGCAAAAACAAATTTTAAATAGGTGACTCATGCATTTATCTTTCAACGGGAGAGGCAGGTTTGTGCACTAAACTGGGAAGTTGTGACTTCGCTACGGCTAAATTGAAACTAGGAGAATCTCCACAGGTTTGAAATATATAATTGCTTGGTTATTATTTATTATTCTAAATGCAAATTGACAGTGTTTTACTTGAACAATCACAAATCGTCGGTTTAATTCGAACATATCGTAAGTCAGTTTAACCTAAGTGTTCAGGAGGCAGTTAAAACTAAATGTTTCTACTTATGGAATCAAATTAATATTTTTTTTTTTTTTTAAATAAAACAATTTGTTTGTACTACTTCCACATATTTATAATGATCAGGACCGGTTTCGCTCATCACGAGCATTAGCAACTCATTTGTATGTTTTTCTTCCTATAAAAGTCCAAAAGAACATTAGCCATTGTGACATTTCTATTCTGATAGGTGCACCCATTACCGTAAATAATTACAGGTAGATTGGAGTGCACCTTTTCTTGGAGATAGTCTATGATACAAGGGCAAAAGTAGATGCTACTAGTTCACCTTCGCCTTCATGCCACCAATAACATTTGGCCTTGTTTGCTAAATTAAATATTGTGAATTTATGACAGCAAAACTTCACCTATATAACATAGCGCTAGCATTAAGTTTAGAGCACATTTTTACTGCCTGGAGATCCACAGTTAATACGATGAATTCCCCTTTCATTGCCATTTCATTGTCTTTGGATTTTTCTATTCTGGCTAAACTTTTATTTTCAATGGGCATTGATAAACATCGTCACCTATGTTATTTACATCATATGAACAACATAAGTCACACTTGCCCTTTTTGGATATGTAAATGCTTAAATTTAAGCTCTCTAACATATTATAAAATGAACAGTTTGACATTGGAACTGTTTTGTCTCCATTACATTTATCAACATATAAGCTGTAAACTGCTGTCTTTGTATTAAAAACGGGCTCTAAATACAACTTGCTAGAGAAACTTCTACAGTAGTGAGATGGCAGTTTCGGAAGACTCGAAAAATGATTTAAGGTGTTCTTTTTGGGAAATTTCGCTTTCATCAGTAGCTAAAGAGCTGTTCTTTCTTTCCTTGTCACGAGTTTTTTTTTTAAAATTTGATTCCTTATGTGGTATTCCAAAAGAAGCTGTATATGTTTTTATCCAATTATGAACCATTAGCTCTTTTAATCCCATTGTGTTTTTTACACACTGGATTTCTCTGTTATTTTAATTTTAAATGGTAAACCAGTGTACTTCTTCTTGACTCTGTACTATGTCCACTTCTCTCACTGACAAATCCCTGCCAAACTGATGACTTACGTTATGTTCGACTGGCTGTCGAGACACTATTGAGATACGTTGTATTAGTTTACATGATTTTATCACTCTTCCATTTAAGTATTTTGATATTAAATGAATGAAATAGATGCGTTGTCATTCTTGTAAACTGAAATCACCAAAACATGAAATTCGTAGAAAAATAACTTACGATGTGTTAGAATTAAGCCGACGATATAGCAATTAACATTACAATTACATTACAAAGATCCAAAGCTAGTACCAACTCTTGGTACTCTCCAACAGGCGTGTGGTCAACTCTTGGATCTGAAGTCATTGATGTCTGTGATGTTTTATCCTCTCTCCACGCACCCCCAAAATCAATGTTCCTCAGCATTTTGCATGTGTCCATTATAAAACAGTATTGTAAATGACCTTTAAATGTATATTGTAACGATTTTATAATAATTATATAGTGAATGTAACACTGGTAAGTACTTCAATTTGGCTATTTTTTAAAAACTGGCATTCTAACTTACTACTATCTTCAATCTTGAATGCTCCCGCGATCGCAATTCGGTTAGGAACGCCTGTCCTAAATAATTATGGAAACATACTGTAGAATCAACTGATAGAAAATACCGTATCCCATCCTTTTATCCATACCCTCTCCGAAGAGGGAGGCTGACCGACTTACTTACAACATCTTGTATTGAGATTCTCCTTTAGGAGTAACGGTTAAAAATAAATGGTCCCAAAACATTAATTTCTTGAAGATCATTGATCTTTGAATTTTTATTTTTGATAAACAAAAATACCTTTATACAAATAATAAAAGTTGTGCGCTATATATTAGTTAAAATTCTTATTTTTGTTTTAACAGATTTGTACTTTTTCTGGAACGGAACCCATTGTTTGCTGTGTCGAAGAAATTTCAACAGTTACTACAGCGAGTTCTACAAAACCACCATCTACAACAAATTCAATGTTAATTACCAGAGCTGGAAGTGGAGATTGTCCCCCTTTACCAACTAAAGCCTTGAAAGTTGCCAAGAATGGACAAAAAGCTTGGGATAGTAATGATATTAAATTTCAGTCACTTCTCACATAATTTATATAAAAAGTTTTCGTCATCTACTAGATAGAAGTATCCATTTATAAAATATGTATTATCACAATAAAATATGGTACTTTATATTTCCATTTGTTAATATTTAATTTGTCTTCTTTTAGAGTGCATCGATTTAGCTGATACTATTTTTAGGTGTAAAAACAGCCTTTTACTTGGTGGTCCAAGAGAGAGAGAAGAGCTATGTGCACACTTCAGTGAAAGTCTCGTAGTCGGCGGCGTTCCGGCTGGTATCAATGAATTTCCACATATGGTAATAATTGTTATGGACAATACTGGATGTATCTTCTGACTAGTGTACAGTGTTGCAACGAAACCTACTGAATAATTTAATGACTTTATTAAATAATTGCAGGCTCTTCTAGGTTATGGAGATTTAGCCACTGCAAATTGGGAATGCGGCGGTACTCTAATTAGTAAAAGATGGGTAATGACAGCAGCACACTGCTTGTTCAGTCGATCGGCCGGGTAATAGAAACATTTTCCGTATTTAATTTGGTGTAAAAATATCAATAACTTCTTTTTGGTGCCTTTTTCTAATGAGATGCTATTGTTACTGCCTTATTGCTATTGGAATAATGAATAATATAATATAAATTCAAATGACTCGGTATCCTATAAAGTGTGTAAAATAAATTGCTTTCCATTTAACACTATGAAATTATATAATATAATTACATATATAATGTACTAATATAATGATCATTTAAGTTAAATATCACTTAAACAATGGTAATTGTAATCAAGACTTGGTGAAAAGAGCTGGAATAAGTACTATGAATTGTATTTTATTATTTTAATTTTATAATATAATACAATTCATCCAGGACCTGAGGCTGACTGGCCAACGTTTTCTTTGGTTGCGGTGTTCGCGGGTTCGAATTCCTGTTCGGACAGTTCAATTTATTGATTTTTCAATCGATTGATGGATGTCTGTGATGTGTAAAAAAACAGGATGCAATGACAGCGATTAGTTAACCACCAGTCCCATCACTCTATTCTTACTCTCTACGAAAAAGTGAGTTTGAACAATTAAGAAACAAACAGTTCTTGTAGTACAACTTCCGTTTAGATAAGCTCTATTAGGAGTACATATGTTCAACATTAAGCATGGTTACGAATATTAATATGAGGCTAAATAGTTCTCATATAACTGCATATTTATTTTTCTGTAGTGATTAAATACTGAATAAATATGTAATACTAACTCATCCTGCAATTCTTTATGCAAGCATCATTTATTATCTGAAAAAAGAATGTCTATTTATTTCTGTATTATTCCTGTCATATTTTAAGCACTGATGTAAAATATGTGCGGCTTGGTACATCTGACGTAAATGGTCGTCTTGATAGAAGCAAAACTTACAATGTTCTAAGAATAGTGGAACACCCTGATCGTGCCCCTCCTCAATTATATAATGACATCAGTCTGTTGGAACTGGATAGAGAGTAAGTCATTTCAAATTATTTGATATAAATAAAATCTTTTTTTTTTTAATTTTTCTCTACTCAAGTACCTATTTATTTTTCAGTGTATCATTTGGGGCATCCGTCATACCAGCCTGTCTTCATGTTGGTTCAGTAAATACCGACAAAGCTGTTGTAACTGGATGGGGAGTAAATGCATCTCTAGGAATGCAAAGTAACAGACTACTTAAGGTTCGTCCCTTAAATATAAATAACATAAGATGACGTGGTGGAAACTTTCATGTTTCATATGAAAAATAATGATTCGGCCTGTTATCCTTCTTAACAGAGTTTCAGCGCGCCAATAGACCAGCGGTCTGGGGTCAAAAAGCATTGAGTTTCTGCAATCATAGATATCACGATAATCTAAAGATCAAACAAAAATAATTCTTCGCACTTCCAAATTTCCAGGTAACCCTAGACAAGTTTTCTCATCAAGAATGCTCATCAGCTCATCCTCCAACCCCTGCTAGATCTTCGAAAGGAGTTGACAATGCCACGCAAATATGCTATGGTAGTCGAAATGAACTGAAAGACTCTTGTCAGGTACGCGATACATTTAACACTGATATTGAATTGATAAATTTGTAAGACATCACATAGGTAACATTATATACACGATTTTATTCAAATTTTAAAGTAGATCATTGATTGTTTCAGGGTGACTCTGGAGGCCCACTTCAAGTCTTAAACAAAAATGTTTTCTGTACATACACAATTATAGGCATTGTATCAGTAGGAAAAGGTTGTGCCATTAAAGGGATACCCGGAATCTATACCAGAGTGGCTGCCTATATTCCTTGGATTGAGAGCGTTGTTTGGCCATAGAATACAGTATATTTTTTACACTCATATCTGTTAGAAACTAATCTAATTATTTTTTAAGCTAATAAGATCCTCATATTCCTGTTTAATTTATTGTTGAAATATATAAAAACTGCGTTAGAGTCTCACAATTAGGTATTATCTTTCATTAACATATTAACTATATTTCCTCCATTATTTAAAGTAATCATTTATTTATACTATCTATCTTTAAAATGAATTATTAAAATCTACTTTAGATGATATGATTCTTCAATTTAATTTATCACATTATCTATCTTTAATATTTACTAAGATCTACTAAAACTAGTTTTCACATTTTTCTTGAAAATAAGAAATTATTTAGTATTTGTTTTTCATCGGTCTGCAATGACTGTTGATAGTTGTGACAATAGACACAATCATACTAATTACATGGTAATGATTTTTTTTACTCCAATCGCAAAGAAAATGGAGTAATTATCTCGTGTGTGATGAAAAATATTTTTAACAATACACATTTTTTTCTTGAAAATTTTCTGTAAATCGAGCTGTTACTAATAAGCAAAGCAGAAAGGTAATGACAGATGAACCTCCACTCCAAATGATGT
>JAGVSL010000232.1:0-140197 GCA_022494535.1 Himalopsyche phryganea
CAAAAAATTTTGCAATCCCACCGATGCAAACCGGTATTTTTTCCAAAAATTAAAAACGATCGCTGCTACTAAACAAGCATATAGCCCGACGCGTTGCGATGCATACTATCAGAAACATCGATTGGTTTGCGAGAAGCGAGCCCTGTTGTCAAATATTTCATACTCACTTTTTTTTGTCGATCAGCGGTCGCCGAACACCCAAAAAATTTTGCCATCCCACCGATGCGATCCGGTATTTTCCAAAAATTAAAAACGATCGCTGCTACTAAACAAGCATATTGTTCGACGCGGCGCGATGCAAACTATCAGAAAACATCAATTTCTTTGCGAGAAGCGAGCCTGTTGTCAAATATTTC
Organism: Himalopsyche phryganea; assembly: GCA_022494535.1. Classification (NCBI taxonomy): domain Eukaryota; kingdom Metazoa; phylum Arthropoda; class Insecta; order Trichoptera; family Rhyacophilidae; genus Himalopsyche; species Himalopsyche phryganea. Next base: position 357 of record JAGVSL010000232.1, read on the forward strand.
ATACTCACTTTTTTGTCGATCAGCGGTCGCCGGACACCCAAAAAATTTTGCCATCCCACCGATGCGATCCGGTATTTTTCCAAAAATTAAAAACGATCGCTGCTACTAAACAAGCATATTGTTCGACGCGGCAAAATGCAAACTATCAGAAAACATCGATTGCTTTGCGGAAGCGAGCCCTGTTGTCAAATATTTCATACTCACTTTTTTGTCGATCAGCGGTCGCCGAACACCCAAAAAATTTTGCCATCCCACCGATGCGAACCGGTATTTTTCCAAAAATTAAAAACGATCGCTGCTACTAAACAAGCATATTGTTCGACGCGGCGCGATGCAAACTATCAGAAAACATCGATTGCTTTGCGAGAAGCGAGCCCTGTTGTCAAATATTTCATACTCTTTTTTTTTTGTCGATCAGCGGTCGCCGAACACCCAAAAAATTTTGCCATCCACCGATGCGATCGGTATTTTTTCCAAAAATTAAAAACGATCGCGGCTACTAACAAGCATTATTAGTTCGAAGCGGCGCGATGCAAACTATCAGAAAACATCAATTTCTTTGCGAGAAGCGAGCCCTGTTGTCATTTCATACTCACTTTTTTGTCGATCAGCGGTCGCCGAACACCCAAAAATTTTGCCATCCCAAAGATGCGAACCGGTATTTTTTCCAAAAATTAAAATTGATCGCTGCTACTTAAAAAGCATATAGCCCGACGCGGCAAGATGCATACTATCAGAAAACATCTATTGGTTTGCGAGAAGCGAGCCCTGTTGTCAAAATATTTCATACTCACTTTTTTGTCGATCAGCGGTCGCCGAACACCCAAAAAATTTTGCCATCCCACCGATGCGAACCGGTATTTTTCCAAAATTAAAACGATCGCTGCTACTAAAAAGCATATAGCCGACGCGGCCTCAATGCAAAATCTCAGAAAACATCGATTGCTTTGCGAGAAGCGAGCCCTGTTGTGAAATATTTTATACTCACTTTTTTGTCGATCAGCGGTCGCCGAACACCCAAAAATTTTGCCATCCACCGATGCGATCCGGTATTTTTTCCAAAAATTAAAAACGATCGCTGCTACTAAAAAGCATATAGCCGAAGCGGCAAGATGCAAACCATCAGAAAACATCGATTGCTTTTATGAGAAGCGAGCCCTGTTGTCAAATATTTCATACTCACTTTTTTGTCGATCAGCGGTCGCCGAACACCCAAAAAATTTTGCCATCCCAAAGATGCGAACCGGTATTTTTCCAAAATTAAAAACGATCGCTGCTACTAAAAAGCATATAGCCCGACGTGGCAAGATGCATACTATCAGAAAACATCGATTGGTTTGCGAGAAGCGGAGCCCTGTTGTCAAATATTTCATACTCACTTTTTTTTTGTCGATCAGCGGTCGCCGAACACCCAAAAAACTTTTGCCATCCCACCGATGCGATCCGGTATTTTTTCCAAAATTAAAACGATCGCTGCTACTAAGCAAGCATATAGCCTCGACGCGGCGCAATGCAAACTCTCAGAAAACATCGATTGGTTTGCGAGAAGCGAGCCCTGTTGTCAAATATTTTCATACCACTTTTTTGTCGATCAGCGGTCGCCGAACACCCAAAAAATTTTGCCATCCACCGATGCGAACCGGTATTTTTCCAAAAATTAAAAACGATCGCTGCTACTAAAAAGCATATAGTTCGACGCGGCAAGATGCATACTATCAGAAAACATCGATTTCTTTGCGAGAAGCGAGCCCTGTTGTCAAATATTTCATACTCACTTTTTTTGTCGATCAGCGGTCGCCGAACACCAAAAAATTTTGCCATCCCAAAGATGCAAACCGGTATTTTTCCAAAAATTAAAAACGATCGCTGCTACTAAACAAGCATATAGCCCGACGCGGCGATGCATACTATCAGAAAACATCGATTGGTTTGCGAGAAGCGAGCCCTGTTGTCAAATATTTCATACTCACTTTTTTGTCGATCAGCGGTCGCCGAACACCCAAAAAATTTTGCCATCCCACCGATGCGAACCGGTATTTTTCCAAAAATTAAAAACGATCGCTGCTACTAACAAGCATATAGTTCAAGCATGCATACTTCAGAAAACATCGATTGGTTTGCGAGAAGCGAGCCCTGATGATATACTATCACTTTTTTGTCGATCAGCGGTCGCCGAAAACATTTTGCCATCCATTGAACCGGTATTTTTTTAAAACGATCGCTGCTACTAAACAAGCATATAGCCCGACTGTTCGTGATCAGAAACAATTGGTTTAGCCCTGTTGTCAAATATTTCACACTCACTTTTTTGTCGATCAGCGGTCGCCGAACACCCAAAAATTTTGCCATCCCACCGATGCGATCCGGTATTTTTTCCAAAAATTAAAAACGGTCGCTGCTACTTGCCAAACAAACCGCATATTGTTCGACGCGGCGCGATGCATACTATCAGAAAACATCGATTGGTTTGCGAGAAGCGAGCCCTGTTGTGAAATATTTCATACTCACTTTTTTGTCGATCAGCGGTCGCCGAACACCCAAAAATTTTGCCATCCCACCTGTTGTTGCGATCCGGTATTTTCAAAATTAAAAAAACTCACTTTTTTTGTTGATCGCTGCTACTAAAGAATTTTGCCATATAGTATCAAAATTAAAAACGGCGGCTACTAAGATGCAAACTATCAGAAAACATCAATTGCTTTGCGAGGAAGCGAGCCCTGTTGTCAAATATTTCATACTCACTTTTTTGTCGATCAGCGGTCGCCGAACACCCAAAAATTTTGCCATCCCACCGATGCGATCCGGTATTTTTTCCAAAAATTAAAAACGATCGCTGCTACGCTAAACTAAGCATATTGTTTGCGACGCGGCGTGTCAAATATTTCATACTCACTTTTTGTCGATCAGAAAATTTTGCCATCAATTGTATTTTCAAAATTAAAAACGAGAAGACGCGGCGACCTGTTGTCAAATATTTCATACTCACTTTTTTTTGATCAGCGGTCGCCGAACGACCAAAAAATTTTGCCATCCCACCGATGCGATCCGCAGTATTTTTCAAAAATTAAAAACGATCGCTGCTACTTAACAAGCATATTGTTCGACGCGGCGCGATGCAAACTATCAGAAAACATCGATTGCTTTGCGAGAAGCGAGCCCTGTTGTCAAATATTTCATACTCACTTTTTTGTCAATCAGCGGTCGCCGAACACCCAAAAAATTTTGCCATCCCACCGATGCGAACCAAACATCTATTGGTTTGCGAGAAGGAGCCCTGTTGTGAAATATTTTATACTCACTTTTTTGTCGATCAGCGGTCGCCGAACACCCAAAAATTTTGCCATCCCACCGATGCAAACCGGTATTTTTTCCAAAAATTAAAAACGATCGCTGCTACTAAACAAGCATATAGCCCGACGCGGCGCACTATCAGAAAACATCGATTGGTTTGCGAGAAGCGAGCCCTGTTGTCAAATATTTTATACTCACTTTTTTGTCGATCAGCGGTCGCCGAACACCCAAAAAATTTTGCCATCCCGATGCAAACCGGTATTTTTTTTCCAAAATTAAAAACGATCGCTGCTACTAAACAAGCATATAACCCGACGCGTTGCGATGCATACTATCAGAAAACATCGATTGGTTTGCGAGAAGCGAGCCCTGTTGTGAAATATTTTATACTCACTTTTTTGTCGATCAGCGGTCGCCGAACACCCAAAAATTTTGCCATCCCACCGATGCGAACCGGTATTTTTTCCAAAAATTAAAAACGATCGCTGCTACTAAACAAGCATATTGTTCGACGCGGCGCGATGCAAAACTATCAGAAAACATCAATTGCTTTGCGACAAGCGAGCCCTGTTGTCAAATATTTCACACTCACTTTTTTGTCGATCAGCGGTCGCCGAACACCCAAAAAATTTTGCCATCCCACCGATGCGATCCGGTATTTTTCCAAAAATTAAAAGACGGTCGCTGCTACTAAACAAGCATATTGTTCGACGCGGCGCGATGCAAACGATCAGAAAACATCAATTGCTTTGCGAGAAGCGAGCCCTGTTGTCAAATATTTCATACTTACTTTTTTGTCGATCAGCGGTCGCCGAAACACCCAAAAATTTTGCCATCCCACCGATGCGACCGGTATTTTTTCCAAAAATTAAAAACGATCGCTGCTACTAAACAATCATATAGCCCGACGCGGCGCGATGCAAACTATCAGAAAACATCGATTGGTTTGCGAAAAGCGAGCCCTGTTGTCAAATATTTCATACTCACTTTTTTGTCGATCAGCGGTCGCCGAACACCCAAAAAATTTTGCCATCCCACCGATGCGAACCGGTATTTTTTCCAAAAATTAAACTGATCGCTGGTACTAAACAAGCATATTGTTCGACGCGGCAAGATGCATACTATCAGAAAACATCAATTGCTTTTATGAGTAGCGAGACCTGTTGTCAAATATTTCACACTCACTTTTTTGTTGATCAGCGGTCGCAGAACACCCAAAAATTTTGCCATCCCACCAATGCGAACCGGTATTTTTTCAAAAATTAAAAACGATCGCTGCTACTAAAAAGCATATTGTTCGACGCGGCAAGATGCATACTATCAGAAAACATCAATTGGTTTGCGAGAAGCGAGACCTGTTGTCAAATATTTCATACTCACTTTTTTGTCGATCAGCGGTCGCCGAACACCCAAAAAATTTTGCCATCCACCGATGCGATCCGGTATTTTTTCCAAAAATTAAAAACGATCGCTGCTACTAAACAAGCATATAGCCCGACGCGGCGCGATGCAAACTATCAGAAAACATCGATTTGTTTGCGAGAAGCGAGCCCTGTTGTCAAATATTTCATACTCACTTTTTTTGTCGATCAGCGGTCGCCGAACACCCAAAAATTTTGCCATCCCACCGATGCAAACCGGTATTTTTTCCAAAATTAAAACGATCGCTGCTACTAAACAAGCATATAGCCCGACGCGGCGCGATGCATACTATCAGAAAACATCGATTGGTTTGCGAGAAGCGAGCCCTGTTGTGAAATATTTTATACTCACTTTTTTTGTCGATCAGCGGTCGCCGAACACCCAAAAAATTTTGCCATCCCACCGATGCAAACCGGTATTTTTTCAAAAATTAAAAACGATCGCTGCTACTAAACAAGCATATAGCCCGACGCGTTGCAATGCATACTATCAGAAAACATCGATTGCGTTGCGAGAAGCGAGCCCTGATGTGAAATATTTCATACTCACTTTTTTTGTCGATCAGCGGTCGCCGAACACCCAAAAATTTTGCCATCCCAGCGATGCGATCCGGTATTTTTTCCAAAAATTAAAAACGATCGCTGCTACTAAACAAGCATATATTGTTCGACGCGGCGCGATGCAAACTATCAGAAAACATCAATTGCTTTGCGAGAAGCGAGCCCTGTTGTCAAATATTTCACACTCACTTTTTTTGTCGATCAGCGGTCGCCGAACACCCAAAAAATTTTGCCATCCCACCGATGCGATCCGGTATTTTTCCAAAAATTAAAAACGATCGCTGCTACTAAACAAGCATATTGTTCGACGCGGCGCGATGCAAACGATCAGAAAACATCAATTGCTTTGCGAGAAGCGAGCCCTGTTGTCAAATATTTCATACTTACTTTTTTTGTCGATCAGCGGTCGCCGAACACCCAAAAATTTTGCCATCCCACCGATGCGATCCGGTATTTTTTCCAAAAATTAAAAACGATCGCTGCTACTAAACAATCATATTGTTCGACGCGGCGCGATGCAAACTATCAGAAAACATCGATTGCTTTGCGAAAAGCGAGCCCTGTTGTCAAATATTTCATACTCACTTTTTTTGTCGATCAGCGGTCGCCGAACACCCAAAAAATTTTGCCATCCCACCGATGCGAACCGGTATTTTTTCCAAAAATTAAAATTGATCGCTGCTACTAAAAAAGCATATAGCCCGACGCGGCAAGATGCATACTATCAGAAAACATCTATTGGTTTGCGAGAAGCGAGCCCTGTTGTGAAATATTTCATACTCACTTTTTTTGTCGATCAGCGGTCGCAGAACACCCAAAAAATTTTGCCATCCCACCAATGCGAACCGGTATTTTTTCCAAAAATTAAAACGATCGCTGCTACTAAAAAGCATATAGCCCGACGCGGCAAGATGCATACTATCCAGAAAACATCGATTGGTTTGCGAGAAGCGAGCCCTGTTGTCAAATATTTCATACTCACTTTTTTGTCGATCAGCGGTCGCCGAACACCCAAAAATTTTGCCATCCCACCGATGCGATCCGGTATTTTTTCCAAAAATTAAAAACGATCGCTGCTACTAAACAAGCATATAGCCCGACGCGGCGCGATGCAACTATCAGAAAACATCGATTTGTTCAAATATTTCATACTCACTTTTTTGTCGATCAGCGGTCGCCGAACACCCTGTTGTGAAAAAAATTTTGCCATCCCACCGATGCGAACCGGTATTTTTCCAAAAATTAAAAACGATCGCTGCTACTAAAAAAGCATATAGCCCGACGCGGCGCGATGCATACTATCAGAAAACATCTATTGGTTTGCGAGAAGCGAGCCCTGTTGTGAAATATTTCATACTCACTTTTTTTGTCGATCAGCGGTCGCCGAACACCCAAAAAATTTTGCCATCCCACCAATGCGAACCGGTATTTTTTCCAAAAATTAAAAACGATCGCTGCTACTAAAAAGCATATAGCCCGACGCGGCGCAAGATGCATACTATCAGAAAACATCGATTGCTTTGCGAGAAGCGAGCCCTGTTGTCAAATATTTCATACTCACTTTTTTTGTCGATCAGCGGTCGCCGAACACCCAAAAAATTTTGCCATCCCACCGATGCGATCCGGTATTTTTTCCAAAAATTAAAAACGATCGCTGCTACTAAACAAGCATATAGCCCGACGCGGCGCGATGCATACTATCAGAAAACATCGATTTGTTTGCGAGAAGCGAGCCCTGTTGTCAAATATTTCATACTCACTTTTTTTGTCGATCAGCGGTCGCCGAACACCCAAAAAATTTTGCCATCCCACCGATGCGAACCGGTATTTTTTTCAAAAATTCAAAACGATCGCTGCTACTAAGCAAGCATATTGTTCGACGCGGCGCGATGCATACTATCAGAAAACATCGATTTGTTTGCGAAAAGCGAGCCCTGTTGTGAAATATTTTATACTCAGTTTTTTTGTCGATCAGTGGTCCTCAAAGGTCCAAAAAATTTTGCCATCCCACCGATGCGAACCGGTATTTTTTCCAAAAATTCAAAACGATCGCTGCTACTAAACAAGCATATAGCCCGACGCGGCGCGATGCATACTATCAGAAAACATCGATTGGTTTGCGAGAAGCGAGCCCTGTTGTGAAATATTTTATACTCACTTTTTTTCTCGATCAGCGGTCGCCGAACACCCAAAAAATTTTGCCATCCCACCGATGCAAACCGGTATTTTTTCCAAAAATTAAAAACGATCGCTGCTACTAAACAAGCATATAACCCGACGCGTTGCGATGCATACTATCAGAAAACATCGATTGGTTTGCGAGAAGCGAGCCCTGTTGTGAAATATTTTATACTCACTTTTTTTGTCGATCAGCGGTCGCCGAACACCCAAAAAATTTTGCCATCCCACCGATGCAAACCGGTATTTTTTCCAAAAATTAAAAACGATCGCTGCTACTAAACAAGCATATAGTTCGACGCGGCGCGATGCGAACTATCAGAAAACTTCGATTGCTTTGCGAGAAGCGAGCCCTGTTGTCAAATATTTCATACTCACTTTTTTTGTCGATCAGCGGTCGCCGAACACCCAAAAAATTTTGCCATCCCACCGATGCGATCCGGTATTTTTTCCAAAAATTAAAAACGATCGCTGCTACTAAACAAGCATATTGTTCGACGCGGCGCGATGCGAACTATCAGAAAACATCGATTGCTTTGCGAGAAGCGAGCCCTGTTGTCAAATATTTCATACTCACTTTTTTTGTCGATCAGCGGTCGCCGAACACCCAAAAATTTTGCCATCCCACCGATGCGATCCGGTATTTTTTCCAAAAATTAAAAACGATCGCTGCTACTAAACAAGCATATAGTTCGACGCGGCGCAATGCAAACTCTCAGAAAACATCGATTGCTTTGCGAGAAGCGAGCCCTGTTGTCAAATATTTCATACTCACTTTTTTTGTCGATCAGCGGTCGCCGAACACCCAAAAAATTTTGCCATCCCACCGATGCGATCCGGTATTTTTCAAAAATTAAAAACGATCGCTGCTACTAAACAAGCATATAGTTCGACGCGGCGCGATGCAAACTATCAGAAAACATCGATTGGTTTGCGAGAAGCGAGCCCTGTTGTCAAATATTTTATACTCACTTTTTTGTCGATCAGCGGTCGCCGAACACCCAAAAAATTTTGCAATTCCACCGATGCAAACCGGTATTTTTCCAAAATTAAAAACGATCGCTGCTACTAAACAAGCATATAGCCCGACGCGTTGCGATGCAAACTATCAGAAAACATCGATTGGTTTGCGAGAAGCGAGCCCTGTTGTCAAATATTTCATACTCACTTTTTTGTCGATCAGCGGTCGCCGAACACCCAAAAAAATTTTGCCATCCCACCGATGCGATCCGGTATTTTTTCCAAAAATTAAAAACGATCGCTGCTACTAAACAAGCATATTGTTCGACGCGGCGCGATGCAAACTATCAGAAAACATCGATTGCTTTGCGAGAAGCGAGCCCTGTTGTCAAATATTTCATACTCACTTTTTTTGTCGATCAGCGGTCGCCGAACACCCAAAAAATTTTGCCATCCCACCGATGCGATCCGGTATTTTTTCAAAAATTAAAAACGATCGCTGCTACTAAAAAAGCATATAGACCGACGCGGCAAGATGCATACTATCAGAAAACCTATTGGTTTGCGAGAAGCGAGCCCTGTTGTGAAATATTTCATACTCACTTTTTTTGTCGATCAGCGGTCGCCGAACACCCAAAAAATTTTGCCATCCCACCAATGCGAACCGGTATTTTTTCCAAAAATTAAAAACGATCGCTGCTACTAAAAAAGCATATAGCCCGACGCGGCGCGATGCAAAAACTCAGAAAACATCGATTGGTTTGCGAGAAGCGAGCCCTGTTGTCAAATATTTCATACTCACTTTTTTTTGTCGATCAGCGGTCGCCGAACACCCAAAAAATTTTGCCATCCCACCGATGCTATCCGGTATTTTTCCAAAAATTAAAAACGATCGCTGCTACTAAACAAGCATATAGCCCGACGCGGCGCGATGCATACTATCAGAAAACATCGATTTGTTTGCGAGAAGCGAGCCCTGTTGTCAAATATTTCATACTCACTTTTTTTGTCGATCAGCGGTCGCCGAACACCCAAAAAATTTTGCCATCCCACCGATGCGATCCGGTATTTTTTCCAAAAATTAAAAACGATCGCTGCTACTAAACAAGCATATAGTTCGACGCGGCGCAATGCAAACTCTCAGAAAACATCGATTGCTTTGCGAGAAGCGAGCCCTGTTGTCAAATATTTCATACTCACTTTTTTGTCGATCAGCGGTCGCCGAACACCCAAAAAATTTTGCCATCCCACCGATGCGATCCGGTATTTTTTCCAAAAATTAAAAACGATCGCTGCTACTAAACAAGCATATAGCCCGACGCGGCGCGATGCAAACTATCAGAAAACATCGATTGGTTTGCGAGAAGCGAGCCCTGTTGTCAAATATTTCATACTCACTTTTTTGTCGATCAGCGGTCGCCGAACACCCAAAAAATTTTGCCATCCCACCGATGCGAACCGGTATTTTTTCCAAAATTAAAAACGATCGCTGCTACTAAAAAGCATATAGCCCGACGCGGCAAGATGCATACTATCAGAAAACATCGATTGGTTTGCGAGAAGCGAGCCCTGTTGTCAAATATATCATACTCACTTTTTTGTCGATCAGCGGTCGCCGAACACCCAAAAATTTTGCCATCCCACCGATGCGATCCGGTATTTTTTCCAAAATTAAAAACGATCGCTGCTACTAAACAAGCATATAGTTCGACGCGGCGCGATGCAAACTATCAGAAAACATCGATTGCTTTGCGAGAAGCGAGCCCTGTTGTCAAATATTTCATACTCACTTTTTTGTCGATCAGCGGTCGCCGAACACCCAAAAAATTTTGCCATCCCACCGATGCGATCCGGTATTTTTTCCAAAATTAAAAACGATCGCTGCTACTAAACAAGCATATAGTTCGAAGCGGCGCAATGCAAACTCTCAGAAAACATCGATTGCTTTGCGAGAAGCGAGCCCTGTTGTCAAATATTTCATACTCACTTTTTTGTCGATCAGCGGTCGCCGAACACCCAAAAATTTTGCCATCCCACCGATGCGAACCGGTATTTTTTCCAAAAATTAACGCTGCTACTAAACAAGCATATAGCCCGACGCGGCGCGATGCATACTATCAGAAAACATCGATTGGTTTGCGAGAAGCGAGCCCTGTTGTCAAATATTTCATACTCACTTTTTTGTCGATCAGCGGTCGCCGAACACCCAAAAAATTTTGCCATCCCACCGATGCGAACCGGTATTTTTTCCAAAATTAAAAACGATCGCTGCTACTAAACAAGCATATTGTTCGACGCGGCGCGATGCAAACTCTCAGAAAACATCAATTGGTTTGCGAGAAGCGAGCCCTGTTGTCAAATATATCATACTCACTTTTTTTGTCGATCAGCGGTCGCCGAACACCCAAAAAATTTTGCCATCCCACCGATGCGATCCGGTATTTTTTCCAAAAATTAAAAACGATCGCTGCTACTAAACAAGCATATTGTTCGAAGCGGCGCGATGCAAACTCTCAGAAAACATCAATTGCTTTGCGAGAAGCGAGCCCTGTTGTCAAATATTTCATACTCACTTTTTTTGTCGATCAGCGGTCGCCGAACACCCAAAAAATTTTGCCATCCCACCGATGCGATCCGGTATTTTTTCCAAAATTAAAAACGATCGCTGCTACTAAACAAGCATATAGTTCGACGCGGCGCGATGCAAACTATCAGAAAACATCGATTGGTTTGCGAGAAGCGAGCCCTGTTGTCAAATATTTCATACTCACTTTTTTTGTCGATCAGCGGTCGCCGAACACCCAAAAAATTTTGCAATCCCACCGATGCAAACCGGTATTTTTTCAAAAATTAAAAACGATCGCTGCTACTAAAAAGCATATAGCCCGACGTGGCAAGATGCATACTATCAGAAAACATCGATTGGTTTGCGAGAAGCGAGCCCTGTTGTCAAATATATCATACTCACGCGCGATGCAAACTATCAGAAAACATCAATTGCTTTGCGAGAAGCGAGCCCTGTTGTCAAATATTTCACACTCACTTTTTTTGTCGATCAGCGGTCGCCGAACACCCAAAAAATTTTGCCATCCCACCGATGCGATCCGGTATTTTTTCCAAAAATTAAAAACGATCGCTGCTACTAAACAAGCATATTGTTCGACGCGGCGCGATGCAAACTATCAGAAAACATCGATTGCTTTGCGAGAAGCGAGCCCTGTTGTCAAATATTTCATACTCACTTTTTTGTCGATCAGCGGTCGCCGAACACCCCAAAAATTTTGCCATCCCACCGATGCGAACCGGTATTTTTTCCAAAATTAAAAACGATCGCTGCTACTAAACAAGCATATAGCCCGACGCGGCGCGATGCACACTATCAGAAAACATCAATTTGTTTGCGAGAAGCGAGCCCTGTTGTCAAATATTTCATACTTGCCATCCCACCGATGCGATCCGGTATTTTTTCCAAAATTAAAAACGATCGCTGCTACTAAACAAAGCATATTGTTCGAAGCGGCGCGATGCAAACTCTCAGAAAACATCAATTGCTTTGCGAGAAGCGAGCCCTGTTGTCAAATATTTCATACTCACTTTTTTGTCGATCAGCGGTCGCCGAACACCCAAAAATTTTGCCATCCACCGATGCGATCCGGTATTTTTTCCAAAATTAAAAACGATCGCTGCTACTAAACAAGCATATTGTTCGAAGCGGCGCGATGCAAACTCTCAGAAAACATCAATTGCTTTGCGAGAAGCGAGCCCTGTTGTCAAATATTTCATACTCACTTTTTTGTCGAACACCCAAAAAATTTTGCCATCCCACCGATGCGATCCGGTATTTTTTCAAAAATTAAAAACGATCGCTGCTACTCAAGCATATAGCCCGACGCGGCGCGATGCACTATCAGAAAACATCGATTGGTTTGCGAGAAGCGAGCCCTGTAGTGAAATATTTTATACTCTTTTTTTTGTCGATCAGCGGTATTGAACACCAAAAAATTTTGCAATTCTACGATGCAAAACGATATTTTTTCAAAAATTAAAAACGATCGCTGCTACTAAAAGCATATAGCCCGACGTGGCAAGATGCATACATGAAAACATCGATTGGACGAGAAGCAGCCCTGTTGTCAAATATATCATACTCACTTTTGTCGATCGGCGGTCGCCGAACACCCAAAAAAGCGATGCCCTGTTGTCAAAAACGATCGCTGCTACTAAACAAACATATTGTTCGACGCGGCGCGATGCACTATCAGAAAACATTTTTTGTCGATCAGCGGTCGCCGAACTCACTTTTTTGTCGATCAGCGGTCGCCGAATACCCAAAAAATTTTGCCATCCCACCGATGCGATCCGGTATTTTTTCAAAAATTAAAAACGATCGCTGCTACTAAACAAGCATATTGTTCGACGCGGCGCCGGTATCAGAAAACATCGATTGCTTTGCGAGAAGCGAGCCCTGTTGTCAAATATTTCACACTCACTTTTTGTCGATCAGCGGTCGCCGAACACACAAAAATTTTGCCATCCACCGATGCGATCCGGTATTTCAAAAACGATCGCTGCTACTAAACAAGCATATAGCCCGACGCGGCGCGATGCAAACTATCAGAAAACATCGATTGGTTTGCGAGAAGCGAGCCCTGTTGTCAAATATTTCATACTATTTTTTTTGTCGATCAGCGGTCGCCGAACACCCAAAAAAATTTTGCCATCCCACCGATGCGAACCGGTATTTTTTCCAAAAATTAAAAACGATCGCTGCTACTAAACAAGCATATAGTTCGACGCGGCGCGACAAACTATCAGAAAACATCGATTGCTTTGCGAGAAGCGAGCCCTGTTGTCAAATATTTCATACTCACTTTTTTTGTCGATCAGCGGTCGCCGAACACCCAAAAAATTTTTCCACCGATGCTACTGATCCGGTATTTTTCCAAAAATTAAAAACGATCGCTGCTACTAAACAAGCATATAGTTCGACGCGGCGCAATGCAAACTCTCAGAAAACATCGATTGCTTTGCGAGAAGCGAGCCCTGTTGTCAAATATTTCATACTCACTTTTTTTTTCGATCCGGTATCAGCGGTCGCTGAACACCCAAAAAATTTTTTCCCACCAATTCCTGCGATCCGGTATTTTTTCAAAATTAAAAACGATCGCTGCTACTAAACAAGCATATTGCCCGACGCGGCGCGATGCAACTATCAGAAACATCGATTGGTTTGCGAGAAGCGAGCCCTGTTGTCAAATATTTCATACTCACTTTTTTGTCGATCAGCGGTCGCCGAACACCCAAAAAAAATTTTGCCATCCCACCGATGCGATCCGGTATTTTCCAAAATTAAAAACGATCGCTGCTACTAAACAAGCATATAGTTCGACGCGGCGCGATGCAAACTATCAGAAAACATCGATTGCTTTGCGAGAAGCGAGCCCTGTTGTCAAATATTTCATACTCACTTTTTTTGATCAGCGGTCGCCGAACACCCAAAAAATTTTGCCATTCCTACGATGCGAACCGGTATTTTTTTCCAAAATTAAAAACGATCGCTGCTACTAAACAAGCATATTGTTCGACGCGGCGCGATGCAAACTATCAGAAAACATCGATTGGTTTGCGAGAAGCGAGCCCTGTTGTCAAATATTTCATACTCACTTTTTTTGTCGATCAGCGGTCGCCGAACACCCAAAAAAATTTTGCCATCCCACCGATGCGAACCGGTATTTTTCCAAAATTAAAAACGATCGCTGCTACTAAACAAACGCATATAGCCCGACGCGTTGCGATGCATACTATCAGAAAACATCGATTTGTTTGCGAGAAGCGAGCCCTGTTGTCAAATATTTCATACTCACTTTTTTGTCGATCAGCGGTCGCCGAACACCCAAAATTTTGCCATCCCACCGATGCGATCCGGTATTTTTTCCAAAATTAAAAACGATCGCTGCTACTAAACAAGCATATAGTTCGAAGCGGCGCAATGCAAACTCTCAAGAAAACATCGATTGAAGCGAGCCCTGTTGTCAAATATTTCTTATTCACTTTTTTGTCGATCAGCGGTCGCCGAACACCCAAAAAATTTTGCCATCCCACCGATGCGAACCGGTATTTTTCAAAAATTAAAAACGATCGCTGCTACTACTAAAGCATATTGCCCGACGCGGCAAGATGCATACTATCAGAAAACATCGATTGGTTTGCGAGAAGCGAGCCCTTTGTCAAATATTTCATACTCACTTTTTTGTCGATCAGCGGTCGCCGAACACCCAAAAAATTTTGCCATCCCACCGATGCGATCCGGTATTTTTCCAAAATTAAAAACGATCGCTGCTACTAAACAAGCATATAGTTCGACGCGGCGCAATGCATACTCTCAGAAAACATCGATTGCTTTGCGAGAAGCGAGCCCTGTTGTCAAATATTTCATACTCACTTTTTTTGTCGATCAGCGGTCGCCGAACACCCAAAAAATTTTGCCATCCCACCGATGCGAACCGGTATTTTTCCAAAAATTCAAAACGATCGCTGCTACTAAACAAGCATATTGTTCGACGCGGCGCGATGCAAACTATCAGAAAACATCGATTGGTTTGAGAAGCGAGCCCTGTTGTGAAATATTTTATACTCACTTTTTTGTCGATCAGCGGTCGCCGAACACCCAAAAAATTTTGCCATCCCACCGATGCAAACCGGTATTTTTCAAAAATTAAAAACGATCGCTGCTACTAAAAAGCATATGGCTGACGCGGCGCAGATGCATACTATCAGAAAACATCGATTGGTTTGCGAGAAGCGAGCCCTGTTGTCAAATATTTCATACTCACTTTTTTGTCGATCAGCGGTCGCCGAACACCCAAAAAATTTTGACATCCCACCGATGCAAACCGGTATTTTTCAAAAATTAAAAACGATCGCTGCTACTAAACAAGCATATTGCCCGACGCGGCGCAATGCAAACTATCAGAAAACATCGATTGCTTTGCGAGAAGCGAGCCCTGTTGTTGAAATATTTCATACTCACTTTTTTGTCGATCAGCGGTCGCCGAACACCCAAAAAATTTTGCCATCCCACCGATGCGAACCGGTATTTTTCCAAAAATTAAAAACGATCGCTGCTACTAAACAAGCATATAGTTCGACGCGGCGCGATGCATACTATCAGAAAACATCGATTGGTTTGCGAGAAGCGAGCCCTGTTGTCAAATATTTCATACTCACTTTTTTGTCGATCAGCGGTCGCCGAACACCCAAAAAATTTTGACATCCCACCGATGCGAACCGGTATTTTTTCCAAAAATTAAAAACGATCGCTGCTACTAAACAAGCATATAGCCCGACGCGGCGCGATGCAAACTATCAGAAAACATCGATTACTTTGCGAGAAGCGAGCCCTGTGGTCAAATATTTCATACTCACTTTTTTGTCGATCAGCGGTCACCGAACACCCAAAAATTTTGCCATCCCACGATGCGAACCGGTATTTTTTCCAAAAATTAAAACGATCGCTGCTACTAAACAAGCATAGTTCGACGCGGCGCGATGCAAACTATCAGAAAACATCGATTGGTTTGCGAGAAGCGAGCCCTGTTGTCAAATATTTCATACTCACTTTTTTGTCGATCAGCGGTCGCCGAACACCCAAAAAATTTTGCCATCCCACCGATGCGAACCGGTATTTTTTCAAAAATTAAAAACGATCGCTGCTACTAAACAAGCATATAGCCCGACGCGGCGCGATGCATACTATCAGAAAACATCGATTTGTTTGCGAGAAGCGAGCCCTGTTGTCAAATATTTCATACTCACTTTTTTGTCGATCAGCGGTCGCCGAACACCCAAAAAATTTTGCCATCCCACCGATGCGAACCGGTATTTTTTCCAAAAATTAAAAACGATCGCTGCTACTAAACAAGCATATTGTTCGACGCGGCGCGATGCAAACTATCAGAAAACATCGATTGCTTTGCGAGAAGCGAGCCCTGTTGTCAAATATTTCATACTCACTTTTTTGTCGATCAGCGGTCGCCGAACACCCAAAAATTTTGCCATCCACCGATGCGATCCGGTATTTTTTCCAAAATTCAAAACGATCGCTGCTACTAAACAAGCATATAGTTCGACGCGGCGCGATGCGAACTATCAGAAAACATCGATTGCTTTGCGAGAAGCGAGCCCTGTTGTGAAATATTTTATACTCACTTTTTTGTCGATCAGCGGTCGCCGAACACCCAAAAAATTTTGCCATCCCACCGATGCGAACCGGTATTTTTTCCAAAATTAAAAACGATCGCTGCTACTAAACAAGCATATAGCCCGACGCGGCGCGATGCATACTATCAGAAAACATCGATTGGTTTGCGAGAAGCGAGCCCTGTTGTCAAATATTTCATACTCACTTTTTTGTCGATCAGCGGTCGCCAACACCCAAAAATTTTGCCATCCCACCGATGCGAACCGGTATTTTTTCAAAAATTCAAAACGATCGCTGCTACTAAACAAGCATATAGTTCGACGCGGCGCGATGCAAACTATCAGAAAACATCGATTGGTTTGCGAGAAGCGAGCCCTGTTGTCAAATATTTCATACTCACTTTTTTGTCGATCAGCGGTCGCCGAACACCCAAAAAATTTTGCCATCCCACCGATGCGAACCGGTATTTTTTCCAAAAATTCAAAACGATCGCTGCTACTAAACAAGCATATAGCCCGACGCGGCGCGATGCATACTATCAGAAAACATCGATTGGTTTGCGAGAAGCGAGCCCTGTTGTGAAATATTTTATACTCACTTTTTTTGTCGATCAGCGGTCGCCGAACATCCAAAAATTTTGCCATCCCACCGATGCGAACCGGTATTTTTTCAAAAATTAAAAACGATCGCTGCTACTAAACAAGCATATAGCCCGACGCGTTGCGATGCATACTATCAGAAAACATCGATTGGTTTGCGAGAAGCGAGCCCTGTTGTCAAATATTTCCTATTCACTTTTTTGTCGATCAGCGGTCGCCGAACACCCAAAAATTTTGACATCCCAGCGATGCGAACCGGTATTTTTTCCAAAAATTCAAAACGATCGCTGCTACTAAACAAGCATATAGCCCGACGCGGCGCGATGCAAACTATCAGAAAACATCGATTACTTTGCGAGAAGCGAGCCCTGTTGTCAAATATTTCATACTCACTTTTTTTGTCGATCAGCGGTCGCCGAACACCCAAAAAATTTTGCCATCCCACCGATGCGAACCGGTATTTTTTCCAAAATTCAAAACGATCGCTGCTACTAAACAAGCATATTGTTCGACGCGGCGCGATGCATACTATCAGAAAACATCGATTGGTTTGCGAGAAGCGAGCCCTGTTGTCAAATATTTCATACTCACTTTTTTGTCGATCAGCGGTCGCCGAACACCCAAAAAATTTTGCCATCCCACCGATGCGAACCGGTATTTTTTCCAAAAATTAAAAACGATCGCTGCTACTAAACAAGCATATAGTTCGACGCGGCGCGATGCATACTATCAGAAAACATCGATTGGTTTGCGAGAAGCGAGCCCTGTTGTGAAATATTTCATACTCACTTTTTTGTCGATCAGCGGTCGCCGAACACCCAAAAAATTTTGCCATCCCACCGATGCGAACCGGTATTTTTTCCAAAAATTCAAAACGATCGCTGCTACTAAACAAGCATATAGCCCGACGCGGCGCGATGCAAACTATCAGAAAACATCGATTGCTTTGCGAGAAGCGAGCCCTGTTGTCAAATATTTCATACTCACTTTTTTGTCGATCAGCGGTCGCCGAACACCCAAAAAATTTTGCCATCCCACCGATGCGAACCGGTATTTTTTCCAAAATTCAAAACGATCGCTGCTACTAAACAAGCATATAGTTCGACGCGGCGCGATGCATACTATCAGAAAACATCGATTGGTTTGCGAGAAGCGAGCCCTGTTGTCAAATATTTCATACTCACTTTTTTGTCGATCAGCGGTCGCCGAACACCAAAAAATTTTGCCATCCCACCGATGCGAACCGGTATTTTTTCCAAAAATTCAAAACGATCGCTGCTACTAAACAAGCATATAGCCCGACGCGGCGCGATGCAAACTATCAGAAAACATCGATTGGTTTGCGAGAAGCGAGCCCTGTTGTCAAATATTTCATACTCACTTTTTTGTCGATCAGCGGTCGCCGAACACCCAAAAAATTTTGCCATCCCACCGATGCGAACCGGTATTTTTTCCAAAAATTCAAAACGATCGCTGCTACTAAACAAGCATATAGCCCGACGCGGCGCGATGCAAACTATCAGAAAACATCGATTGGTTTGCGAGAAGCGAGCCCTGTTGTCAAATATTTCATACTCACTTTTTTGTCGATCAGCGGTCGCCGAACACCCAAAAAATTTTGCCATCCCACCGATGCGAACCGGTATTTTTTCCAAAAATTCAAAACGATCGCTGCTACTAAACAAGCATATGTTCGACGCGGCGCGATGCAACTATCAGAAAACATCGATTGGTTTGCGAGAAGCGAGCCCTGTTGTCAAATATTTCATACTCACTTTTTTGTCGATCAGCGGTCGCCGAACACCCAAAAATTTTGCCATCCCACCGATGCGAACCGGTATTTTTCCAAAATTCAAAACGATCGCTGCTACTAAACAAGCATATAGCCCGACGCGGCAAGATGCATACTATCAGAAAACATCGATTGGTTTGCGAGAAGCGAGCCCTGTTGTGAAATATTTCATACTCACTTTTTTGTCGATCAGCGGTCGCCGATGGTCCAAAAAATTTTGCCATCCCACCGATGCGAACCGGTATTTTTTCAAAAATTAAAAACGATCGCTGCTACTAAACAAGCATATAGCCCGACGCGTTGCGATGCATACTATCAGAAAACATCGATTGGTTTGCGAGAAGCGAGCCCTGTTGTCAAATATTTCATACTCACTTTTTTGTCGATCAGCGGTCGCCGAACACCCAAAAAATTTTGCCATCCCAGCGATGCGAACCGGTATTTTTTCCAAAAATTCAAAACGATCGCTGCTACTAAACAAGCATATAGCCCGACGCGGCGCGATGCAAACTATCAGAAAACATCGATTACTTTGCGAGAAGCGAGCCCTGTGGTCAAATATTTCATACTCACTTTTTTTGTCGATCAGCGGTCACCGAACACCCAAAAAATTTTGCCATCCAACCGATGCGAACCGGTATTTTTTCAAAATTCAAAACGATCGCTGCTACTAAACAAGCATATTGTTCGACGCGGCGCGATGCATACTATCAGAAAACATCGATTGCTTTGCGAGAAGCGAGCCCTGTTGTCAAATATTTCATACTCACTTTTTTGTCGATCAGCGGTCGCCGAACACCCAAAAAATTTTGCCATCCCACCGATGCGAACCGGTATTTTTTCCAAAAATTCAAAACGATCGCTGCTACTAAACAAGCATATAGTTCGACGCGGCGCGATGCAAACTATCAGAAAACATCGATTGCTTTGCGAGAAGCGAGCCCTGTTGTCAAATATTTCATACTCACTTTTTTTGTCGATCAGCGGTCGCCGAACACCCAAAAAATTTTGCCATCCCACCGATGCGAACCGGTATTTTTTCAAAAATTCAAAACGATCGCTGCTACTAAACAAGCATATAGTTCGACGCGGCGCGATGCAAACTATCAGAAAACATCGATTGGTTTGCGAGAAGCGAGCCCTGTTGTCAAATATTTCATACTCACTTTTTTTGTCGATCAGCGGTCGCCGAACACCCAAAAAATTTTGCCATCCCACCGATGCGAACCGGTATTTTTTCCAAAATTCAAAACGATCGCTGCTACTAAACAAGCATATTGTTCGACGCGGCGCGATGCAAACTATCAGAAAACATCGATTGCTTTGCGAGAAGCGAGCCCTGTTGTCAAATATTTCATACTCACTTTTTTTGTCGATCAGCGGTCGCCGAACACCCAAAAAATTTTGCCATCCCACCGATGCGAACCGGTATTTTTTCCAAAATTCAAAACGATCGCTGCTACTAAACAAGCATATTGTTCGACGCGGCGCGATGCATACTATCAGAAAACATCGATTGGTTTGCGAGAAGCGAGCCCTGTTGTCAAATATTTCATACTCACTTTTTTTGTCGATCAGCGGTCGCCGAACACCCAAAAAATTTTGCCATCCCACCGATGCGAACCGGTATTTTTTCCAAAAATTCAAAACGATCGCTGCTACTAAACAAGCATATAGCCCGACGCGGCGCGATGCAAACTATCAGAAAACATCGATTACTTTGCGAGAAGCGAGCCCTGTGGTCAAATATTTCATACTCACTTTTTTGTCGATCAGCGGTCGCCGAACACCCA
Organism: Himalopsyche phryganea; assembly: GCA_022494535.1. NCBI lineage: Eukaryota > Metazoa > Arthropoda > Insecta > Trichoptera > Rhyacophilidae > Himalopsyche > Himalopsyche phryganea. Next base: position 21,152 of record JAGVSL010000232.1, read on the forward strand.
AAAAATTTTGCCATCCCACCGATGCGAACCGGTATTTTTCCAAAAATTCAAAACGATCGCTGCTACTAAACAATCACATTGTTCGACGCGGCGCGATGCAAACTATCAGAAAACATCGATTCCTTTGCGAGAAGCGAGCCCTGTTGTCAAATATTTCATACTCACTTTTTTGTCGATCAGCGGTCGCCGAACACCCAAAAAATTTTGCCATCCCACCGATGCGAACCGGTATTTTTTCCAAAAATTCAAAACGATCGCTGCTACTAAACAAGCATATTGTTCGACGCGGCGCGATGCAAACTATCAGAAAACATCAATTGCTTTGCGAGAAGCGAGCCCTGTTGTCAAATATTTCATACTCACTTTTTTGTCGATCAGCGGTCGCCGAACACCCAAAAAATTTTGCCATCCCACCGATGCGAACCGGTATTTTTTCCAAAATTAAAAACGATCGCTGCTACTAAAAAACGCATATTGTTCGACGCGGCGCGATGCAAACTATCAGAAAACATCGATTGCTTTGCGAGAAGCGAGCCCTGTTGTCAAATATTTCATACTCACTTTTTTTGTCGATCAGCGGTCGCCGAACACCCAAAAAATTTTGCAATCCCACCGATGCGATCCGGTATTTTTTCCAAAAATCAAAAACGATCGCTGCTACTAAACAAGCATATTGACCGACGCGGCGCGATGCAAACTATCAGAAAACATCAATTGCTTTGCGAGAAGCGAGCCCTGTTGTCAAATATTTCATACTCACTTTTTTTGTCGATCAGCGGTCGCCCAACACCCAAACAATTTTGCCATCCCACCAATGCGAACCGGTATTTTTTCCAAAAATTAAAAACGATCGCTGGTACTAAGCAAGCATATAGCCCGACGCGGCGCAATGCAAAGTCTCAGAAAACATCGATTGCTTTGCGAGAAGCGAGCCCTGTTGTCAAATATTTCATACTCACTTTTTTTGTCGATCAGCGGTCGCCGAACACCCAAAAAATTTTGCCATCCCACCTATGCGAACCGGTATTTTTTCCAAAAATTAAAAACGATCGCTGCTACTAAAAAAGCATATAGCCCGACGTGGCAAGATGCATACTATCAGAAAACATCGATTGGTTTGCGAGAAGCGAGCCCTGTTGTCAAATATATCATACTCACTTTTTTTGTCGATCAGCGGTCGCCGAACACCCAAAAAATTTTGCCATCCCACCGATGCGATCCGGTATTTTTTCCAAAAATTAAAAACGATCGCTGCTACTAAACAATCATTATTGTTCGACGCGGCGCGATGCAAACTATCAGAAAACATCGATTGCTTTGCGAGAAGCGAGCCCTGTTGTCAAATATTTCATACTCACTTTTTTTGTCGATCAGCGGTCGCCGAACACCCAAAAAATTTTGCCATCCCACCGATGCGATCCGGTATTTTTTCCAAAATTAAAAACGATCGCTGCTACTAAACAAGCATATTGTTCGACGCGGCGCGATGCAAACTATCAGAAAACATCGATTGCTTTGCGAGAAGCGAGCCCTGTTGTCATATATTCATACTCACTTTTTTGTTGATCAGCGGTCGCCGAACACCCAAAAAATTTTGCCATCCCACCGATGCGATCCGGTATTTTTTCCAAAAATTAAAAACGATCGCTGCTACTAAAAAAAGCATATAGCCCGACGCGGCGCGATGCATACTATCAGAAAACATCGATTTGTTTGCGAGAAGCGAGCCCTGTTGTCAAATATTTCATACTCACTTTTTTGTCGATCAGCGGTCACCGAACACCCAAAAAATTTTGCCATCCCACCGATGCGAACCGGTATTTTTTCCAAAAATTAAAAACGATCGCTGCTACTAAACAAGCATATAGCCCGACGCGGCGCGATGCATACTATCAGAAAACATCGATTGGTTTGCGAGAAGCGAGCCCTGTTGTCAAATATTTTATACTCACTTTTTTGTCGATCAGCGGTCGCCGAACACCCAAAAAATTTTGCCATCCCACCGATGCGATCCGGTATTTTTTCCAAAAATTAAAAACGATCGCTGCTACTAAACAAGCATATAGCCCGACGCGGCGCGATGCAAACTATCAGAAAACATCGATTGGTTTGCGAGAAGCGAGCCCTGTTGTCAAATATTTCATACTCACTTTTTTGTCGATCAGCGGTCGCCGAACACCCAAAAAATTTTGCCATCCCACCGATGCGATCCGGTATTTTTTCCAAAATTAAAAACGATCGCTGCTACTAAAAAAGCATATAGCCCGACGCGGCGCGATGCATACTATCAGAAAACATCGATTGGTTTGCGAGAAGCGAGCCCTGTTGTGAAATATTTTATACTCACTTTTTTTGTCGATCAGCGGTCGCCGAACACCCAAAAAATTTTGCAATCCCACCGATGCAAACCGGTATTTTTCCAAAATTAAAAACGATCGCTGCTACTAAACAAGCATATAGCCCGACGCGTTGCGATGCATACTATCAGAAAACATCGATTGGTTTGCGAGAAGCGAGACCTGTTGTCAAATATTTCACACTCACTTTTTTTGTTGATCAGCGGTCGCCGAACACCCAAAAAATTTTGCCATCCCACCGATGCGATCCGGTATTTTTTCCAAAAATTAAAAACGATCGCTGCTACTAAACAAGCATATTGTTCGACGCGGCGCGATGCATACTATCAGAAAACATCGATTTGTTTGCGAGAAGCGAGCCCTGTTGTCAAATATTTCATACTCACTTTTTTGTCGATCAGCGGTCGCCGAACACCCAAAAAATTTTGCCATCCCACCGATGCGAACCGGTATTTTTTACAAAAATTAAAAACGATCGCTGCTACTAAACAAGCATATTGTTCGACGCGGCGCGATGCAAACTATCAGAAAACATCGATTGGTTTGCGAGAAGCGAGCCCTGTTGTCAAATATTTCATACTCACTTTTTTTGTCGATCAGCGGTCGCCGAACACCCAAAAAATTTTGCCATCCCACCGATGCGATCCGGTATTTTTTCCAAAAATTAAAAACGATCGCTGCTACTAAACAAGCATATTGTTCGACGCGGCGCGATGCAAACTATCAGAAAACATCGATTGCTTTGCGAGAAGCGAGCCCTGTTGTCAAATATTTCATACTCACTTTTTTTGTCGATCAGCGGTCGCCGAACACCCAAAATGCCATCCCACCGATGCGATCCGGTATTTTTTCAAAAATTAAAAACGATCGCTGCTACTAAACAAGCATATTGTTCGACGCGGCGCGATGCATACTATCAGAAAACATCGATTTGTTTGCGAGAAGCGAGCCCTGTTGTCAAATATTTCATACTCACTTTTTTTGTCGATCAGCGGTCGCCGAACACCCAAAAAATTTTGCCATCCCACCGATGCGAACCGGTATTTTTTCCAAAAATTCAAAACGATCGCTGCTACTAAACAAGCATATTGTTCGACGCGGCGCGATGCAAACTATCAGAAAACATCGATTGCTTTGCGAGAAGCGAGACCTGTTGTCAAATATTTCACACTCACTTTTTTTGTTGATCAGCGGTCGCCGAACACCCAAAAAATTTTGCCATCCCACCGATGCGATCCGGTATTTTTCCAAAAATTAAAAACGATCGCTGCTACTAAAAAAGCATATAGCCCGACGCGGCGCGATGCATACTATCAGAAAACATCGATTGGTTTGCGAGAAGCGAGCCCTGTTGTCAAATATTTTATACTCACTTTTTTTGTCGATCAGCGGTCGCCGAACACCCAAAAAATTTTGCAATCCCACCGATGCAAACCGGTATTTTTTCCAAGAATTTAAAAACGATCGCTGCTACTAAACAAGCATATAGCCCGACGCGGCGCGATGCATACTATCAGAAAACATCGATTGGTTTGCGAGAAGCGAGACCTGTTGTCAAATATTTCACACTCACTTTTTTTGTTGATCAGCGGTCGCCGAACACCCAAAAAATTTTGCCATCCCACCGATGCGATCCGGTATTTTTTCCAAAAATTAAAAACGATCGCTGCTACTAAACAAGCATATTGTTCGACGCGGCGCGATGCAAACTATCAGAAAACATCAATTGCTTTGCGAGAAGCGAGACCTGTTGTCAAATATTTCACACTCACTTTTTTGTTGATCAGCGGTCGCCGAACACCCAAAAAATTTTGCCATCCCACCGATGCGATCCGGTATTTTTCAAAAATTAAAAACGATCGCTGCTACTAAAAAAAGCATATAGCCCGACGCGGCGCGATGCATACTATCAGAAAACATCGATTGGTTTGCGAGAAGCGAGCCCTGTTGTCAAATATTTCATACTCACTTTTTTGTCGATCAGCGGTCGCCGAACACCCAAAAAATTTTGCCATCCCACCGATGCGAACCGGTATTTTTTCAAAAATTAAAAACGATCGCTGCTACTAAACAAGCATATAGCCCGACGCGGCGCGATGCATACTATCAGAAAACATCGATTGGTTTGCGAGAAGCGAGCCCTGTTGTCAAATATTTCATACTCACTTTTTTGTCGATCAGCGGTCGCCGAACACCCAAAAAATTTTGCCATCCCACCGATGCGATCCGGTATTTTTTCAAAAATTAAAAACGATCGCTGCTACTAAAAAAGCATATTGTTCGACGCGGCGCGATGCAAACTATCAGAAAACATCGATTGCTTTGCGAGAAGCGAGCCCTGTTGTCAAATATTTCATACTCACTTTTTTGTCGATCAGCGGTCGCCGAACACCCAAAAAATTTTGCCATCCACCGATGCGATCCGGTATTTTTCCAAAAATTAAAAACGATCGCTGCTACTAAACAAGCATATTGTTCGACGCGGCGCGATGCAACTATCAGAAAACATCGATTGCTTTGCGAGAAGCGAGCCCTGTTGTCAAATATTTCATACTCACTTTTTTGTCGATCAGCGGTCGCCGAACACCCAAAAAATTTTGCCATCCACCGATGCGATCCGGTATTTTTCCAAAAATTAAAAACGATCGCTGCTACTAAACAAGCATATTGTTCGACGCGGCGCGATGCATACTATCAGAAAACATCGATTTGTTTGCGAGAAGCGAGCCCTGTTGTCAAATATTTCATACTCACTTTTTTGTCGATCAGCGGTCGCCGAACACCCAAAAAATTTTGCCATCCCACCGATGCGAACCGGTATTTTTTCAAAAATTAAAAACGATCGCTGCTACTAAACAAGCATATTGTTCGACGCGGCGCGATGCAAACTATCAGAAAACATCGATTGGTTTGCGAGAAGCGAGCCCTGTTGTCAAATATTTCATACTCACTTTTTTGTCGATCAGCGGTCGCCGAACACCCAAAAAATTTTGCCATCCCACCGATGCGATCCGGTATTTTTTCCAAAAATTAAAAACGATCGCTGCTACTAAACAAGCATATTGTTCGACGCGGCGCGATGCAAACTATCAGAAAACATCGATTGGTTTGCGAGAAGCGAGCCCTGTTGTCAAATATTTCATACTCACTTTTTTGTCGATCAGCGGTCGCCGAACACCCAAAAATTTTGCCATCCCACCGATGCGAACCGGTATTTTTTCCAAAATTAAAAACGATCGCTGCTACTAAACAAGCATATAGCCCGACGCGGCGCGATGCATACTATCAGAAAACATCGATTGGTTTGCGAGAAGCGAGCCCTGTTGTCAAATATTTCATACTCACTTTTTTGTCGATCAGCGGTCGCCGAACACCCAAAAAATTTTGCCATCCCACCGATGCGAACCGGTATTTTTTCAAAAATTAAAAACGATCGCTGCTACTAAACAAGCATATAGCCCGACGCGGCGCGATGCATACTATCAGAAAACATCGATTGGTTTGCGAGAAGCGAGCCCTGTTGTCAAATATTTCATACTCACTTTTTTTGTCGATCAGCGGTCGCCGAACACCCAAAAAATTTTGCCATCCCACCGATGCGATCCGGTATTTTTCCAAAAATTAAAAACGATCGCTGCTACTAAACAAGCATATAGCCCGACGCGGCGCGATGCATACTATCAGAAAACATCGATTGTTTGCGAGAAGCGAGCCCTGTTGTCAAATATTTCATACTCACTTTTTTTGTCGATCAGCGGTCGCCGAACACCCAAAAAATTTTGCCATCCCACCGATGCGAACCGGTATTTTTCAAAAATTAAAAACGATCGCTGCTACTAAACAAGCATATAGCCCGACGCGGCGCGATGCATACTATCAGAAAACATCGATTGGTTTGCGAGAAGCGAGCCCTGTTGTCAAATATTTCATACTCACTTTTTTGTCGATCAGCGGTCGCCGAACACCCAAAAAATTTTGCCATCCCACCGATGCGATCCGGTATTTTTTCCAAAATTAAAAACGATCGCTGCTACTAAACAAGCATATTGTTCGACGCGGCGCGATGCAAACTATCAGAAAACATCGATTGCTTTGCGAGAAGCGAGCCCTGTTGTCAAATATTTCATACTCACTTTTTTGTCGATCAGCGGTCGCCGAACACCCAAAAAATTTTGCCATCCCACCGATGCGAACCGGTATTTTTTCAAAAATTAAAAACGATCGCTGCTACTAAACAAGCATATAGCCCGACGCGGCGCGATGCATACTATCAGAAAACATCGATTTGTTTGCGAGAAGCGAGCCCTGTTGTCAAATATTTCATACTCACTCACTTTTTTTTTGTCGATCAGCGGTCGCCGAACACCCAAAAAATTTTGCCATCCCACCGATGCGAACCGGTATTTTTCAAAAATTAAAAACGATCGCTGCTACTAAACAAGCATATTGTTCGACGCGGCGCGATGCATACTATCAGAAAACATCGATTGGTTTGCGAGAAGCGAGCCCTGTTGTCAAATATTTCATACTCACTTTTTTGTCGATCAGCGGTCGCCGAACACCCAAAAAATTTTGCCATCCCACCGATGCGAACCGGTATTTTTCAAAAATTAAAAACGATCGCTGCTACTAAACAAGCATATAGCCCGACGCGGCGCGATGCATACTATCAGAAAACATCGATTGGTTTGCGAGAAGCGAGCCCTGTTGTCAAATATTTCATACTCACTTTTTTGTCGATCAGCGGTCGCCGAACACCCAAAAAATTTTGCCATCCCACCGATGCGAACCGGTATTTTTTCCAAAATTAAAAACGATCGCTGCTACTAAACAAGCATATAGCCCGACGCGGCGCGATGCATACTATCAGAAAACATCGATTGGTTTGCGAGAAGCGAGCCCTGTTGTCAAATATTTTATACTCACTTTTTTGTCGATCAGCGGTCGCCGAACACCCAAAAAATTTTGCCATCCCACCGATGCGAACCGGTATTTTTTCAAAAATTAAAAACGATCGCTGCTACTAAACAAGCATATATAGCCCGACGCGGCGCGATGCATACTATCAGAAAACATCGATTGGTTTGCGAGAAGCGAGCCCTGTTGTCAAATATTTCATACTCACTTTTTTTGTCGATCAGCGGTCGCCGAACACCCAAAAAATTTTGCCATCCCACCGATGCGATCCGGTATTTTTTCCAAAATTAAAAACGATCGCTGCTACTAAACAAGCATATTGTTCGACGCGGCGCGATGCAAACTATCAGAAAACATCGATTGCTTTGCGAGAAGCGAGCCCTGTTGTCAAATATTTCATACTCACTTTTTTTTTGTCGATCAGCGGTCGCCGAACACCCAAAAAATTTTGCCATCCCACCGATGCGATCCGGTATTTTTTCAAAATTAAAAACGATCGCTGCTACTAAACAAGCATATAGCCCGACGCGGCGCGATGCATGCATACTATCAGAAAACATCGATTTGTTTGCGAGAAGCGAGCCCTGTTGTCAAATATTTCATACTCACTTTTTTTTTTGTCGATCAGCGGTCGCCGAACACCCAAAAAATTTTGCCATCCCACCGATGCGAACCGGTATTTTTTCAAAAATTAAAAACGATCGCTGCTACTAAACAAGCATATTGTTCGACGCGGCGCGATGCATACTATCAGAAAACATCGATTTGTTTGCGAGAAGCGAGCCCTGTTGTCAAATATTTTATACTCACTTTTTTTTGTCGATCAGCGGTCGCCAAACACCCAAAAATTTTGCCATCCCACCGATGCGAACCGGTATTTTTTCAAAAATTCAAAACGATCGCTGCTACTAAAAAAGCATATATCCCGACGCGGCGCGATGCATACTATCAGAAAACATCGATTTGTTTGCGAGAAGCGAGCCCTGTTGTGAAATATTTCATACTCACTTTTTTGTCGATCAGCGGTCGCCGAACACCCAAAAAATTTTGCCATCCCACCGATGCGAACCGGTATTTTTTCAAAAATTAAAAACGATCGCTGCTACTAAACAAGCATATAGCCCGACGCGGCGCGATGCATACTATCAGAAAACATCGATTGGTTTGCGAGAAGCGAGCCCTGTTGTCAAATATTTCATACTCACTTTTTTGTCGATCAGCGGTCGCCGAACACCCAAAAAATTTTGCCATCCCACCGATGCGAACCGGTATTTTTTCAAAAATTAAAAACGATCGCTGCTACTAAACAAGCATATAGCCCGACGCGGCGCGATGCATACTATCAGAAAACATCGATTGGTTTGCGAGAAGCGAGCCCTGTTGTCAAATATTTCATACTCACTTTTTTGTCGATCAGCGGTCGCCGAACACCCAAAAAATTTTGCCATCCCACCGATGCGATCCGGTATTTTTTCAAAAATTAAAAACGATCGCTGCTACTAAACAAGCATATTGTCGACGACGCGGCGCGATGCAAACTATCAGAAAACATCGATTGCTTTGCGAGAAGCGAGCCCTGTTGTCAAATATTTCATACTCACTTTTTTTTGTCGATCAGCGGTCGCCGAACACCCAAAAAATTTTGCCATCCCACCGATGCGATCCGGTATTTTTTCAAAAATTAAAAACGATCGCTGCTACTAAACAAGCATATTGTTCGACGCGGCGCGATGCAAACTATCAGAAAACATCGATTGCTTTGCGAGAAGCGAGCCCTGTTGTCAAATATTTCATACTCACTTTTTTTTGTCGATCAGCGGTCGCCGAACACCCAAAAAATTTTGCCATCCCACCGATGCGATCCGGTATTTTTCCAAAAATTAAAAACGATCGCTGCTACTAAACAAGCATATTGTTCGACGCGGCGCGATGCAAACTATCAGAAAACATCGATTGCTTTGCGAGAAGCGAGCCCTGTTGTCAAATATTTCATACTCACTTTTTTGTCGATCAGCGGTCGCCGAACACCCAAAAAATTTTGCCATCCCACCGATGCGATCCGGTATTTTTTCCAAAAATTAAAAACGATCGCTGCTACTAAACAAGCATATAGTTCGTTCGACGCGGCGCGATGCAAACTATCAGAAAACATCGATTGCTTTGCGAGAAGCGAGCCCTGTTGTCAAATATTTCATACTCACTTTTTTGTCGATCAGCGGTCGCCGAACACCCCAAAAAATTTTGCCATCCCCGATGCGAACCGGTATTTTTTCAAAATTAAAAACGATCGCTGCTACTAAAAAGCATATAGCCCGACGCGGCGCGATGCATACTATCAGAAAACATCGATTGGTTTGCGAGAAGCGAGCCCTGTTGTCAAATATTTCATACTCACTTTTTTTGTCGATCAGCGGTCGCCGAACACCCAAAAAATTTTGCCATCCCACCGATGCGAACCGGTATTTTTTTCAAAATTAAAAACGATCGCTGCTACTAAAAAGCATATAGCCCGACGCGGCGCAATGCAAACTATCAGAAAACATCGATTGCTTTGCGAGAAGCGAGCCCTGTTGTCAAATATTTCATACTCACTTTTTTGTCGATCAGCGGTCGCCGAACACCCAAAAAATTTTGCCATCCCACCGATGCGATCCGGTATTTTTTCCAAAATTAAAAACGATCGCTGCTACTAAAAAGCATATAGCCCGACGCGGCGCGATGCATACTATCAGAAAACATCGATTTGTTTGCGAGAAGCGAGCCCTGTTGTCAAATATTTCATACTCACTTTTTTTTTGTCGATCAGCGGTCACCGAACACCCAAAAAATTTTGCCATCCCACCGATGCGAACCGGTATTTTTTCAAAAATTAAAAACGATCGCTGCTACTAAACAAGCATATAGCCCGACGCGGCGCGATGCATACTATCAGAAAACATCGATTGGTTTGCGAGAAGCGAGCCCTGTTGTCAAATATTTCATACTCACTTTTTTGTCGATCAGCGGTCGCCGAACACCCAAAAATTTTGCCATCCCACCGATGCGATCCGGTATTTTTTCCAAAAATTAAAAACGATCGCTGCTACTAAACAAGCATATAGTTCGACGCGGCGCAATGCAAACTATCAGAAAACATCGATTGCTTTGCGAGAAGCGAGCCCTGTTGTCAAATATTTCATACTCACTTTTTTTGTCGATCAGCGGTCGCCGAACACCCAAAAAATTTTGCCATCCCACCGATGCGAACCGGTATTTTTCCAAAAATTAAAAACGATCGCTGCTACTAAAAAGCATATAGCCCGACGCGGCGCGATGCATACTATCAGAAAACATCGATTGGTTTGCGAGAAGCGAGCCCTGTTGTCAAATATTTTATACTCACTTTTTTGTCGATCAGCGGTCGCCGAACACCCAAAAAATTTTGCCATCCCACCGATGCGAACCGGTATTTTTTCAAAATTAAAAACGATCGCTGCTACTAAAAAAGCATATAGCCCGACGCGGCGCGATGCAAACTATCAGAAAACATCGATTGCTTTGCGAGAAGCGAGCCCTGTTGTCAAATATTTCATACTCTCACTTTTTTGTCGATCAGCGGTCGCCGAACACCCAAAAAATTTTGCCATCCCACCGATGCGATCCGGTATTTTTTCAAAAATTAAAAACGATCGCTGCTACTAAACAAGCATATTGTTCGACGCGGCGCGATGCAAACTATCAGAAAACATCGATTGCTTTGCGAGAAGCGAGCCCTGTTGTCAAATATTTCATACTCACTTTTTTTGTCGATCAGCGGTCGCCGAACACCCAAAAAATTTTGCCATCCCACCGATGCGATCCGGTATTTTTTCAAAAATTAAAAACGATCGCTGCTACTAAACAAGCATATAGCCCGACGCGGCGCGATGCATACTATCAGAAAACATCGATTTGTTTGCGAGAAGCGAGCCCTGTTGTCAAATATTTCATACTCACTTTTTTTGTCGATCAGCGGTCGCCGAACACCCAAAAAATTTTGCCATCCCACCGATGCGAACCGGTATTTTTTCAAAAATTAAAAACGATCGCTGCTACTAAACAAGCATATTGTTCGACGCGGCGCGATGCATACTATCAGAAAACATCGATTTGTTTGCGAGAAGCGAGCCCTGTTGTCAAATATTTCATACTCACTTTTTTTGTCGATCAGCGGTCGCCGAACACCAAAAAATTTTGCCATCCCACCGATGCGAACCGGTATTTTTTCCAAAAATTAAAAACGATCGCTGCTACTAAAAAAGCATATATCCCGACGCGGCGCGATGCATACTATCAGAAAACATCGATTTGTTTGCGAGAAGCGAGCCCTGTTGTCAAATATTTCATACTCACTTTTTTGTCGATCAGCGGTCGCCGAACACCCAAAAAATTTTGCCATCCCACCGATGCGATCCGGTATTTTTTCAAAAATTAAAAACGATCGCTGCTACTAAACAAGCATATTGTTCGACGCGGCGCGATGCAAACTATCAGAAAACATCGATTGCTTTGCGAGAAGCGAGCCCTGTTGTCAAATATTTCATACTCACTTTTTTTGTCGATCAGCGGTCGCCGAACACCCAAAAAATTTTGCCATCCCACCGATGCGATCCGGTATTTTTTCCAAAAATTAAAAACGATCGCTGCTACTAAACAAGCATATTGTTCGACGCGGCGCGATGCAAACTATCAGAAAACATCGATTGGTTTGCGAGAAGCGAGCCCTGTTGTCAAATATTTCATACTCACTTTTTTTGTCGATCAGCGGTCGCCGAACACCCAAAAAATTTTGCCATCCCACCGATGCGATCCGGTATTTTTTCCAAAAATTAAAAACGATCGCTGCTACTAAACAAGCATATAGTTCGACGCGGCGCAATGCAAACTATCAGAAAACATCGATTGCTTTGCGAGAAGCGAGCCCTGTTGTCAAATATTTCATACTCACTTTTTTTGTCGATCAGCGGTCGCCGAACACCCAAAAAATTTTGCCATCCCACCGATGCGAACCGGTATTTTTTCCAAAAATTAAAAACGATCGCTGCTACTAAAAAAGCATATAGCCCGACGCGGCGCGATGCATACTATCAGAAAACATCGATTGGTTTGCGAGAAGCGAGCCCTGTTGTCAAATATTTCATACTCACTTTTTTTGTCGATCAGCGGTCGCCGAACACCAAAAAATTTTGCCATCCCACCGATGCGAACCGGTATTTTTTCCAAAATTAAAAACGATCGCTGCTACTAAAAAAGCATATAGCCCGACGCGGCGCGATGCAAACTATCAGAAAACATCGATTGGTTTGCGAGAAGCGAGCCCTGTTGTCAAATATTTCATACTCACTTTTTTGTCGATCAGCGGTCGCCGAACACCCAAAAAATTTTGCCATCCCACCGATGCGATCCGGTATTTTTTCAAAAATTAAAAACGATCGCTGCTACTAAACAAGCATATAGTTCGACGCGGCGCAATGCAAACTATCAGAAAACATCGATTGCTTTGCGAGAAGCGAGCCCTGTTGTCAAATATTTCATACTCACTTTTTTGTCGATCAGCGGTCGCCAAACCCAAAAAATTTTGCCATCCCACCGATGCGAACCGGTATTTTTTCAAAAATTAAAAACGATCGCTGCTACTAAACAAGCATATATAGCCCGACGCGGCGCGATGCATACTATCAGAAAACATCGATTGGTTTGCGAGAAGCGAGCCCTGTTGTCAAATATTTCATACTCATATTTCTTTTTTTTTGTCGATCAGCGGTCGCCGAACACCCAAAAAATTTTGCCATCCCACCGATGCGATCCGGTATTTTTTTCAAAATTAAAAACGATCGCTGCTACTAAACAAGCATATTGTTCGACGCGGCGCGATGCAAACTATCAGAAAACATCGATTGCTTTGCGAGAAGCGAGCCCTGTTGTCAAATATTTCATACTCACTTTTTTGTCGATCAGCGGTCGCCGAACACCAAAAAATTTTGCCATCCCACCGATGCGATCCGGTATTTTTTCAAAAATTAAAAACGATCGCTGCTACTAAACAAGCATATTGTTCGACGCGGCGCGATGCAAACTATCCAGAAAACATCGATTGCTTTGCGAGAAGCGAGCCCTGTTGTCAAATATTTCATACTCACTTTTTTGTCGATCAGCGGTCGCCGAACACCCAAAAAATTTTGCCATCCCACCGATGCGATCCGGTATTTTTTCCAAAAATTAAAAACGATCGCTGCTACTAAACAAGCATATTGTTCGACGCGGCGCGATGCAAACTATCAGAAAACATCGATTGCTTTGCGAGAAGCGAGCCCTGTTGTCAAATATTTCATACTCACTTTTTTGTCGATCAGCGGTCGCCGAACACCCAAAAAATTTTGCCATCCCACCGATGCGATCCGGTATTTTTTCCAAAAATTAAAAACGATCGCTGCTACTAAACAAGCATATTGTTCGACGCGGCGCGATGCAAACTATCAGAAAACATCGATTGGTTTGCGAGAAGCGAGCCCTGTTGTCAAATATTTCATACTCACTTTTTTGTCGATCAGCGGTCGCCGAACACCCAAAAAATTTTGCCATCCCACCGATGCGATCCGGTATTTTTTCCAAAAATTAAAAACGATCGCTGCTACTAAACAAGCATAGCCCGACGCGGCGCGATGCATACTATCAGAAAACATCGATTTGTTTGCGAGAAGCGAGCCCTGTTGTCAAATATTTCATACTCACTTTTTTTTTGTCGATCAGCGGTCGCCGAACACCCAAAAAATTTTGCCATCCCACCGATGCGAACCGGTATTTTTTCCAAAAATTAAAAACGATCGCTGCTACTAAACAAGCATATTGTTCGACGCGGCGCGATGCATACTATCAGAAAACATCGATTTGTTTGCGAGAAGCGAGCCCTGTTGTGAAATATTTTATACTCACTTTTTGTCGATCAGCGGTCGCCGAACACCCCAAAAATTTTGCCATCCCACCGATGCGAACCGGTATTTTTTCCAAAAATTCAAAACGATCGCTGCTACTAAAAGCATATAGCCCGACGCGGCGCGATGCATACTATCAGAAAACATCGATTTGTTTGCGAGAAGCGAGCCCTGTTGTCAAATATTTCATACTCACTTTTTTGTCGATCAGCGGTCGCCGAACACCCAAAAAATTTTGCCATCCCACCGATGCGAACCGGTATTTTTTCCAAAATTAAAAACGATCGCTGCTACTAAACAAGCATATAGCCCGACGCGGCGCGATGCATACTATCAGAAAACATCGATTGGTTTGCGAGAAGCGAGCCCTGTTGTCAAATATTTTATACTCACTTTTTTGTCGATCAGCGGTCGCCGAACACCCAAAAAATTTTGCCATCCCACCGATGCGAACCGGTATTTTTTCCAAAAATTAAAAACGATCGCTGCTACTAAACAAGCATATAGCCCGACGCGGCGCGATGCATACTATCAGAAAACATCGATTGGTTTGCGAGAAGCGAGCCCTGTTGTCAAATATTTCATACTCACTTTTTTGTCGATCAGCGGTCGCCGAACACCCAAAAAATTTTGCCATCCCACCGATGCGATCCGGTATTTTTTCCAAAATTAAAAACGATCGCTGCTACTAAACAAGCATATTGTTCGACGCGGCGCGATGCAAACTATCAGAAAACATCGATTGCTTTGCGAGAAGCGAGCCCTGTTGTCAAATATTTCATACTCACTTTTTTGTCGATCAGCGGTCGCCGAACACCCAAAAAATTTTGCCATCCCACCGATGCGAACCGGTATTTTTTCAAAAATTAAAAACGATCGCTGCTACTAAACAAGCATATAGCCCGACGCGGCGCGATGCATACTATCAGAAAACATCGATTGGTTTGCGAGAAGCGAGCCCTGTTGTCAAATATTTCATACTCACTTTTTTGTCGATCAGCGGTCGCCGAACACCCAAAAAATTTTGCCATCCCACCGATGCGATCCGGTATTTTTTCCAAAAATTAAAAACGATCGCTGCTACTAAACAAGCATATTGTTCGACGCGGCGCGATGCAAACTATCAGAAAACATCGATTGGTTTGCGAGAAGCGAGCCCTGTTGTCAAATATTTCATACTCACTTTTTTGTCGATCAGCGGTCGCCGAACACCCAAAAAATTTTGCCATCCCACCGATGCGAACCGGTATTTTTTCCAAAATTAAAAACGATCGCTGCTACTAAACAAGCATATAGCCCGACGCGGCGCGATGCATACTATCAGAAAACATCGATTGGTTTGCGAGAAGCGAGCCCTGTTGTCAAATATTTCATACTCACTTTTTTGTCGATCAGCGGTCGCCGAACACCAAAAAATTTTGCCATCCCACCGATGCGAACCGGTATTTTTTCCAAAAATTAAAAACGATCGCTGCTACTAAACAAGCATATAGCCCGACGCGGCGCGATGCATACTATCAGAAAACATCGATTGGTTTGCGAGAAGCGAGCCCTGTTGTCAAATATTTCATACTCACTTTTTTGTCGATCAGCGGTCGCCGAACACCCAAAAAATTTTGCCATCCCACCGATGCGAACCGGTATTTTTTCCAAAATTAAAAACGATCGCTGCTACTAAACAAGCATATTGTTCGACGCGGCGCGATGCATACTATCAGAAAACATCGATTTGTTTGCGAGAAGCGAGCCCTGTTGTGAAATATTTTATACTCAGTTTTTTTGTCGATCAGCGGTCGCCGAACACCCAAAAAATTTTGCCATCCCACCGATGCGAACCGGTATTTTTTCCAAAAATTAAAAACGATCGCTGCTACTAAAAAGCATATATCCCGACGCGGCGCGATGCATACTATCAGAAAACATCGATTTGTTTGCGAGAAGCGAGCCCTGTTGTGAAATATTTCATACTCACTTTTTTTGTCGATCAGCGGTCACCGAACACCCAAAAAATTTTGCCATCCCACCGATGCGAACCGGTATTTTTTCCAAAATTCAAAACGATCGCTGCTACTAAACAAGCATATAGCCCGACGCGGCGCGATGCATACTATCAGAAAAACATCGATTGGTTTGCGAGAAGCGAGCCCTGTTGTGAAATATTTTATACTCACTTTTTTGTCGATCAGCGGTCGCCGAACACCCAAAAAATTTTGCCATCCCACCGATGCGAACCGGTATTTTTTCCAAAATTAAAAACGATCGCTGCTACTAAACAAGCATATAGCCCGACGCGGCGCGATGCATACTATCAGAAAACATCGATTGGTTTGCGAGAAGCGAGCCCTGTTGTCAAATATTTCATACTCACTTTTTTGTCGATCAGCGGTCGCCGAACACCCAAAAAATTTTGCCATCCCACCGATGCGATCCGGTATTTTTTCCAAAAATAAAAACGATCGCTGCTACTAAACAAGCATATTGTTCGACGCGGCGCGATGCAAACTATCAGAAAACATCGATTGCTTTGCGAGAAGCGAGCCCTGTTGTCAAATATTTCATACTCACTTTTTTGTCGATCAGCGGTCGCCGAACACCCAAAAAATTTTGCCATCCCACCGATGCGAACCGGTATTTTTTCCAAAATTAAAAACGATCGCTGCTACTAAAAAGCATATAGCCCGACGCGGCGCAAGATGCATACTATCAGAAAACATCGATTGGTTTGCGAGAAGCGAGCCCTGTTGTGAAATATTTCATACTCACTTTTTTGTCGATCAGCGGTCGCCGAACACCCAAAAAATTTTGCCATCCCACCGATGCGAACCGGTATTTTTTCCAAAAATTAAAAACGATCGCTGCTACTAAAAAGCATATAGCCCGACGCGGCAAGATGCATAACTATCAGAAAACATCGATTGGTTTGCGAGAAGCGAGCCCTGTTGTGAAATATTTTATACTCACTTTTTTGTCGATCAGCGGTCGTCGAACACCCAAAAAATTTTGCCATCCCACCGATGCGAACCGGTATTTTTTCAAAAATTCAAAACGATCGCTGCTACTAAACAAGCATATAGCCCGACGCGGCGCGATGCATACTATCAGAAAACATCGATTTGTTTGCGAGAAGCGAGCCCTGTTGTCAAATATTTCATACTCACTTTTTTGTCGATCAGCGGTCGCCGAACACCCAAAAAATTTTGCCATCCCACCGATGCGAACCGGTATTTTTTCCAAAAATTAAAAACGATCGCTGCTACTAAACAAGCATATAGCCCGACGCGGCGCGATGCATACTATCAGAAAACATCGATTTGTTTGCGAGAAGCGAGCCCTGTTGTCAAATATTTCATACTCACTTTTTTTGTCGATCAGCGGTCGCCGAACACCCAAAAAATTTTGCCATCCCACCGATGCGATCCGGTATTTTTTCCAAAAATTAAAAACGATCGCTGCTACTAAACAAGCATATTGTTCGACGCGGCGCGATGCAAACTATCAGAAAACATCGATTGCTTTGCGAGAAGCGAGCCCTGTTGTCAAATATTTCATACTCACTTTTTTGTCGATCAGCGGTCGCCGAACACCCAAAAATTTTGCCATCCCACCGATGCGAACCGGTATTTTTTCCAAAAATTAAAAACGATCGCTGCTACTAAAAAGCATATAGCCCGACGCGGCGCGATGCAAACTATCAGAAAACATCGATTGCTTTGCGAGAAGCGAGCCCTGTTGTGAAATATTTCATACTCACTTTTTTTGTCGATCAGCGGTCGCCGAACACCCAAAAAATTTTGCCATCCCACCGATGCGAACCGGTATTTTTTCAAAAATTAAAAACGATCGCTGCTACTAAACAAGCATATTGTTCGACGCGGCGCGATGCAAACTATCAGAAAACATCGATTGGTTTGCGAGAAGCGAGCCCTGTTGTCAAATATTTCATACTCACTTTTTTGTCGATCAGCGGTCGCCGAACACCCAAAAAATTTTGCCATCCCACCGATGCGAACCGGTATTTTTTCCAAAAATTAAAAACGATCGCTGCTACTAAACAAGCATATAGCCCGACGCGGCGCGATGCATACTATCAGAAAACATCGATTGGTTTGCGAGAAGCGAGCCCTGTTGTCAAATATTTCATACTCACTTTTTTGTCGATCAGCGGTCGCCGAACACCCAAAAAATTTTGCCATCCCACCGATGCGAACCGGTATTTTTTTTCAAAAATTAAAAACGATCGCTGCTACTAAACAAGCATATAGCCCGACGCGGCGCGATGCATACTATCAGAAAACATCGATTGGTTTGCGAGAAGCGAGCCCTGTTGTCAAATATTTCATACTCACTTTTTTGTCGATCAGCGGTCGCCGAACACCCAAAAAATTTTGCCATCCCACCGATGCGAACCGGTATTTTTTCCAAAAATTAAAAACGATCGCTGCTACTAAACAAGCATATAGCCCGACGCGGCGCGATGCAAACTATCAGAAAACATCGATTGCTTTGCGAGAAGCGAGCCCTGTTGTCAAATATTTCATACTCACTTTTTTTGTCGATCAGCGGTCGCCGAACACCCAAAAAATTTTGCCATCCCACCGATGCGAACCGGTATTTTTTCCAAAAATTAAAAACGATCGCTGCTACTAAAAAAGCATATAGCCCGACGCGGCGCGATGCATACTATCAGAAAACATCGATTGCTTTGCGAGAAGCGAGCCCTGTTGTCAAATATTTCATACTCACTTTTTTTGTCGATCAGCGGTCGCCGAACACCCAAAAAATTTTGCCATCCCACCGATGCGAACCGGTATTTTTTCCAAAATTAAAAACGATCGCTGCTACTAAACAAGCATATTGCCCGACGCGGCGCGATGCAAACTATCAGAAAACATCGATTGCTTTGCGAGAAGCGAGCCCTGTTGTCAAATATTTCATACTCACTTTTTTTGTCGATCAGCGGTCGCCGAACACCCAAAAAATTTTGCCATCCCACCGATGCGAACCGGTATTTTTTCCAAAAATTAAAAACGATCGCTGCTACTAAACAAGCATATAGCCCGACGCGGCGCGATGCATACTATCAGAAAACATCGATTGTTTGCGAGAAGCGAGCCCTGTTGTCAAATATTTCATACTCACTTTTTTGTCGATCAGCGGTCGCCGAACACCCAAAAAATTTTGCCATCCCACCGATGCGAACCGGTATTTTTTCAAAAATTAAAAACGATCGCTGCTACTAAACAAGCATATAGCCCGACGCGGCGCGATGCATACTATCAGAAAACATCGATTGCTTTGCGAGAAGCGAGCCCTGTTGTGAAATATTTCATACTCACTTTTTTGTCGATCAGCGGTCGCCGAACACCCAAAAAATTTTGCCATCCCACCGATGCGAACCGGTATTTTTTCCAAAATTAAAAACGATCGCTGCTACTAAAAAGCATATAGCCCGACGCGGCGCGATGCATACTATCAGAAAACATCGATTGGTTTGCGAGAAGCGAGCCCTGTTGTCAAATATTTCATACTCACTTTTTTGTCGATCAGCGGTCGCCGAACACCAAAAAATTTTGCCATCCCACCGATGCGATCCGGTATTTTTTCCAAAATTAAAAACGATCGCTGCTACTAAACAAGCATATAGTTCGACGCGGCGCGATGCAAACTATCAGAAAAACATCGATTGCTTTGCGAGAAGCGAGCCCTGTTGTCAAATATTTCATACTCACTTTTTTGTCGATCAGCGGTCGCCGAACACCCAAAAATTTTGCCATCCCACCGATGCGAACCGGTATTTTTTCCAAAAATTAAAAACGATCGCTGCTACTAAACAAGCATATAGCCCGACGCGGCGCGATGCATACTATCAGAAAACATCGATTGG
Source organism: Himalopsyche phryganea (assembly GCA_022494535.1). Lineage (NCBI taxonomy): Eukaryota > Metazoa > Arthropoda > Insecta > Trichoptera > Rhyacophilidae > Himalopsyche > Himalopsyche phryganea. The sequence continues at coordinate 41,260 of JAGVSL010000232.1, forward strand.
TTTGCGAGAAGCGAGCCCTGTTGTGAAATATTTCATACTCACTTTTTTGTCGATCAGCGGTCGCCGAACACCCAAAAAATTTTGCCATCCCACCGATGCGAACCGGTATTTTTTCCAAAAATTAAAAAACGATCGCTGCTACTAAACAAGCATATAGCCCGACGCGGCGCGATGCATACTATCAGAAAACATCGATTGGTTTGCGAGAAGCGAGCCCTGTTGTGAAATATTTTATACTCACTTTTTTTGTCGATCAGCGGTCGCCGAACACCCAAAAAATTTTGCCATCCCACCGATGCGATCCGGTATTTTTTCCAAAAATTAAAAACGATCGCTGCTACTAAACAAGCATATAGTTCGACGCGGCGCGATGCAAACTATCAGAAAACATCGATTGCTTTGCGAGAAGCGAGCCCTGTTGTCAAATATTTCATACTCACTTTTTTTGTCGATCAGCGGTCGCCGAACACCCAAAAAATTTTGCCATCCCACCGATGCGAACCGGTATTTTTTCCAAAAATTAAAAACGATCGCTGCTACTAAAAAGCATATAGCCCGACGCGGCGCGATGCATACTATCAGAAAACATCGATTGGTTTGCGAGAAGCGAGCCCTGTTGTCAAATATTTCATACTCACTTTTTTGTCGATCAGCGGTCGCCGAACACCCAAAAATTTTGCCATCCCACCGATGCGATCCGGTATTTTTTCCAAAAATTAAAAACGATCGCTGCTACTAAACAAGCATATTGCCCGACGCGGCGCGATGCAAACTATCAGAAAACATCGATTGCTTTGCGAGAAGCGAGCCCTGTTGTCAAATATTTCATACTCACTTTTTTGTCGATCAGCGGTCGCCGAACACCCAAAAAATTTTGCCATCCCACCGATGCGATCCGGTATTTTTTCCAAAATTAAAAACGATCGCTGCTACTAAACAAGCATATAGCCCGACGCGGCGCGATGCAAACTATCAGAAAACATCGATTGCTTTGCGAGAAGCGAGCCCTGTTGTCAAATATTTCATACTCACTTTTTTTGTCGATCAGCGGTCGCCGAACACCCAAAAAATTTTGCCATCCCACCGATGCGATCCGGTATTTTTTCCAAAAATTAAAAACGATCGCTGCTACTAAACAAGCATATAGCCCGACGCGGCGCGATGCATACTATCAGAAAACATCGATTGGTTTGCGAGAAGCGAGCCCTGTTGTGAAATATTTTATACTCACTTTTTTTGTCGATCAGCGGTCGCCGAACACCCAAAAAATTTTGCCATCCCACCGATGCGATCCGGTATTTTTTCCAAAAATTAAAAACGATCGCTGCTACTAAACAAGCATATTGTTCGACGCGGCGCGATGCAAACTATCAGAAAACATCGATTGCTTTGCGAGAAGCGAGCCCTGTTGTGAAATATTTTATACTCACTTTTTTTGTCGATCAGCGGTCGCCGAACACCCAAAAAATTTTGCCATCCCACCGATGCGATCCGGTATTTTTTCCCAAAAATTAAAAACGATCGCTGCTACTAAACAAGCATATAGCCCGACGCGGCGCGATGCATACTATCAGAAAACATCGATTGGTTTGCGAGAAGCGAGCCCTGTTGTCAAATATTTCATACTCACTTTTTTGTCGATCAGCGGTCGCCGAACACCCAAAAAATTTTGCCATCCCACCGATGCGATCCGGTATTTTTTCAAAAATTAAAAACGATCGCTGCTACTAAACAAGCATATTGCCCGACGCGGCGCGATGCATACTATCAGAAAACATCGATTGGTTTGCGAGAAGCGAGCCCTGTTGTCAAATATTTCATACTCACTTTTTTTGTCGATCAGCGGTCGCCGAACACCCAAAAAAATTTTGCCATCCCACCGATGCGATCCGGTATTTTTTCCAAAAATTAAAAACGATCGCTGCTACTAAACAAGCATATTGTTCGACGCGGCGCGATGCAAACTATCAGAAAACATCGATTGCTTTGCGAGAAGCGAGCCCTGTTGTGAAATATTTATACTCACTTTTTTTGTCGATCAGCGGTCGCCGAACACCCAAAAAATTTTGCCATCCCACCGATGCGATCCGGTATTTTTTCCAAAAATTAAAAACGATCGCTGCTACTAAACAAGCATATAGTTCGACGCGGCGCGATGCAAACTATCAGAAAACATCGATTGCTTTGCGAGAAGCGAGCCCTGTTGTCAAATATTTCATACTCACTTTTTTGTCGATCAGCGGTCGCCGAACACCCAAAAATTTTGCCATCCCACCGATGCGAACCGGTATTTTTTCCAAAAATTAAAAACGATCGCTGCTACTAAACAAGCATATAGTTCGACGCGGCGCGATGCAAACTATCAGGCTTTGCGAGAAGCGAGCCCTGTTGTCAAATATTTCATACTCACTTTTTTGTCGATCAGCGGTCGCCGAACACCCAAAAAATTTTGCCATCCCACCGATGCGATCCGGTATTTTTTCCAAAAATTAAAAACGATCGCTGCTACTAAACAAGCATATTGCCCGACGCGGCGCGATGCAAACTATCAGAAAACATCGATTGGTTTGCGAGAAGCGAGCCCTGTTGTCAAATATTTCATACTCACTTTTTTTGTCGATCAGCGGTCGCCGAACACCCAAAAAATTTTGCCATCCCACCGATGCGATCCGGTATTTTTTCCAAAATTAAAAACGATCGCTGCTACTAAACAAGCATATAGCCCGACGCGGCGCGATGCATACTATCAGAAAACATCGATTGCTTTGCGAGAAGCGAGCCCTGTTGTCAAATATTTCATACTCACTTTTTTGTCGATCAGCGGTCGCCGAACACCCAAAAAATTTTGCCATCCCACCGATGCGAACCGGTATTTTTTCCAAAATTAAAAACGATCGCTGCTACTAAACAAGCATATAGCCCGACGCGGCGCGATGCAAACTATCAGAAAACATCGATTGGTTTGCGAGAAGCGAGCCCTGTTGTCAAATATTTCATACTCACTTTTTTGTCGATCAGCGGTCGCCGAACACCCCAAAAAATTTTGCCATCCCACCGATGCGATCCGGTATTTTTTCCAAAAATTAAAAACGATCGCTGCTACTAAACAAGCATATTGTTCGACGCGGCGCGATGCAAACTATCAGAAAACATCGATTGCTTTGCGAGAAGCGAGCCCTGTTGTCAAATATTTCATACTCACTTTTTTGTCGATCAGCGGTCGCCGAACACCCAAAAATTTTGCCATCCCACCGATGCGATCCGGTATTTTTTCCAAAAATTAAAAACGATCGCTGCTACTAAACAAGCATATTGTTCGACGCGGCGCGATGCAAACTATCAGAAAACATCGATTGGTTTGCGAGAAGCGAGCCCTGTTGTCAAATATTTCATACTCACTTTTTTGTCGATCAGCGGTCGCCGAACACCCAAAAAATTTTGCCATCCCACCGATGCGAACCGGTATTTTTTCCAAAATTAAAAACGATCGCTGCTACTAAACAAGCATATTGCCCGACGCGGCGCGATGCAAACTATCAGAAAACATCGATTGCTTTGCGAGAAGCGAGCCCTGTTGTCAAATATTTCATACTCACTTTTTTGTCGATCAGCGGTCGCCGAACACCCAAAAAATTTTGCCATCCCACCGATGCGAACCGGTATTTTTTCCAAAAATTAAAAACGATCGCTGCTACTAAAAAAGCATATAGCCCGACGCGGCGCGATGCAAACTATCAGAAAACATCGATTGCTTTGCGAGAAGCGAGCCCTGTTGTCAAATATTTCATACTCACTTTTTTGTCGATCAGCGGTCGCCGAACACCCAAAAAATTTTGCCATCCCACCGATGCGATCCGGTATTTTTTCCAAAAATTAAAAACGATCGCTGCTACTAAACAAGCATATTGTTCGACGCGGCGCGATGCAAACTATCAGAAAACATCGATTGCTTTGCGAGAAGCGAGCCCTGTTGTCAAATATTTCATACTCAGTTTTTTTTTGTCGATCAGCGGTCGCCGAACACCCAAAAATTTTGCCATCCCACCGATGCGATCCGGTATTTTTTCCAAAAATTAAAAACGATCGCTGCTACTAAACAAGCATATAGCCCGACGCGGCGCGATGCAAACTATCAGAAAACATCGATTGCTTTGCGAGAAGCGAGCCCTGTTGTCAAATATTTTATACTCACTTTTTTGTCGATCAGCGGTCGCCGAACACCCAAAAATTTTGCCATCCCACCGATGCGATCCGGTATTTTTTCCAAAATTAAAAACGATCGCTGCTACTAAACAAGCATATAGCCCGACGCGGCGCGATGCATACTATCAGAAAACATCGATTGGTTTGCGAGAAGCGAGCCCTGTTGTCAAATATTTCATACTCACTTTTTTGTCGATCAGCGGTCGCCGAACACCCAAAAAATTTTGCCATCCCACCGATGCGATCCGGTATTTTTTCCAAAAATTAAAAACGATCGCTGCTACTAAACAAGCATATTGTTCGACGCGGCGCGATGCAAACTATCAGAAAACATCGATTGCTTTGCGAGAAGCGAGCCCTGTTGTCAAATATTTCATACTCACTTTTTTGTCGATCAGCGGTCGCCGAACACCCAAAAAATTTTGCCATCCCACCGATGCGATCCGGTATTTTTCCAAAAATTAAAAACGATCGCTGCTACTAAACAAGCATATTGTTCGACGCGGCGCGATGCAAACTATCAGAAAACATCGATTGCTTTGCGAGAAGCGAGCCCTGTTGTCAAATATTTCATACTCACTTTTTTTTGTCGATCAGCGGTCGCCGAACACCCAAAAAATTTTGCCATCCCACCGATGCGAACCGGTATTTTTTCCAAAATTAAAAACGATCGCTGCTACTAAAAAGCATATAGCCCGACGCGGCAAGATGCATACTATCAGAAAACATCGATTGGTTTGCGAGAAGCGAGCCCTGTTGTCAAATATTTCATACTCACTTTTTTTGTCGATCAGCGGTCGCCGAACACCCAAAAAATTTTGCCATCCCACCGATGCGAACCGGTATTTTTTCCAAAAATTAAAAACGATCGCTGCTACTAAACAAGCATATTGTTCGACGCGGCGCGATGCAAACTATCAGAAAACATCGATTGCTTTGCGAGAAGCGAGCCCTGTTGTCAAATATTTCATACTCACTTTTTTGTCGATCAGCGGTCGCCGAACACCCAAAAATTTTGCCATCCCACCGATGCGATCCGGTATTTTTTCCAAAAATTAAAAACGATCGCTGCTACTAAACAAGCATATAGCCCGACGCGGCGCGATGCATACTATCAGAAAACATCGATTGGTTTGCGAGAAGCGAGACTTGTTGTGAAATATTTTATACTCACTTTTTTTGTCGATCAGCGGTCGCCGAACACCCAAAAAATTTTGCAATCCCACCGATGCAAACCGGTATTTTTTCCAAAAATTAAAAACGATCGCTGCTACTAAACAAGCATATAGCCCGACGCGTTGCGATGCATACTATCAGAAAACATCGATTGGTTTGCGAGAAGCGAGCCCTGTTGTCAAATATTTCATACTCACTTTTTTTGTCGATCAGCGGTCGCCGAACACCCAAAAAATTTTGCCATCCCACCGATGCGATCCGGTATTTTTTCCAAAATTAAAAACGATCGCTGCTACTAAACAAGCATATTGTTCGACGCGGCGCGATGCAAACTATCAGAAAACATCGATTGCTTTGCGAGAAGCGAGCCCTGTTGTCAAATATTTCATACTCACTTTTTTGTCGATCAGCGGTCGCCGAACACCCAAAAATTTTGCCATCCCACCGATGCGAACCGGTATTTTTTCCAAAATTAAAACGATCGCTGCTACTAAAAAGCATATAGCCCGACGCGGCGCGATGCATACTATCAGAAAACATCGATTGCTTTGCGAGAAGCGAGCCCTGTTGTGAAATATTTCATACTCACTTTTTTGTCGATCAGCGGTCGCCGAACACCAAAAAATTTTGCAATCCCACCGATGCAAACCGGTATTTTTTCCAAAAATTAAAAACGATCGCTGCTACTAAAAAGCATATAGCCCGACGCGGCGCGATGCAAAGTCTCAGAAAACATCGATTGCTTTGCGAGAAGCGAGCCCTGTTGTCAAATATTTCATACTCACTTTTTTGTCGATCAGCGGTCGCCGAACACCCAAAAAATTTTGCAATCCCACCGATGCAAACCGGTATTTTTTCCAAAATTAAAAACGATCGCTGCTACTAAACAAGCATATAGCCCGACGCGGCGCGATGCATACTATCAGAAAACATCGATTGGTTTGCGAGAAGCGAGCCCTGTTGTCAAATATTTCATACTCACTTTTTTGTCGATCAGCGGTCGCCGAACACCCAAAAAATTTTGCCATCCCACCGATGCGATCCGGTATTTTTTCCAAAAATTAAAAACGATCGCTGCTACTAAAAAAGCATATAGCCCGACGCGGCAAGATGCATACTATCAGAAAACATCTATTGGTTTGCGAGAAGCGAGCCCTGTTGTGAAATATTTTATACTCACTTTTTTGTCGATCAGCGGTCGCCGAACACCCAAAAAATTTTTCAATCCCACCGATGCAAACCGGTATTTTTTCCAAAATTAAAAACGATCGCTGCTACTAAACAAGCATATAGCCCGACGCGTTGCGATGCATACTATCAGAAAACATCGATTGGTTTGCGAGAAGCGAGCCCTGTTGTCAAATATTTCATACTCACTTTTTTGTCGATCAGCGGTCGCCGAACACCCAAAAAATTTTGCCATCCCACCGATGCGATCCGGTATTTTTTCCAAAATTAAAAACGATCGCTGCTACTAAACAAGCATATTGTTCGACGCGGCGCGATGCAAACTATCAGAAAACATCGATTGCTTTGCGAGAAGCGAGCCCTGTTGTCAAATATTTCATACTCATTTTTTTTGTCGATCAGCGGTCGCCGAACACCCAAAAATTTTGCCATCCCACCGATGCGATCCGGTATTTTTTCCAAAAATTAAAAACGATCGCTGCTACTAAACAAGCATATTGTTCGACGCGGCGCGATGCAAACTATCAGAAAACATCGATTGCTTTGCGAGAAGCGAACCCTGTTGTCAAATATTTCATACTCACTTTTTTGTCGATCAGCGGTCGCCGAACACCCAAAAATTTTGCCATCCCACCGATGCGATCCGGTATTTTTTCCAAAAATTAAAAACGATCGCTGCTACTAAACAATCATATTGTTCGACGCGGCGCGATGCAAACTATCAGAAAACATCGATTGGTTTGCGAGAAGCGAGCCCTGTTGTCAAATATTTCATACTCACTTATTTTGTCGATCAGCGGTCGCCGAACACCCACAAAATTTTGCCATCCCACCGATGCGAACCGGTATTTTTTCCAAAAATTAAAAACGATCGCTGCTACTAAAAAAGCATATAGCCCGACGCGGCAAGATGCATACTATCAGAAAACATCTATTGGTTTGCGAGAAGCGAGCCCTGTTGTGAAATATTTCATACTCACTTTTTTTGTCGATCAGCGGTCGCCGAACACCCAAAAAATTTTGCCATCCCACCGATGCGAACCGGTATTTTTTCCAAAAATTAAAAACGATCGCTGCTACTAAAAAAGCATATAGCCCGACGCGGCGCAATGCAAAGTCTCAGAAAACATCGATTGCTTTGCGAGAAGCGAGCCCTGTTGTCAAATATTTCATACTCACTTTTTTGTCGATCAGCGGTCGCCGAACACCCAAAAAATTTTGCCATCCCACCGATGCGATCCGGTATTTTTTCCGAAAATTAAAAACGATCGCTGCTACTAAACAAGCATATAGTTCGAAGCGGCGCAATGCAAACTCTCAGAAAACATCGATTGGTTTGCGAGAAGCGAGCCCTGTTGTCAAATATTTCATACTCACTTTTTTTGTCGATCAGCGGTCGCCGAACACCCAAAAATTTTGCCATCCCACCGATGCGATCCGGTATTTTTTCCAAAATTAAAAACCGATCGCTGCTACTAAACAAGCATATAGCCCGACGCGGCGCGATGCATACTATCAGAAAACATCGATTGGTTTGCGAGAAGCGAGCCCTGTTGTGAAATATTTTATACTCAGTTTTTTTGTCGATCAGTGGTCCTCAAAGGTCCAAAAAATTTTGCCATCCCACCGATGCGAACCGGTATTTTTTCCAAAAATTAAAAACGATCGCTGGTACTAAGCAAGAATATAGCCCGACGCGGCGCGATGCATACTATCAGAAAACATCGATTTGTTTTCGAGAAGCAAGCCCTGTTGTCAAATATTTCATACTCACTTTTTTTGTCGATCAGCGGTCGCCGAACACCCAAAAAATTTTGCCATCCCACCGATGCGATCCGGTATTTTTTCCAAAATTAAAACCGATCGCTGCTACTAAGCAAGCATATAGCCCGACGCGGCGCGATGCATACTATCAGAAAACATCGATTTGTTTGCGAGAAGCGAGCCCTGTTGTCAAATATTTCATACTCACTTTTTTTGTCGATCAGCGGTCGCCGAACACCTAAAAATTTTGCCATCCCAACGATGCGAACCGGTATTTTTCCAAAATTAAAAACGATCGCTGCTACTAAACAAGCATATTGTTCGACGCGGCGCGATGCATACTATCAGAAAACATCGATTTGTTTGCGAGAAGCGAGCCCTTTGTGAAATATTTTATACTCAGTTTTTTGTCGATCAGTGGTCCTCAAAGGTCCAAAAAATTTTGCCATCCCACCGATGCGAGCCGGTATTTTTTCCAAAATTAAAAACGATCGCTGCTACTAAGCAAGAATATAGCCCGACGCGGCGCGATGCATACTATCAGAAAAACATCGATTTGTTTGCGAGAAGCGAGCCCTGTTGTGAAATATTTTATACTCACTTTTTTGTCGATCAGCGGTCGCCGAACACCCAAAAATTTTGCCATCCCACCGATGCGAACCGGTATTTTTTCCAAAATTCAAAAACGATCGCTGCTACTAAACAAGCATATAGCCCGACGCGGCGCGATGCATACTATCAGAAAACATCGATTTGTTTGCGAGAAGCGAGCCCTGTTGTGAAATATTTTATACTCAGTTTTTTTTTTGTCGATCAGCGGTCGCCGAACACCCAAAAAATTTTGCCATCCCACCGATGCGAACCGGTATTTTTTCCAAAATTCAAAACGATCGCTGCTACTAAACAAGCATATAGCCCGACGCGGCGCGATGCATACTATCAGAAAACATCGATTGTGTTGCGAGAAGCGAGCCCTGTTGTGAAATATTTTATACTCACTTTTTTGTCGATCAGCGGTCGCCGAACACCCAAAAAATTTTGCCATCCCACCGATGCGAACCGGTATTTTTTCAAAAATTAAAAACGATCGCTGCTACTAAACAAGCATAGCCCGACGCGGCGCGATGCATACTATCAGAAAACATCGATTGTTTTGCGAGAAGCGAGCCCTGTTGTCAAATATTTCATACTCACTTTTTTGTCGATCAGCGGTCGCCGAACACCCAAAAATTTTGCCATCCCACCGATGCAAACCGGTATTTTTTCCAAAAATTCAAAACGATCGCTGCTACTAAACAAGCATATAGCCCGACGCGGCGCGATGCATACTATCAGAAAACATCGATTGGTTTGCGAGAAGCGAGCCCTGTTGTGAAATATTTCATACTCACTTTTTTCTCGATCAGCGGTCGCCGAACACCCAAAAAATTTTGCCATCCCACCGATGCGAACCGGTATTTTTTCCAAAATTAAAAACGATCGCTGCTACTAAACAAGCATATAGCCCGACGCGGCGCGATGCATACTATCAGAAAACATCGATTGGTTTGCGATAAGCGAGCCCTGTTGTCAAATATTTTATACTCACTTTTTTGTCGATCAGCGGTCGCCGAACACCCAAAAATTTTGCCATCCCACCGATGCAAACCGGTATTTTTTCCAAAATTCAAAACGATCGCTGCTACTAAACAAGCATATAGCCCGACGCGGCGCGATGCATACTATCAGAAAACATCGATTGGTTTGCGAGAAGCGAGCCCTGTTGTGAAATATTTCATACTCACTTTTTTTGTCGATCAGCGGTCGCCGAACACCCAAAAATTTTGCCATCCCACCGATGCGAACCGGTATTTTTTCCAAAAATTAAAAACGATCGCTGCTACTAAACAAGCATATAGTTCGACGCGGCGCGATGCATACTATCAGAAAACATCGATTGCTTTGCGAGAAGCGAGCCCTGTTGTCAAATATTTCATACTCACTTTTTTGTCGATCAGCGGTCGCCGAACACCCAAAAATTTTGCCATCCCACCGATGCAAACCGGTATTTTTTCCAAAATTAAAAACGATCGCTGCTACTAAACAAGCATATAGCCCGACGCGTTGCGATGCATACTATCAGAAAACATCGATTGGTTTGCGAGAAGCGAGCCCTGTTGTCAAATATTTCATACTCACTTTTTTGTCGATCAGCGGTCGCCGAACACCCAAAAAATTTTGCCATCCCACGATGCGATCCGGTATTTTTTTCCAAAATTAAAAACGATCGCTGCTACTAAACAAGCATATTGTTCGACGCGGCGCGATGCAAACTATCAGAAAACATCGATTGCTTTGCGAGAAGCGAGCCCTGTTGTCAAATATTTCATACTCACTTTTTTGTCGATCAGCGGTCGCCGAACACCCAAAAATTTTGCCATCCCACCGATGCGAACCGGTATTTTTTCCAAAAATTAAAAACGATCGCTGCTACTAAACAAGCATATAGTTCCGACGCGGCGCGATGCAAACTATCAGAAAAACATCGATTGTTTGCGAGAAGCGAGCCCTGTTGTCAAATATTTCATACTCACTTTTTTGTCGATCAGCGGTCGCCGAACACCCAAAAATTTTGCCATCCCACCGATGCGATCCGGTATTTTTTCCAAAAATTAAAAACGATCGCTGCTACTAAACAAGCATATTGCCCGACGCGGCGCGATGCATACTATCAGAAAACATCGATTGGTTTGCGAGAAGCGAGCCCTGTTGTCAAATATTTCATACTCACTTTTTTGTCGATCAGCGGTCGCCGAACACCCAAAAAATTTTGCCATCCCACCGATGCGAACCGGTATTTTTTCCAAAAATTAAAAACGATCGCTGCTACTAAACAAGCATATAGCCCGACGCGGCGCGATGCACACTATCAGAAAACATCGATTGGTTTGCGAGAAGCGAGCCCTGTTGTCAAATATTTATACTCACTTTTTTGTCGATCAGCGGTCGCCGAACACCCAAAAATTTTGCCATCCCACCGATGCGACCGGTATTTTTTTCCAAAAATTAAAAACGATCGCTGCTACTAAACAAGCATATAGCCCGACGCGGCGCGATGCAAACTATCAGAAAACATCGATTGCTTTGCGAGAAGCGAGCCCTGTTGTCAAATATTTCATACTCACTTTTTTGTCGATCAGCGGTCGCCGAACACCCAAAAATTTTGCCATCCCACCGATGCGATCCGGTATTTTTTCCAAAATTAAAAACGATCGCTGCTACTAAACAAGCATATTGTTCGACGCGGCGCGATGCATACTATCAGAAAACATCGATTGGTTTGCGAGAAGCGAGCCCTGTTGTCAAATATTTCATACTCACTTTTTTGTCGATCAGCGGTCGCCGAACACCCAAAAATTTTGCCATCCCACCGATGCGATCCGGTATTTTTTCCAAAAATCAAAAACGATCGCTGCTACTAAACAAGCATATTGTTCGACGCTCAAATATTTCATACTCACTTTTTTGTCGATCAGCGGTCGCCGAACACCCAAAAATTTTGCCATCCCACCGATGCGATCCGGTATTTTTTCCAAAAATTAAAAACGATCGCTGCTACTAAAAAAGCATATAGACCGACGCGGCAAGATGCATACTATCAGAAAACATCTATTGGTTTGCGAGAAGCGAGCCCTGTTGTGAAATATTTCATACTCACTTTTTTTGTCGATCAGCGGTCGCCGAACACCCAAAAAATTTTGCCATCCCACCAATGCGAACCGGTATTTTTTCCAAAAATTAAAAACGATCGCTGCTACTAAAAAGCATATAGCCCGACGCGGCGCAATGCAAAGTCTCAGAAAACATCGATTGGTTTGCGAGAAGCGAGCCCTGTTGTCGAACACCCAAAAAATTTTGCCATCCCACCGATGCGATCCGGTATTTTTTCCAAAAATTAAAAACGATCGCTGCTACTAAACAAGCATATTGTTCGACGCGGCGCGATGCAAACTATCAGAAAACATCGATTGGTTTGCGAGAAGCGAGCCCTGTTGTCAAATATTTCATACTCACTTTTTTTGTCGATCAGCGGTCGCCGAACACCCAAAAAATTTTGCCATCCCACCGATGCGATCCGGTATTTTTTCAAAAATTAAAAACGATCGCTGCTACTAAGCAAGCATATAGCCCGACGCGGCGCGATGCAAACTATCAGAAAACATCGATTTGTTTGCGAGAAGCGAGCCCTGTTGTCAAATATTTCATACTCACTTTTTTTGTCGATCAGCGGTCGCCGAACACCCAAAAAATTTTGCCATCCCACCGATGCGATCCGGTATTTTTTCCAAAATTAAAAACGATCGCTGCTACTAAACAAGCATATAGTTCGACGCGGCGCGATGCAAACTCTCAGAAAACATCGATTGGTTTGCGAGAAGCGAGCCCTGTTGTGAAATATTTTATACTCACTTTTTTTGTCGATCAGCGGTCGCCGAACACCCAAAAATTTTGCCATCCCACCGATGCGATCCGGTATTTTTTCCAAAAATTAAAAACGATCGCTGCTACTAAACAAGCATATTGTTCGACGCGGCGCGATGCAAACTATCAGAAAACATCGATTGGTTTGCGAGAAGCGAGCCCTGTTGTCAAATATTTCATACTCACTTTTTTTGTCGATCAGCGGTCGCCGAACACCCAAAAAATTTTGCCATCCCACCGATGCGATCCGGTATTTTTTCCAAAAATTAAAAACGATCGCTGCTACTAAACAAGCATATTGTTCGACGCGGCGCGATGCAAACTATCAGAAAACACCGTTTTTGCGAGAAGCGAGCCCTGTTGTCAAATACTACCACTCACTTTTTTGTCGATCAGCGGTCGCCGAACACCCAAAAAATTTTGCCATCCCACCGATGCGATCCGGTATTTTTTCCAAAAATTAAAAACGATCGCTGCTACTAAACAAGCATATTGTTCGACGCGGCGCGATGCAAACTATCAGAAAACATCGATTGGTTTGCGAGAAGCGAGCCCTGTTGTCAAATATTTCATACTCACTTTTTTGTCGATCAGCGGTCGCCGAACACCCAAAAATTTTGCCATCCCACCGATGCGATCCGGTATTTTTTCCAAAATTAAAAACGATCGCTGCTACTAAACAAGCATATTGTTCGACGCGGCGCGATGCAAACTATCAGAAAACATCGATTGGTTTGCGAGAAGCGAGCCCTGTTGTCAAATATTTCATACTCACTTTTTTGTCGATCAGCGGTCGCCGAACACCAAAAAATTTTGCCATCCCACCGATGCGAACCGGTATTTTTTCCAAAATTAAAAACGATCGCTGCTACTAAACAAGCATATTGTTCGACGCGGCGCGATGCAAACTATCAGAAAACATCGATTGGTTTGCGAGAAGCGAGCCCTGTTGTCAAATATTTCATACTCACTTTTTTTTGTCGATCAGCGGTCGCCGAACACCCAAAAAATTTTGCCATCCCACCGATGCGAACCGGTATTTTTTCCAAAAATTAAAAACGATCGCTGCTACTAAACAAGCATATAGTTCGACGCGGCGCGATGCATACTATCAGAAAACATCGATTGGTTTTGCGAGAAGCGAGCCCTGTTGTGAAATATTTCATACTCACTTTTTTTGTCGATCAGCGGTCGCCGAACACCCAAAAAATTTTGCCATCCCACCGATGCGATCCGGTATTTTTTCCAAAAATTAAAAACGATCGCTGCTACTAAACAAGCATATTGTTCGACGCGGCGCGATGCAAACTATCAGAAAACATCGATTGGTTTGCGAGAAGCGAGCCCTGTTGTCAAATATTTCATACTCACTTTTTTGTCGATCAGCGGTCGCCGAACACCCAAAAAATTTTGCCATCCCACCGATGCGATCCGGTATTTTTTCCAAAAATTAAAAACGATCGCTGCTACTAAACAAGCATATAGTTCGACGCGGCGCGATGCAAACTATCAGAAAACATCGATTGGTTTGCGAGAAGCGAGCCCTGTTGTCAAATATTTCATACTCACTTTTTTTGTCGATCAGCGGTCGCCGAACACCCAAAAAATTTTGCCATCCCACCGATGCGATCCGGTATTTTTCAAAAATTAAAAACGATCGCTGCTACTAAACAAACAAGCATATTGTTCGACGCGGCGCGATGCAAACTATCAGAAAACATCGATTTGTTTGCGAGAAGCGAGCCCTGTTGTCAAATATTTCATACTCACTTTTTTGTCGATCAGCGGTCGCCGAACACCCAAAAAATTTTGCCATCCCACCGATGCGATCCGGTATTTTTTCCAAAAATTAAAAACGATCGCTGCTACTAAACAAGCATATTGTTCGACGCGGCGCGATGCAAACTATCAGAAAACATCAATTGGTTTGCGAGAAGCGAGCCCTGTTGTCAAATATTTCATACTCACTTTTTTGTCGATCAGCGGTCGCCGAACACCCAAAAAATTTTGCCATCCCACCGATGCGATCCGGTATTTTTTCCAAAAATTAAAAACGATCGCTGCTACTAAACAAGCATATTGTTCGACGCGGCGCGATGCATACTATCAGAAAACATCGATTTGTTTGCGAGAAGCGAGCCCTGTTGTCAAATATTTCATACTCACTTTTTTTGTCGATCAGCGGTCGCCGAACACCCAAAAAATTTTGCCATCCCACCGATGCGAACCGGTATTTTTTCCAAAAATTCAAAACGATCGCTGCTACTAAACAAGCATATTGTTCGACGCGGCGCGATGCAAACTATCAGAAAACATCGATTGCTTTGCGAGAAGCGAGCCCTGTTGTCAAATATTTCATACTCACTTTTTTTGTCGATCAGCGGTCGCCGAACACCCAAAAATTTTGCCATCCCACCGATGCGAACCGGTATTTTTCCAAAATTAAAAACGATCGCTGCTACTAAACAAGCATATTGTTCGACGCGGCGCGATGCATACTATCAGAAAACATCGATTGGTTTGCGAGAAGCGAGCCCTGTTGTCAAATATTTCATACTCACTTTTTTGTCGATCAGCGGTCGCCGAACACCCAAAAAATTTTGCCATCTCACCGATGCAAACCGGTATTTTTTCCAAAAATTAAAAACGATCGCTGCTACTAAACAAGCATATATCCCGACGCGGCGCGATGCATACTATCAGAAAACATCGATTAGTTTGCGATAAGCGAGCCCTGTTGTCAAATATTTTATACTCACTTTTTTGTCGATCAGCGGTCGCCGAACACCCAAAAAATTTTGCCATCCCACCGATGCGAACCGGTATTTTTTCCAAAAATTAAAAACGATCGCTGCTACTAAACAAGCATATAGCCCGACGCGGCGCGATGCAAACTATCAGAAAACATCGATTGGTTTGCGAGAAGCGAGACCTGTTGTCAAATATTTCATACTCACTTTTTTGTCGATCAGCGGTCGCCGAACACCCAAAAAATTTTGCAATCCCACCGATGCAAACCGGTATTTTTTCCAAAAATTAAAAACGATCGCTGCTACTAAACAAGCATATAGCCCGACGCGTTGCGATGCATACTATCAGAAAACATCGATTGGTTTGCGAGAAGCGAGCCCTGTTGTCAAATATTTCATACTCACTTTTTTTGTCGATCAGCGGTCGCCGAACACCCAAAAAATTTTGCCATCCCACCGATGCGATCCGGTATTTTTTCCAAAAATTAAAAACGATCGCTGCTACTAAAAATGCATATAGCCTGACGCGGCGCGATGCACACTATCAGAAAACATCGATTGGTTTGCGAGAAGCGAGCCCTGTTGTCAAATATTTCATACTCACTTTTTTTGTCGATCAGCGGTCGCCGAACACCCAAAAAATTTTGCCATCCCACCGATGCGATCCGGTATTTTTTCCAAAAATTAAAAACGATCGCTGCTACTAAACAAGCATATTGTTCGACGCGGCGTGATGCAAACTATCAGAAAACATCAATTGCTTTGCGAGAAGCGAGCCCTGTTGTCAAATATTTCACACTCACTTTTTTGTCGATCAGCGGTCGCCGAAAACCCAAAAAATGTTGCCATCCCACCGATGCGATCCGGTATTTTTTCCAAAAATTAAAAACGATCGCTGCTACTAAACAAGCATATTGTTCGACGCGGCGCGATGCAAACTATCAGAAAACATCAATTGCTTTGCGAGAAGCGAGCCCTGTTGTCAAATATTTCACACTCACTTTTTTTGTCGATCAGCGGTCGCCGAACACCCAAAAAATTTTGCCATCCCACCGATGCGATCCGGTATTTTTTCCAAAAATTAAAAACGATCGCTGCTACTAAACAAGCATATTGTTCGACGCGGCGCGATGCATACTATCAGAAACATTCGATTTGTTTGCGAGAAGCGAGCCCTGTTGTCAAATATTTCATACTCACTTTTTTTGTCGATCAGCGGTCGCCGAACACCCAAAAATTTTGCCATCCCACCGATGCGAACCGGTATTGTTTCCAAAAATTCAAAACGATCGCTGCTACTAAACAAGCATATTGTTCGACGCGGCGCGATGCAAACTATCAGAAAACATCAATTGCTTTGCGAGAAGCGAGCCCTGTTGTCAAATATTTCACACTCACTTTTTTTGTCGATCAGCGGTCGCCGAACACCCAAAAAATTTTGCCATCCCACCGATGCGATCCGGTATTTTTTCCAAAAATTAAAAACGATCGCTGCTACTAAACAAGCATATTGTTCGACGCGGCGCGATGCATACTATCAGAAACATTCGATTTGTTTGCGAGAAGCGAGCCCTGTTGTCAAATATTTCATACTCACTTTTTTTGTCGATCAGCGGTCGCCGAACACCCAAAAATTTTGCCATCCCACCGATGCGAACCGGTATTGTTTCCAAAAATTCAAAACGATCGCTGCTACTAAACAAGCATATGCTTCGACGCGGCGCGATGCAAACTATCAGAAAACATCAATTGCTTTGCGAGAAGCGAGACCTGTTGTCAAATATTTCACACTCACTTTTTTTGTTGATCAGCGGTCGCCGAACACCCAAAAAATTTTGCAATCCCACCGATGCAAACCGGTATTTTTTCCAAAAATTAAAAACGATCGCTGCTACTAAACAAGCATATAGCCCGACGCGTTGCGATGCATACTATCAGAAAACATCGATTGGTTTGCGAGAAGCGAGCCCTGTTGTCAAATATTTCATACTCACTTTTTTTGTCGATCAGCGGTCGCCGAACACCCAAAAAATTTTGCCATCCCACCGATGCGATCCGGTATTTTTTCCAAAAATCAAAAACGATCGCTGCTACTAAACAAGCATATTGTTCGACGCGGCGCGATGCAAACTATCAGAAAACATCGATTGCTTTGCGAGAAGCGAGCCCTGTTGTCAAATATTTCATACTCACTTTTTTTGTCGATCAGCGGTCGCCCAACACCCAAAAAATTTTGCCATCCCACCGATGCGATCCGGTATTTTTTCCAAAAATTAAAAACGATCGCTGCTACTAAAAAAGCATATAGACCGACGCGGCAAGATGCATACTATCAGAAAACATCTATTGGTTTGCGAGAAGCGAGCCCTGTTGTGAAATATTTCATACTCACTTTTTTTGTCGATCAGCGGTCGCCGAACACCCAAAAAATTTTGCCATCCCACCAATGCGAACCGGTATTTTTTCCAAAAATTAAAAACGATCGCTGCTACTAAAAAAGCATATAGCCCGACGCGGCGCAATGCAAAGTCTCAGAAAACATCGATTGCTTTGCGAGAAGCGAGCCCTGTTGTCAAATATTTCATACTCACTTTTTTTGTCGATCAGCGGTCGCCGAACACCCAAAAAATTTTGCCATCCCACCTATGCGATCCGGTATTTTTTCCAAAAATTAAAAACGATCGCTGCTACTAAACAAGCATAAAGTTCGAAGCGGCGCAATGCAAACTCTCAGAAAACATCGATTGGTTTGCGAGAAGCGAGCCCTGTTGTCAAATATTTCATACTCACTTTTTTTGTCGATCAGCGGTCGCCGAACACCCAAAAAATTTTGCCATCCCACCGATGCGTTCCGGTATTTTTTCCAAAAATTAAAAACGATCGCTGCTACTAAACAAGCATATAGCCCGACGCGGCGCGATGCATACTATCAGAAAACATCGATTGGTTTGCGAGAAGCGAGCCCTGTTGTCAAATATTTCATACTCACTTTTTTGTCGATCAGCGGTCGCCGAACACCCAAAAAATTTTGCCATCCCACCGATGCGATCCGGTATTTTTTCCAAAAATTAAAAACGATCGCTGCTACTAAACAAGCATATAGTTCGAAGCGGCGCAATGCAAACTCTCAGAAAACATCGATTGGTTTGCGAGAAGCGAGCCCTGTTGTGAAATATTTTATACTCACTTTTTTTCTCGATCAGCGGTCGCCGAACACCCAAAAAATTTTGCCATCCCACCGATGCGATCCGGTATTTTTTCCAAAAATTAAAAACGATCGCTGCTACTAAACAAGCATATTGTTCGACGCGGCGCGATGCAAACTATCAGAAAACATCGATTGGTTTGCGAGAAGCGAGCCCTGTTGTCAAATATTTCATACTCACCCAAAAAATTTTGCCATCCACCGATGCGATCCGGTATTTTTTCAAAAATTAAAAACGATCGCTGCTACTAAACAAGCATATTGTTCGACGCGGCGCGATGCAAACTATCAGAAAACATCAATTGCTTTGCGAGAAGCGAGCCCTGTTGTCAAATATTTCATACTCACTTTTTTTGTCGATCAGCGGTCGCCGAACACCCAAAAAATTTTGCCATCCACCGATGCGATCCGGTATTTTTTCAAAAATTAAAAACGATCGCTGCTACTAAACAAGCATATTGTTCGACGCGGCGCGATGCAAACTATCAGAAAACATCGATTGCTTTGCGAGAAGCGAGCCCTGTTGTCAAATATTTCATACTCACTTTTTTGTCGATCAGCGGTCGCCGAACACCCAAAAAATTTTGCCATCCACCGATGCGATCCGGTATTTTTTCAAAATTAAAAACGATCGCTGCTACTAAACAAGCATATGTTTCGACGCGGCGCGATGCAAACTATCAGAAAACATCGATTGGTTTGCGAGAAGCGAGCCCTGTTGTCAAATATTTCATACTTTTTTTTGTCGATCAGCGGTCGCCCGAACACCCAAAAAATTTTGCCATCCCACCGATGCGAACCGGTATTTTTTCAAAAATTAAAAACGATCGCTGCTACTAAACAAGCATATAGTTCGACGCGGCGCGATGCATACTATCAGAAAACATCGATTGGTTTGCGAGAAGCGAGCCCTGTTGTCAAATATTTCATACTCACTTTTTTTGTCGATCAGCGGTCGCCGAACACCCAAAAAATTTTGCCATCCCACCGATGCGAACCGGTATTTTTTCCAAAAATTAAAAACGATCGCTGCTACTAAAAAAAGCATATAGCCCGACGCGGCGCGATGCATACTATCAGAAAACATCGATTGGTTTGCGAGAAGCGAGCCCTGTTGTCAAATATTTCATACTCACTTTTTTGTCGATCAGCGGTCGCCGACACCCAAAAAATTTTGCCATCCACCGATGCGATCCGGTATTTTTTCAAAAATTAAAAACGATCGCTGCTACTAAACAAGCATATAGTTCGACGCGGCGCAATGCAAACTCTCAGAAAACATCGATTGGTTTGCGAGAAGCGAGCCCTGTTGTCAAATATTTCATACTCACTTTTTTTGTCGATCAGCGGTCGCCGAACACCCAAAAAATTTTGCCATCCACCGATGCGATCCGGTATTTTTTCCAAAAATTAAAAACGATCGCTGCTACTAAACAAGCATATTGTTCGACGCGGCGCGATGCATACTATCAGAAAACATCGATTGGTTTGCGAGAAGCGAGCCCTGTTGTCAAATATTTCATACTCTTTTTTTGTCGATCAGCGGTCGCCGAACACCCAAAAAATTTTGCCATCCCACCGATGCGAACCGGTATTTTTCAAAAATTAAAAACGATCGCTGCTACTAAACAAGCATATTGTTCGACGCGGCGCGATGCAAACTATCAGAAAACATCGATTGGTTTGCGAGAAGCGAGCCCTGTTGTCAAATATTTCATACTCACTTTTTTTTTTGTCGATCAGCGGTCGCCGAACACCCAAAAAATTTTGCCATCCCACCGATGCGAACCGGTATTTTTTCAAAAATTAAAAACGATCGCTGCTACTAAACAAGCATATAGCCCGACGCGGCGCGATGCAAACTATCAGAAAACATCGATTGGTTTGCGAGAAGCGAGCCCTGTTGTCAAATATTTCATACTCACTTTTTTGTCGATCAGCGGTCGCCGAACACCCAAAAAATTTTGCCATCCCACCGATGCGAACCGGTATTTTTTTCAAAATTAAAAACGATCGCTGCTACTAAACAAGCATATTGTTCGACGCGGCGCGATGCATACTATCAGAAAACATCGATTGGTTTGCGAGAAGCGAGCCCTGTTGTCAAATATTTCATACTCACTTTTTTTGTCGATCAGCGGTCGCCGAACACCCAAAAAATTTTGCCATCCCACCGATGCGATCCGGTATTTTTCAAAAATTAAAAACGATCGCTGCTACTAAACAAGCATATTGTTCGACGCGGCGCGATGCAAACTATCAGAAAACATCGATTGCTTTGCGAGAAGCGAGCCCTGTTGTCAAATATTTCATACTCACTTTTTTTGTCGATCAGCGGTCGCCGAACACCCAAAAAATTTTGCCATCCACCGATGCGATCCGGTATTTTTTCAAAAATTAAAAACGATCGCTGCTACTAAAAAAGCATATAGTTCGACGCGGCGCGATGCATACTATCAGAAAACATCGATTGGTTTGCGAGAAGCGAGCCCTGTTGTCAAATATTTCATACTCACTTTTTTTGTCGATCAGCGGTCGCCGAACACCCAAAAAATTTTGCCATCCCACCGATGCGAACCGGTATTTTTTCAAAATTAAAAACGATCGCTGCTACTAAACAAGCATATTGTTCGACGCGGCGCGATGCATACTATCAGAAAACATCGATTGGTTTGCGAGAAGCGAGCCCTGTTCAAATATTTCATACTCACTTTTTTGTCGATCAGCGGTCGCCGAACACCCAAAAAATTTTGCCATCCCACCGATGCGAACCGGTATTTTTCAAAAATTAAAAACGATCGCTGCTACTAAAAAGCATATAGCCCGACGCGGCGCGATGCAAACTATCAGAAAACATCGATTGGTTTGCGAGAAGCGAGCCCTGTTGTCAAATATTTCATACTCACTTTTTTGTCGATCAGCGGTCGCCGAACACCCAAAAAATTTTGCCATCCCACCGATGCGATCCGGTATTTTTCAAAATTAAAAACGATCGCTGCTACTAAACAAGCATATTGTTCGACGCGGCGCGATGCAAACTATCAGAAAACATCGATTGGTTTGCGAGAAGCGAGCCCTGTTGTCAAATATTTCATACTCACTTTTTTGTCGATCAGCGGTCGCCGAACACCCAAAAAATTTTGCCATCCCACCGATGCGATCCGGTATTTTTTCAAAATTAAAAACGATCGCTGCTACTAAACAAGCATATTGTTCGACGCGGCGCGATGCAAACTATCAGAAAACATCGATTGGTTTGCGAGAAGCGAGCCCTGTTGTCAAATATTTCATACTCACTTTTTTGTCGATCAGCGGTCGCCGAACACCCAAAAAATTTTGCCATCCCACCGATGCGATCCGGTATTTTTCCAAAAATTAAAAACGATCGCTGCTACTAAACAAGCATATAGTTCGACGCGCGCGATGCAAACTATCAGAAAACATCGATTGGTTTGCGAGAAGCGAGCCCTGTTGTCAAATATTTCATACTCACTTTTTTTGTCGATCAGCGGTCGCCGAACACCCAAAAAATTTTGCCATCCCACCGATGCGATCCGGTATTTTTTCAAAAATTAAAAACGATCGCTGCTACTAAACAAGCATATAGTTCGACGCGGCGCGATGCAAACTATCAGAAAACATCGATTGGTTTGCGAGAAGCGAGCCCTGTTGTCAAATATTTCATACTCACTTTTTTTGTCGATCAGCGGTCGCCGAACACCCAAAAAATTTTGCCATCCCACCGATGCGAACCGGTATTTTTCCAAAATTAAAAACGATCGCTGCTACTAAAAAAGCATATGTTCGACGCGGCGCGATGCATACTATCAGAAAACATCGATTGGTTTGCGAGAAGCGAGCCCTGTTGTCAAATATTTCATACTCACTTTTTGTCGATCAGCGGTCGCCGAACACCCAAAAAATTTTGCCATCCCACCGATGCGAACCGGTATTTTTTCAAAAATTAAAAACGATCGCTGCTACTAAACAAGCATATTGTTCGACGCGGCGCGATGCATACTATCAGAAAACATCGATTTGTTTGCGAGAAGCGAGCCCTGTTGTCAAATATTTCATACTCACTTTTTTTGTCGATCAGCGGTCGCCGAACACCCAAAAAATTTTGCCATCCCACCGATGCGACCGGTATTTTTCCAAAAATTAAAAACGATCGCTGCTACTAAACAAGCATATAGTTCGACGCGGCGCGATGCAAACTATCAGAAAACATCGATTGCTTTGCGAGAAGCGAGCCCTGTTGTCAAATATTTCATACTCACTTTTTTTGTCGATCAGCGGTCGCCGAACACCCAAAAAATTTTGCCATCCCACCGATGCGATCCGGTATTTTTTCCAAAAATTAAAAACGATCGCTGCTACTAAACAAGCATATTGTTCCCGACGCGGCGCGATGCAAACTATCAGAAAACATCGATTGGTTTGCGAGAAGCGAGCCCTGTTGTCAAATATTTCATACTCACTTTTTTTTGTCGATCGGTCGCCGAACACCCAAAAAATTTTGCCATCCACCGATGCGATCCGGTATTTTTCAAAAATTAAAAACGATCGCTGCTACTAAACAAGCATATTGTTCGACGCGGCGCGATGCAAACTATCAGAAAACATCGATTGGTTTGCGAGAAGCGAGCCCTGTTGTCAAATATTTCATACTCACTTTTTTTGTCGATCAGCGGTCGCCGAACACCCAAAAAATTTTGCCATCCCACCGATGCGAACCGGTATTTTTCAAAAAAATTAAAAACGATCGCTGCTACTAAACAAGCATATTGTTCGACGCGGCGCGATGCATACTATCAGAAAACATCGATTGCTTTGCGAGAAGCGAGCCCTGTTGTCAAATATTTCATACTCACTTTTTTGTCGATCAGCGGTCGCCGAACACCCAAAAAATTTTGCCATCCCACCGATGCGATCCGGTATTTTTTCAAAATTAAAAACGATCGCTGCTACTAAACAAGCATATTGTTCGACGCGGCGCGATGCAAACTATCAGAAAACATCGATTGGTTTGCGAGAAGCGAGCCCTGTTGTCAAATATTTCATACTCACTTTTTTGTCGATCAGCGGTCGCCGAACACCCAAAAAATTTTGCCATCCCACCGATGCGAACCGGTATTTTTTCAAAAATTAAAAACGATCGCTGCTACTAAACAAGCATATAGCCCGACGCGGCGCGATGCATACTATCAGAAAACATCGATTGGTTTGCGAGAAGCGAGCCCTGTTGTCAAATATTTCACTCACTTTTTTTTGTCGATCAGCGGTCGCCGAACACCCAAAAAATTTTGCCATCCCACCGATGCGAACCGGTATTTTTTCCAAAATTAAAAACGATCGCTGCTACTAAAAAAGCATATAGCCCGACGCGGCGCGATGCAAACTATCAGAAAACATCGATTGGTTTGCGAGAAGCGAGCCCTGTTGTCAAATATTTCATACTCACTTTTTTGTCGATCAGCGGTCGCCGAACACCCAAAAAATTTTGCCATCCCACCGATGCGATCCGGTATTTTTTTCAAAAATTAAAAACGATCGCTGCTACTAAACAAGCATATAGTTCGACGCGGCGCAATGCAAACTATCAGAAAACATCGATTGGTTTGCGAGAAGCGAGCCCTGTTGTCAAATATTTCATACTCACTTTTTTGTCGATCAGCGGTCGCCGAACACCCAAAAAATTTTGCCATCCCACCGATGCGAACCGGTATTTTTCAAAATTAAAAACGATCGCTGCTACTAAACAAGCATATTGTTCGACGCGGCGCGATGCAAACTATCAGAAAACATCGATTGTTTGCGAGAAGCGAGCCCTGTTGTCAAATATTTCATACTCACTTTTTTGTCGATCAGCGGTCGCCGAACACCCAAAAATTTTGCCATCCCACCGATGCGATCCGGTATTTTTTCCAAAAATTAAAAACGATCGCTGCTACTAAACAAGCATATAGTTCGACGCGGCGCGATGCAAACTATCAGAAAACATCGATTGCTTTGCGAGAAGCGAGCCCTGTTGTCAAATATTTCATACTCACTTTTTTTGTCGATCAGCGGTCGCCGAACACCCAAAAAATTTTGCCATCCCACCGATGCGACCGGTATTTTTCCAAAATTAAAAACGATCGCTGCTACTAAACAAGCATATAGCCCGACGCGGCGCGATGCATACTATCAGAAAACATCGATTGGTTTGCGAGAAGCGAGCCCTGTTGTCAAATATTTCATACTCTTTTTTTTGTCGATCAGCGGTCGCCGAACACCCAAAAATTTTGCCATCCCACCGATGCGAACCGGTATTTTTTTCAAAATTAAAAACGATCGCTGCTACTAAACAAGCATATAGCCCGACGCGGCGCGATGCATACTATCAGAAAACATCGATTGGTTTGCGAGAAGCGAGCCCTGTTGTCAAATATTTCATACTCACTTTTTTGTCGATCAGCGGTCGCCGAACACCCAAAAAATTTTGCCATCCCACCGATGCGAACCGGTATTTTTCAAAATTAAAAACGATCGCTGCTACTAAACAAGCATATATAGCCCGACGCGGCGCGATGCATACTATCAGAAAACATCGATTGGTTTGCGAGAAGCGAGCCCTGTTGTTGTCAAATATTTCATACTCACTTTTTTTGTCGATCAGCGGTCGCCGAACACCCAAAAAATTTTGCCATCCCACCGATGCGATCCGGTATTTTTTCCAAAATTAAAAACGATCGCTGCTACTAAACAAGCATATTGTTCGACGCGGCGCGATGCAAACTATCAGAAAACATCGATTGGTTTGCGAGAAGCGAGCCCTGTTGTCAAATATTTCATACTCACTTTTTTGTCGATCAGCGGTCGCCGAACACCCAAA
Organism: Himalopsyche phryganea; assembly: GCA_022494535.1. Lineage (NCBI taxonomy): Eukaryota > Metazoa > Arthropoda > Insecta > Trichoptera > Rhyacophilidae > Himalopsyche > Himalopsyche phryganea. Next base: position 66,884 of record JAGVSL010000232.1, read on the forward strand.
AAATTTTGCCATCCCACCGATGCGATCCGGTATTTTTTCCAAAAATTAAAAACGATCGCTGCTACTAAACAAGCATATTGTTCGACGCGGCGCGATGCAAACTATCAGAAAACATCGATTGGTTTGCGAGAAGCGAGCCCTGTTGTCAAATATTTCATACTCACTTTTTTGTCGATCAGCGGTCGCCGAACACCCAAAAAATTTTGCCATCCCACCGATGCGATCCGGTATTTTTTCCAAAATTAAAAACGATCGCTGCTACTAAAACAAGCATATTGTTCGACGCGGCGCGATGCAAACTATCAGAAAACATCGATTGCTTTGCGAGAAGCGAGCCCTGTTGTCAAATATTTCATACTCACTTTTTTGTCGATCAGCGGTCGCCGAACACCCAAAAAATTTTGCCATCCCACCGATGCGACCGGTATTTTTTCCAAAATTAAAAACGATCGCTGCTACTAAACAAGCATATAGCCCGACGCGGCGCGATGCAAACTCTCAGAAAACATCGATTGCTTTGCGAGAAGCGAGCCCTGTTGTCAAATATTTCATACTCACTTTTTTGTCGATCAGCGGTCGCCGAACACCCAAAAAATTTTGCCATCCCACCGATGCGATCCGGTATTTTTTCCAAAATTAAAAACGATCGCTGCTACTAAACAAGCATATAGTTCGACGCGGCGCGATGCAAACTATCAGAAAACATCGATTGGTTTGCGAGAAGCGAGCCCTGTTGTCAAATATTTCATACTCACTTTTTTGTCGATCAGCGGTCGCCGAACACCCAAAAAATTTTGCCATCCCACCGATGCGATCCGGTATTTTTTCCAAAAATTAAAAACGATCGCTGCTACTAAACAAGCATATAGCCCGACGCGGCGCGATGCATACTATCAGAAAACATCGATTGGTTTGCGAGAAGCGAGCCCTGTTGTGAAATATTTCATACTCACTTTTTTGTCGATCAGCGGTCGCCGAACACCCAAAAAATTTTGCCATCCCACCGATGCGAACCGGTATTTTTTCCAAAAATTAAAAACGATCGCTGCTACTAAAAAAGCATATAGCCCGACGCGGCGCAATGCAAACTCTCAGAAAACATCGATTGGTTTGCGAGAAGCGAGCCCTGTTGTCAAATATTTCATACTCACTTTTTTTGTCGATCAGCGGTCGCCGAACACCCAAAAATTTTGCCATCCCACCGATGCGATCCGGTATTTTTTCCAAAAATTAAAAACGATCGCTGCTACTAAACAAGCATATTGTTCGACGCGGCGCGATGCAAACTATCAGAAAACATCGATTGCTTTGCGAGAAGCGAGCCCTGTTGTCAAATATTTCATACTCACTTTTTTTGTCGATCAGCGGTCGCCGAACACCCAAAAAAATTTTGCCATCCCACCGATGCGATCCGGTATTTTTTTCAAAAATTAAAAACGATCGCTGCTACTAAACAAGCATATTGTTCGACGCGGCGCGATGCAAAACTATCAGAAAACATCTATTGCTTTGCGAGAAGCGAGCCCTGTTGTCAAATATTTCATACTCACTTTTTTGTCGATCAGCGGTCGCCGAACACCCAAAAAATTTTGCCATCCCACCGATGCGATCCGGTATTTTTTCCAAAAATTAAAAACGATCGCTGCTACTAAACAAGCATATAGCCCGACGCGGCGCGATGCAAACTATCAGAAAACATCGATTGGTTTGCGAGAAGCGAGCCCTGTTGTCAAATATTTTATACTCACTTTTTTTTGTCGATCAGCGGTCGCCGAACACCCAAAAATTTTGCCATCCCACCGATGCGATCCGGTATTTTTTCCAAAATTAAAAACGATCGCTGCTACTAAACAAGCATATTGTTCGACGCGGCGCGATGCAACTATCAGAAAACATCAATTGCTTTGCGAGAAGCGAGCCCTGTTGTCAAATATTTCATACTCACTTTTTTGTCGATCAGCGGTCGCCGAACACCCAAAAATTTTGCCATCCCACCGATGCGATCCGGTATTTTTTCCAAAATTAAAAACGATCGCTGCTACTAAACAAGCATATTGTTCGACGCGGCGCGATGCATACTATCAGAAAACATCGATTGGTTTGCGAGAAGCGAGCCCTGTTGTGAAATATTTCATACTCACTTTTTTGTCGATCAGCGGTCGCCGAACACCCAAAAAAATTTTGCCATCCCACCGATGCGATCCGGTATTTTTTCCAAAAATTAAAAACGATCGCTGCTACTAAACAAGCATATAGCCTGACGCGGCGCGATGCAAACCATCAGAAAACATCGATTGCTTTGCGAGAAGCGAGCCCTGTTGTCAATATTTCATACTCACTTTTTTGTCGATCAGCGGTCGCCGAACACCCAAAAATTTTGCCATCCCACCGATGCGATCCGGTATTTTTTCCAAAAATTAAAACGATCGCTGCTACTAAACAAGCATATTGCCCGACGCGGCGCGATGCAAAGTCTCAGAAAACATCTATTGGTTTGCGAGAAGCGAGCCCTTTCTGTTGTCAAATATTTCATACTCACTTTTGTCGATCAGCGGTCGCCGAACACCAAAAAATTTTGCCATCCCACCGATGCGATCCGGTATTTTTTCCAAAATTAAAAACGATCGCTGCTACTAAAAAGCATATTGTTCGACGCGGTGCGCGATGCAAACTATCAGAAAACATCGATTGGTTTGCGAGAAGCGAGCCCTGTTGTCAAATATTTCATACTCACTTTTTTGTCGATCAGCGGTCGCCGAACACCCAAAAATTTTGCCATCCCACCGATGCGATCCGGTATTTTTTCCAAAAATTAAAAACGATCGCTGCTACTAAACAAGCATATTGTTCGACGCGGCGATGCAAACTATCAGAAAAACATCGATTGGTTTGCGAGAAGCGAGCCCCTGTTGTCAAATATTTCATACTCATTTTTTTGTCGATCAGCGGTCGCCGAACACCCAAAAAATTTTGCCATCCCACCGATGCGATCCGGTATTTTTTCCAAAAATTAAAAACGATCGCTGCTACTAAACAAGCATATTGTTCGACGCGGCGCGATGCAAACTATCAGAAAACATCGATTGCTTTGCGAGAAGCGAGCCCTGTTGTCAAATATTTCATACTCACTTTTTTGTCGATCAGCGGTCGCCGAACACCCAAAAATTTTGCCATCCCACCGATGCGATCCGGTATTTTTTCCAAAATTAAAACGATCGCTGCTACTAAAAAGCATATACTGTTGTCAAATATTATCATACTCACATTTTTTGTCGATCAGCGGTCGCCGAACACCCAAAAAATTTTGCCATCCCACCGATGCGATCCGGTATTTTTTCCAAAAATTAAAAACGATCGCTGCTACTAAACAAGCATATTGTTCGACGCGGCGCGATGCAAACTATCAGAAAACATCGATTGCTTTGCGAGAAGCGAGCCCTGTTGTCAAATATTTCATACTCACTTTTTTGATCAGCGGTCGCCGAACACCCAAAAAATTTTGCCATCCCACCGATGCGATCCGGTATTTTTTCCAAAAATTAAAAACGATCGCTGCTACTAAACAAGCATATAGCCCGACGCGGCGCGATGCAAACTATCAGAAAACATCGATTGGTTTGCGAGAAGCGAGCCCTGTTGTCAAATATTTCATACTCACTTTTTTGTCGATCAGCGGTCGCCGAACACCCAAAAAAATTTTGCCATCCCACCGATGCGATCCGGTATTTTTTCCAAAAATTAAAAACGATCGCTGCTACTAAACAAGCATATAGCCCGACGCGGCGCGATGCAAACTATCAGAAAACATCGATTGCTTTGCGAGAAGCGAGCCCTGTTGTCAAATATTTCATACTCACTTTTTTGTCGATCAGCGGTCGCCGAACACCCAAAAATTTTGCCATCCCACCGATGCGATCCGGTATTTTTTTCCAAAATTAAAAACGATCGCTGCTACTAAACAAGCAGATGCAAACTATCAGAAAACATCGATTGCTTTGCGAGAAGCGAGCCCTGTTGTCAAATATTTCATACTCACTTTTTTGTCGATCAGCGGTCGCCGAACACCCAAAAATTTTGCCATCCCACCGATGCGATCCGGTATTTTTTCCAAAAATTAAAAACGATCGCTGCTACTAAACAAGCATATTGCCCGACGCGGCGCGATGCAAACTATCAGAAAACATCGATTTGTTTGCGAGAAGCGAGCCCTGTTGTCAAATATTTCATACTCACTTTTTTGTCGATCAGCGGTCGCCGAACACCCAAAAAATTTTGCCATCCCACCGATGCGAACCGGTATTTTTTCCAAAAATTAAAAACGATCGCTGCTACTAAACAAGCATATTGTTCGACGCGGCGCGATGCAAACTATCAGAAACATCGATTGCTTTGCGAGAAGCGAGCCCTGTTGTCAAATATTTCATACTCACTTTTTTGTCGATCAGCGGTCGCCGAACACCCAAAAAATTTTGCAATCCCACCGATGCAAACCGGTATTTTTTCCAAAATTAAAAACGATCGCTGCTACTAAACAAGCATATAGTTCGACGCGGCGCGATGCATACTATCAGAAAACATCGATTGGTTTGCGAGAAGCGAGCCCTGTTGTCAAATATTTCATACTCACTTTTTTGTCGATCAGCGGTCGCCGAACACCCAAAAAATTTTGCCATCCCACCGATGCGATCCGGTATTTTTTCCAAAAATTAAAAACGATCGCTGCTACTAAACAAGCATATTGTTCGACGCGGCGCGATGCAAACTATCAGAAAACATCGATTGCTTTGCGAGAAGCGAGCCCTGTTGTCAAATATTTCATACTCACTTTTTTGTCGATCAGCGGTCGCCGAACACCCAAAAATTTTGCCATCCCACCGATGCGAACCGGTATTTTTTCCAAAAATTAAAAACGATCGCTGCTACTAAACAAGCATATTCCGACGCGGCGCGATGCAACTATCAGAAAACATCGATTGCTTTGCGAGAAGCGAGCCCTGTTGTCAAATATTTCATACTCACTTTTTTGTCGATCAGCGGTCGCCGAACACCCAAAAAATTTTGCCATCCCACCGATGCGATCCGGTATTTTTTCCAAAAATTAAAAACGATCGCTGCTACTAAACAAGCATATTGTTCGACGCGCGGCGCGATGCATACTATCAGAAAACATCGATTGCTTTGCGAGAAGCGAGCCCTGTTGTCAAATATTTCACACTCACTTTTTTTGTCGATCAGCGGTCGCCGAACACCCAAAAAATTTTGCAATCCCACCGATGCGATCCGGTATTTTTTCCAAAAATTAAAAACGATCGCTGCTACTAAACAAGCATATTGTTCGACGCGGCGCGATGCAAACTATCAGAAAACATCGATTGCTTTGCGAGAAGCGAGCCTGTTGTCAAATATTTCATACTCACTTTTTTGTCGATCAGCGGTCGCCGAACACCAAAAATTTTGCCATCCCACCGATGCGAACCGGTATTTTTTCCAAAATTAAAAACGATCGCTGCTACTAAACAAGCATATTGTTCGACGCGCGCGATGCAAACTATCAGAAAACATCGATTGCTTTGCGAGAAGCGAGCCCTGTTGTCAAATATTTCATACTCACTTTTTTGTCGATCAGCGGTCGCCGAACACCCAAAAATTTTGCAATCCCACCGATGCAAACCGGTATTTTTTCCAAAATTAAAAACGATCGCTGCTACTAAACAAGCATATAGCCCGACGCGTTGCGATGCATACTATCAGAAAACATCGATTGGTTTGCGAGAAGCGAGCCCTGTTGTCAAATATTTCATACTCACTTTTTTGTCGATCAGCGGTCGCCGAACACCCAAAAAATTTTGCCATCCCACCGATGCGATCCGGTATTTTTTCCAAAATTAAAAACGATCGCTGCTACTAAACAAGCATATTGTTCGACGCGGCGCGATGCAAACTATCAGAAAACATCGATTTGTTTGCGAGAAGCGAGCCCTGTTGTCAAATATTTCATACTCACTTTTTTGTCGATCAGCGGTCGCCGAACACCCAAAAAATTTTGCCATCCCACCGATGCGAACCGGTATTTTTTCCAAAAATTAAAAACGATCGCTGCTACTAAAAAGCATATAGTTCGACGCGGCGCGATGCAAACTATCAGAAAACATCGATTGCTTTGCGAGAAGCGAGCCCTGTTGTCAAATATTTCATACTCACTTTTTTGTCGATCAGCGGTCGCCGAACACCCAAAAATTTTGCAATCCCACCGATGCAAACCGGTATTTTTTCCAAAATTAAAAACGATCGCTGCTACTAAACAAGCATATAGCCCGACGCGGCGCGATGCATACTATCAGAAAACATCGATTGGTTTGCGAGAAGCGAGCCCTGTTGTCAAATATTTCATACTCACTTTTTTGTCGATCAGCGGTCGCCGAACACCCAAAAATTTTGCCATCCCACCGATGCGATCCGGTATTTTTTTTCCAAAATTAAAAACGATCGCTGCTACTAAACAAGCATATTGTTCGACGCGGCGCGATGCAAACTATCAGAAAACATCGATTGGTTTGCGAGAAGCGAGCCCTGTTGTCAAATATTTCATACTCACTTTTTTGTCGATCAGCGGTCGCCGAACACCCAAAAATTTTGCCATCCCACCGATGCGATCCGGTATTTTTTCCAAAAATTAAAAACGATCGCTGCTACTAAACAAGCATATTGTTCGACGCGGCGCGATGCAAACTATCAGAAAACATCGATTGCTTTGCGAGAAGCGAGCCCTGTTGTCAAATATTTCATACTCACTTTTTTGTCGATCAGCGGTCGCCGAACACCCAAAAATTTTGCCATCCCACCGATGCGATCCGGTATTTTTTCCAAAATTAAAAACGATCGCTGCTACTAAACAAGCATATAGCCCGACGCGGCGCGATGCAAACTATCAGAAAACATCGATTGCTTTGCGAGAAGCGAGCCCTGTTGTCAAATATTTCATACTCACTTTTTTTGTCGATCAGCGGTCGCCGAACACCCAAAAAATTTTGCCATCCCACCGATGCGAACCGGTATTTTTTCCAAAAATTAAAAACGATCGCTGCTACTAAAAAAGCATATAGCCCGACGCGGCGCGATGCATACTATCAGAAAACATCGATTTGTTTGCGAGAAGCGAGCCCTGTTGTCAAATATTTCATACTCACTTTTTTTGTCGATCAGCGGTCGCCGAACACCCAAAAAATTTTGCCATCCCACCGATGCGATCCGGTATTTTTTCCAAAAATTAAAAACGATCGCTGCTACTAAACAAGCATATAGTTCGAAGCGGCGCAATGCAAACTCTCAGAAAACATCGATTGCTTTGCGAGAAGCGAGCCCTGTTGTCAAATATTTCATACTCACTTTTTTTGTCGATCAGCGGTCGCCGAACACCCAAAAAATTTTGCCATCCCACCGATGCGAACCGGTATTTTTTCCAAAATTAAAAACGATCGCTGCTACTAAAAAAGCATATAGCCCGACGTGGCAAGATGCATACTATCAGAAAACATCGATTGGTTTGCGAGAAGCGAGCCCTGTTGTCAAATATATCATACTCATTTTTTTTGTCGATCAGCGGTCGCCGAACACCCAAAAAATTTTGCCATCCCACCGATGCGATCCGGTATTTTTTCCAAAATTAAAAACGATCGCTGCTACTAAACAAGCATATAGTTCGACGCGGCGCGATGCAAACTATCAGAAAACATCGATTGGTTTGCGAGAAGCGAGCCCTGTTGTCAAATATTTCATACTCACTTTTTTGTCGATCAGCGGTCGCCGAACACCCAAAAATTAAATATTTCATACTCACTTTTTTTGTCGATCAGCGGTCGCCGAACACCCAAAAATTTTGCCATCCCACCGATGCGAACCGGTATTTTTTCCAAAATTAAAAACGATCGCTGCTACTAAACAAGCATATAGTTCGACGCGGCGCGATGCAAACTATCAGAAAACATCGTTTGTTTGCGAGAAGCGAGCCCTGTTGTGAAATATTTTATACTCACTTTTTTTTTGTCGATCAGCGGTCGCCGAACACCAAAAATTTTGCAATCCCACCGATGCGATCCGGTATTTTTCCAAAAATTCAAAAAACGATCGCTGCTACTAAACAAGCATATAGCCTGACGCGGCGCGATGCAAACTATCAGAAAACATCGATTGGTTTTCGAGAAGCGAGCCCTGTTGTCAAATATTTCATACTCACTTTTTTGTCGATCAGCGGTTCAAACCGGTATTTTTTCCAAAAAAATAAAAACGATCGTGCTACTAAAAGCATATAGCCCGACGCAATGCAAACTATCAGAAAAACATCGATTGGTTTGCACCCTGTTGAAATCAAATTTCATACTCACTTTTTTTGTCGATCAGCGGTCGCCGAACACCCAAAAATTTTGCCATCCCACCGATGCGATCCGGTATTTTTTCCAAAATTAAAAACGATCGCTGCTACTAAACAAGCATATTGTTCGACGCGGCGCGATGCAAACTATCAGAAAACATCTATTGGTTTGCGAGAAGCGAGCCCTGTTGTGAAATATTTCATACTCACTTTTTTGTCGATCAGCGGTCGCCGAACACCCAAAAAAATTTTTGGCACATCCCACCAATGCGAACCGGTATTTTTTCCAAAATTCAAAACGATCGCTGCTACTAAACAAGCATATAGCCCGACGCGGCGCGATGCAAACTATCAGAAAACATCGATTGGTTTTGCGAGAAGCGAGCCCTGTTGTCAAATATTTCACAATATATCATACTCACTTTTTTGTCGATCAGCGGTCGCCGAACACCCAAAAAATTTTGCAATCCCACCGATGCAAACCGGTATTTTTTCCAAAAATTAAAACGAAAACGATCGCTGCATACTAAACCGACGCGTTGCGATGCGACGAAAACACGATGCAAACTATCAGAAAACATCAATTGGTTTGCGAGAAGCGAGCCCTGTTGTCAAATATTTCATACTCACTTTTTTGCTGATCAGCGGTCGCCGAACACCCAAAAATTTTGCCATCCCACCGATGCAAACCGGTATTTTTTCCAAAAATTAAAAACGATCGCTGCTACTAAAGAAGCATATAGCCCGACGCGGTGCGATGCATACTATCAGAAAAACCTCTATTGGTTTGCGAGAAGCGAGCCCTGTTGTCAAATATTTTATACTCACTATTTTTGTCGATCAGCGGTCGCCGAACACCCAAAAAATTTTCCCATCCCACCGATGCGATCCGGTATTTTTTCCAAAATTAAAAACGATCGCTGCTACTAAACAAGCATATTGCCCGACGCGGCGCGATGCAAACTATCAGAAAACATCAATTGTTTTGCGAGAAGCGAGCCCTGTTGTCAAATATTTCACACTCACTTTTTTGTCGATCAGCGGTCGCCGAACACCCAAAAATTTTGCCATCCCACCGATGCGATCCGGTATTTTTCCAAAATTAAAAACGCATCGCTGCTACTAAACAAGCATATTGTTCGACGCGGCGCGATGCAAACTATCAGAAAACATCAATTGCTTTGCGAGAAGCGAGCCCTGTTGTCAAATATTTCACACTCACTCTTTTTTTTGTCGATCAGCGGTCGCCGAACACCCAAAAATTTTGCCATCCCACCGATGCGATCCGGTATTTTTTCCAAAAATTAAAAACGATCGCTGCTACTAAAAAAAGCATATAGCCCGACGCGGCGCGATGCATACTATCAGAAAACCTCGATTGCTTTGCGAGAAGCGAGCCCTGTTGTGAAATATTTCATACTCACTTTTTTGTCGATCAGCGGTCGCCGAACACCCAAAAATTTTGCCATCCCACCGATGCGATCCGGTATTTTTTCCAAAATTAAAACGATCGCTGCTACTAAACAAGCATATAGCCCGACGCGGCGCGATGCAAACTATCAGAAAACATCAATTGCTTTGCGAGAAGCGAGCCCTGTTGTCAAATATTTCATACTCACTTTTTTGTCGATCAGCGGTCGCCGAACACCCAAAAATTTTGCCATCCCACCGATGCGATCCGGTATTTTTTTCCAAAATTAAAAACGATCGCTGCTACTAAACAAGCATATTGTTCGACGCGGCGCGATGCAAACTATCAGAAAACATCAATTGCTTTGCGAGAAGCGAGCCCTGTTGTCAAATATTTCATACTCACTTTTTTGTCGATCAGCGGTCGCCGAACACCCAAAAAATTTTGCCATCCCACCGATGCGATCCGGTATTTTTTCCAAAATTAAAAACGATCGCTGCTACTAAACAAGCATATAGCCCGACGCGGCGCGATGCATACTATCAGAAAACATCGATTGGTTTGCGAGAAGCGAGCCCTGTTGTGAAATATTTCATACTCACTTTTTTGTCGATCAGCGGTCGCCGAACACCCAAAAAATTTTGCCATCCCACCGATGCGATCCGGTATTTTTTCCAAAATTAAAAACGATCGCTGCTACTAAACAAGCATATAGTTCGACGCGGCGCGATGCAAACTCTCAGAAAACATCGATTGGTTTGCGAGAAGCGAGCCCTGTTGTCAAATATTTTCATACTCACTTTTTTGTCGATCAGCGGTCGCCGAACACCCAAAAAATTTTGCCATCCCACCGATGCAAACCGGTATTTTTTCCAAAAATTAAAAACGATCGCTGCTACTAAACAAGCATATAGCCCGACGCGGCGCGATGCATACTATCAGAAAACATCGATTTGTTTGCGAGAAGCGAGCCCTGTTGTCGGAATATTTTATACTCACTTTTTTTGTCGATCAGCGGTCGCCGAACACCCAAAAATTTTGCCATCCCACCGATGCGAACCGGTATTTTTTCCAAAATTAAAAACGATCGCTGCTACTAAACAAGCATATTGTTCGACGCGGCGCGATGCAAACTATCAGAAAACATCGATTGGTTTGCGAGAAGCGAGCCCTGTTGTCAAATATTTCATACTCACTTTTTTGTCGATCAGCGGTCGCCGAACACCCAAAAATTTTGCCATCCCACCGATGCAAACCGGTATTTTTTCCAAAAATTAAAAACGATCGCTGCTACTAAACAAGCATATTGTTCGACGCGCGCTGCGATGCAAACTATCAGAAAACATCGATTGGTTTTTGCGAGAAGCGAGCCCTGTTGTCAAATATTTCATACTCACTTTTTTGTCGATCAGCGGTCGCCGAACACCCAAAAAATTTTGCCATCCCACCGATGCGATCCGGTATTTTTTCCAAAAATTAAAAACGATCGCTGCTACTAAACAAGCATATTGTTCGACGCGGCGCGATGCAAACTATCAGAAAACATCTATTGGTTTGCGAGAAGCGAGCCCCGTTGTGGAATATTTCATACTCACTTTTTTGTCGATCAGCGGTCGCCGAACACCCAAAAAATTTTGCCATCCCACCGATGCGAACCGGTATTTTTTCCAAAAATTAAAAACGATCGCTGCTACTAAACAAGCATATTGTTCGACGCGGCGCGATGCAAACTATCAGAAAACATCGATTGCTTTGCGAGAAGCGAGACCTGTTGTCAAATATTTCACACTCACTTTTTTTGTTGATCAGCGGTCGCCGAAAACCCAAAAATTTTGCCATCCCACCGATGCGATCCGGTATTTTTTCCAAAAATTAAAACGATCGCTGCTACTAAACAAGCATATAGCCCGACGCGGCGCGATGCATACTATCAGAAAACATCGATTGGTTTGCGAGAAGCGAGCCCAGTTGTCAAATATTTCATACTCACTTTTGTCGATCAGCGGTCGCCGAACACCCAAAAAATTTTGCAATCCCACCGATGCAAACCGGTATTTTTTCCAAAAATTAAAAACGATCGCTGCTACTAAACAAGCATATAGCCCGACGCGTTGCGATGCATACTATCAGAAAACATCGATTGGTTTGCGAGAAGCGAGCCCTGTTGTCAGAATATTTTATACTCTACTTTTTTTTGTCGATCAGCGGTCGCCGAACACCCAAAAAATTTTGCCATCCCACCGATGCGATCCGGTATTTTTTCCAAAAATTAAAAACGATCGCTGCTACTAAACAAGCATATTGTTCGACGCGGCGCGATGCAAACTATCAGAAAACATCGATTGCTTTGCGAGAAGCGAGCCCTGTTGTCAAATATTTCATACTCACTTTTTTGTCGATCAGCGGTCGCCGAACACCCAAAAATTTTGCCATCCCACCGATGCGAACCGGTATTTTTTTCCAAAAATTAAAAACGATCGCTGCTACTAAACAAGCATATTGTTCGACGCGGCGCGATGCAACTATCAGAAAACATCGATTGCTTTGCGAGAAGCGAGCCCTGTTGTCAAATATTTCATACTCACTTTTTTGTCGATCAGCGGTCGCCGAACACCCAAAAAAATTTTGCCATCCCACCGATGCGATCCGGTATTTTTTCCAAAATTAAAAACGATCGCTGCTACTAAACAAGCATATTGTTCGACGCGGCGCGATGCAAACTATCAGAAAACATCGATTGCTTTGCGAGAAGCGAGCCCTGTTGTCAAATATTTCATACTCACTTTTTTGTCGATCAGCGGTCGCCGAACACCCAAAAAATTTTGCCATCCCACCGATGCGATCCGGTATTTTTTCCAAAATTAAAAACGATCGCTGCTACTAAACAAGCATATAGCCCGACGCGGCGCGATGCAACCATCAGAAAACATCGATTGGTTTGCGAGAAGCGAGCCCTGTTGTGAAATATTTCATACTCACTTTTTTGTCGATCAGCGGTCGCCGAACACCCAAAAATTTTGCCATCCCACCGATGCGATCCGGTATTTTTTCCAAAAATTAAAAACGATCGCTGCTACTAAACAATATATAGTTCGAAGCGGCGCAATGCAAACTCTCAGAAAAACATCGATTGGTTTGCGAGAAGCGAGCCCTGTTGTCAAATATTTCATACTCACTTTTTGTCGATCAGCGGTCGCCGAACACCCAAAAAATTTTGCCATCCCACCGATGCGAACCGGTATTTTTTCCAAAATGAAAAACGATCGCTGGTACTAAACAAGCATATTGTTCGACGCGGCGCGATGCAAACTATCAGAAAACATCGATTTGTTTGTTTGCGAGGAAGCGAGCCCTGTTGTCAAATATTTTATACTCACTTTTTTTGTCGATCAGCGGTCGCCGAACACCCAAAAAATTTTGCCATCCCACCGATGCGATCCGGTATTTTTTCCAAAATTCAAAACGATCGCTGCTACTAAACAAGCATATAGCCCGACGCGACGCGATGCAAACTATCAGAAAACATCGATTGGTTTGCGAGAAGCGAGCCCTGTTGTCAAATATTTCATACTCACTTTTTTGTCGATCAGCGGTCGCCGAACACCCAAAAAATTTTGCCATCCCAATCGGCAAACCGGTATTTTTTCCAAAAATTAAAAACGATCGCTGCTACTAAACGCTATAGCCCGACGCGTTGCGATAAAAACCGATTGGTTTGTAAATTGCGATCAGAAAACATCGATTGGTTTTGCGAGAAGCGAGCCCTGTTGTCAAATATTTCATACTCACTTTTTGTCGATCAGCGGTCGCCGAAACACCCAAAAAAATTTTGCCATCCCACCGATGCGATCCCGGTATTTTTTCCAAAAATTAAAAACGATCGCTGCTACTAAACAAGCATATTGTTCGACGCGGCGCGATGCAAACTATCAGAAAACATCGATTGGTTTGCGAGAAGCGAGCCCTGTTGTCAAATATTTCATACTCACTTTTTTGTCGATCAGCGGTCGCCGAACACCCAAAAAAATTTTGCCATCCCACCAATGCGAACCGGTATTTTTTTCCAAAAATTAAAAACGATCGCTGCTACTAAACAAGCATATTGTTCGACGCGGCGCGATGCAAACTATCAGAAAACATCGATTGCTTTGCGAGAAGCGAGACCTGTTGTCAAATATTTCATACTCACTTTTTTGTCGATCAGCGGTCGCCGAAACCCAAAAAAATTTTTGCCATCCCACCGATGCGATCCGGTATTTTTTCCAAAAATTAAAAACGATCGCTGCTACTAAACAAGCATATAGCCCGACGCGGCGCGATGCATACTATCAGAAAACATCGATTGGTTTGCGAGAAGCGAGCCCTGTTGTCAAATATTTTCATACTCACTTTTTTTGTCGATCAGCGGTCGCCGAACACCCAAAAAAATTTTGCAATCCCACCGATGCAAACCGGTATTTTTTCCAAAAATTAAAAACGATCGCTGCTACTAAACAAGCATATAGCCCGACGCGTTGCGATGCATACTATCAGAAAACATCGATTGGTTTGCGAGAAGCGAGCCCTGTTGTCAAATATTTCATACTCACTTTTTGTCGATCAGCGGTCGCCGAACACCCAAAAAATTTTGCCATCCCACCGATGCGATCCGGTATTTTTTCCAAAATTAAAAACGATCGCTGCTACTAAAACAAGCATATTGTTCGACGCGGCGCGATGCAAACTATCAGAAACATCGATTGCTTTGCGAGAAGCGAGCCCTGTTGTCAAATATTTCATACTCACTTTTGTCGATCAGCGGTCGCCGAACACCCAAAAAATTTTTGCCATCCCACCGATACGAACCGGTATTTTTCCAAAAATTAAAATTGATCGCTGCTACTAAAAAGCATATAGCCCGACGCGTTGCGATGCAAACTATCAGAAAACATCGATTGGTTTTGCGAGAAGCGAGCCCTGTTGTCAAATATTTCATACTCACTTTTTTGTCGATCAGCGGTCGCCGAACACCCAAAAATTTTGCCATCCCACCCATGCGATCCGGTATTTTTTCCAAAAATTAAAAACGATCGCTGCTACTAAACAAGCATATAGTTCGAAGCGGCGCAATGCAAACTCTCAGAAAACATCGATTGGTTTGCGAGAAGCGAGCCCTGTTGTCAAATATTTCATACTCACTTTTTTTGTCGATCAGCGGTCGCCGAACACCCAAAAAATTTTGCCATCCCACCGATGCGATCCGGTATTTTTTCCAAAAATTAAAAACGATCGCTGGTACTAAGCAAGCATATAGCCCGACGCGGCGCGATGCATACTATCAGAAAACATCGATTTGTTTGCGAGAAGCGAGCCCTGTTGTGAAATATTTTATACTCACTTTTTTTGTCGATCAGCGGTCGCCGAACACCCAAAAAATTTTGCCATCCCACCGATGCGAACCGGTATTTTTTCCAAAAATTCAAAACGATCGCTGCTACTAAACAAGCATATAGCCCGACGAAAAATTATTGCAAACTATCAGAAAACATCGATTGGTTTGCGAGAAGCGAGCCCTGTTGTCAAATATTTCATACTCACTTTTTTTTGTCGATCAGCGGTCGCCGAACACCCAAAATTTTGCAATCGAGAACCGGTATTTTTTCCAAAAATAAAAACGATCGCTGCTACTAAACAAGCATATTTGTCGATCAGCGGTCGCGATGCAAACTACTCAGAAAACATCGATTGGTTTGCGAGAAGCGAGCCCTGTTGTCAAATATTTCATACTCACTTTTTTGTCGATCAGCGGTCACGAACACCCAAAGAATTTTGCCCGATGCAAACCGGTATTTTTTTTCCAAAAATTAAAAACATCGATTGGTTTGCGAGACGCGGCGCGATGCAAACTATCAGAAAACATCGATTTTTTTGTCGAGAAGCGGTCGCCCTGTTGTCAAATATTTGCCATCACTTTTTTGTCGATCAGCGGTCGCCGATCGCTGCAAACAAATTAAAATATTGCTACAAAACGACGCGGCGCGATGCAAACTATCAGAAAACATCTATTGGTTTGCGAGAAGCGAGCCCTGTTGTGAAATATTTCATACTCACTTTTTTTGTCGATCAGCGGTCGCCGAACACCCAAAAAATTTTGCCATCCCACCAATGCGAACCGGTATTTTTTCCCAAAATTAAAAACGATCGCTGCTACTAAACAAGCATATTGTTCGACGCGGCGCGATGCAAACTATCAGAAAACATCGATTGCTTTGCGAGAAGCGAGACCTGTTGTCAAATATTTCACACTCACTTTTTTTGTTGATCAGCGGTCGCCGAAAACCCAAAAAATTTTGCCATCCCACCGATGCGATCCGGTATTTTTTCCAAAAATTAAAAACGATCGCTGCTACTAAAAAAGCATATAGCCCGACGCGGCGCGATGCATACTATCAGAAAACATCGATTGGTTTGCGAGAAGCGAGCCCTGTTGTCAAATATTTCATACTCACTTTTTTTGTCGATCAGCGGTCGCCGAACACCCAAAAAATTTTGCAATCCCACCGATGCAAACCGGTATTTTTTCCAAAAATTAAAAACGATCGCTGCTACTAAACAAGCATATAGCCCGACGCGTTGCGATGCATACTATCAAAAACATCGATTGGTTTGCGAGAAGCGAGCCCTGTTGTCAAATATTTCATACTCACTTTTTTTGTCGATCAGCGGTCGCCGAACACCCAAAATATTTTGCCATCCCACCGATGCGATCCGGTATTTTTTCCAAAAATTAAAAACGATCGCTGCTACTAAACAAGCATATTGTTCGACGCGGCGCGATGCAAACTATCAGAAAACATCAATTGCTTTGCGAGAAGCGAGCCCTGTTGTCAAATATTTCATACTCACTTTTTTTGTCGATCAGCGGTCGCCGAACACCCAAAAAATTTTGCCATCCCACCGATGCGAACCGGTATTTTTTCCAAAAATTAAAAACGATCGCTGCTACTAAGCAAGCATATAGCCCGACGCGGCGCGATGCATACTATCAGAAAACATCGATTTGTTTGCGAGAAGCGAGCCCTGTTGTCAAATATTTCATACTCACTTTTTTTGTCGATCAGCGGTCGCCGAATACCCAAAAATTTTGCCATCCCACCGATGCGATCCGGTATTTTTTCCAAAAATTAAAAACGATCGCTGCTACTAAACAAGCATATTGTTCGACGCGGCGCGATGCAAACTATCAGAAAACATCAATTGCTTTGCGAGAAGCGAGCCCTGTTGTCAAATATTTCATACTCACTTTTTTTGTCGATCAGCGGTCGCCGAACACCCAAAAAATTTTGCCATCCCACCGATGCGAACCGGTATTTTCTCCAAAAATTAAAAACGATCGCTGCTACTAAACAAGTATATAGCCCGACGTGTTGCGATGCATACTATCAGAAAACATCGATTGGTTTGCGAGAAGCGAGCCCTGTTGTGAAATATTTCATACTCACTTTTTTTGTCGATCAGCGGTCGCCGAACACCCAAAAAATTTTGCCACCCACCGATGCGATCCGGTATTTTTTCCAAAAATTAAAAACGATCGCTGCTACTAAACAAGCATATTGTTCGACGCGGCGCGATGCAAACTATCAGAAAAGATCGATTTGTTTGCGAGAAGCGAGCCCTGTTGTGAAATATTTCATACTCACTTTTTTTGTCGATCAGCGGTCACCGAACACCCAAAAAATTTTGCCATCCCACCGATGCGAACCGGTATTTTTTCCAAAAATTAAAAACGATCGCTGCTACTAAAAAAGCATATAGCCCGACGCGGCAAGATGCATACTATCAGAAAACATCGATTGGTTTGCGAGAAGCGAGCCCTGTTGTCAAATATTTCATACTCACTTTTTTTTTTCGATCAGCGGTCGCCGAACACCCTAAAAATTTTGCCATCCCACCGATGCGAACTGTTATTTTTTCCAAAAATTAAAAACGATCGCTGCTACTAAAAAGCATATAGCCCGACGCGGCAAGATGCAAACTATCAGAAAACATCGATTGCTTTGCGAGAAGCGAGCCCTGTTGTCAAATATTTCATACTCACTTTTTTTGTCGATCAGCGGTCGCCGAACACCCAAAAAATTTTGCCATCCCACCGATGCGATCCGGTATTTTTTCCAAAAATTAAAAACGATCGCTGCTACTAAACAAGCATATTGTTCGACGCGGCGCGATGCAAACTATCAGAAAACATCGATTGCTTTGCGAGAAGCGAGCCCTGTTGTCAAATATTTCATACTCACTTTTTTGTCGATCAGCGGTCGCCGAACACCCAAAAAATTTTGCCATCCCACCGATGCGATCCGGTATTTTTTCCAAAAATTAAAAACGATCGCTGCTACTAAACAAGCATATTGTTCGACGCGGCGCGATGCAAACTATCAGAAAACATCGATTGCTTTGCGAGAAGCGAGCCCTGTTGTCAAATATTTCATACTCACTTTTTTTGTCGATCAGCGGTCGCCGAACACCCAAAAAATTTTGCCATCCCACCGATGCGAACCGGTATTTTTTCCAAAAATTAAAAACGATCGCTGCTACTAAAAAAGCATATAGCCCGACGCGGCAAGATGCATACTATCAGAAAACATCGATTGGTTTGCGAGAAGCGAGCCCTGTTGTCAAATATTTCATACTCACTTTTTTTTTTCGATCAGCGGTCGCCGAACACCCTAAAAATTTTGCCATCCCACCGATGCGAACTGTTATTTTTTCCAAAAATTAAAAACGATCGCTGCTACTAAAAAAGCATATAGCCCGACGCGGCAAGATGCATACTATCAGAAAACATCGATTGGTTTGCGAGAAGCGAGCCCTGTTGTGAAATATTTCATACTCACTTTTTTTGTCGATCAGCGGTCGCCGAACACCCAAAAAATTTTGCCATCCCACCGATGCGATCCGGTATTTTTTCCAAAAACTAAAAACGATCACTGCTACTAAACAAGCATATTGTTCGACACGGCGCGATGCAAACTATCAGAAAACATCGATTGCTTTGCGAGAAGCGAGCCCTGTTGCGAAATATTTTATACTCACTTTTTTTGTCGATCAGCGGTCGCCGAACACCCAAAAAATTTTGCCATCCCACCGATGCGATCCGGTATTTTTTCCAAAAATTAAAAACGATCACTGCTACTAAACAAGCATATAGTTCGACGCGGCGCAATGCAAACTATCAGAAAACATCGATTGCTTTGCGAGAAGCGAGCCCTGTTGTCAAATATTTCATACTCACTTTTTTTGTCGATCAGCGGTCGCCGAACACCCAAAAAATTTTGCCATCCCACCGATGCGAACCGGTATTTTTTCCAAAAATAAAAAACGATCGCTGCTACTAAACAAGCATATTGTTCGACGCGGCGCGATGCAAACTATCAGAAAACATCGATTGCTTTGCGAGAAGCGAGCCCTGTTGTCAAATATTTCATACTCACTTTTTTTGTCGATCAGCGGTCTCCGAACACCCAAAAAATTTTGCCATCCCACCGATGCGATCCGGTATTTTTTCCAAAAATTAAAAACGATCGCTGCTACTAAACAAGCATATTGTTCGACGCGGCGCGATGCAAACTATCAGAAAACATCGATTGCTTTGCGAGAAGCGAGCCCTGTTGTCAAATATTTCATACTCACTTTTTTTGTCGATCAGCGGTCGCCGAACACCCAAAAAATTTTGCCATCCCACCGATGCGATCCGGTATTTTTTCCAAAAATTAAAAACGATCGCTGCTACTAAACAAGCATATTGTTCGACGCGGCGCGATGCAAACTATCAGAAAACATCGATTGCTTTGCGAGAAGCGAGCCCTGTTGTCAAATATTTCATACTCACTTTTTTTGTCGATCTGCGGTCGCCGAACACCCAAAAAATTTTGCCATCCCACCGATGCGATCCGGTATTTTTTCCAAAAATTAAAAACGATCGCTGCTACTAAACAAGTATATAGCCCGACGCGTTGCGATGCATACTATCAGAAAACATCGATTGGTTTGCGAGAAGCGAGCCCTGTTGTGAAATATTTCATACTCACTTTTTTTGTCGATCAGCGGTCGCCGAACACCCAAAAAATTTTGCCATCCCACCGATGCGAACCGGTATTTTCTCCAAAAATTAAAAACGATCGCTGCTACTAAACAAGTATATAGCCCGACGCGTTGCGATGCATACTATCAGAAAACATCGATTGGTTTGCGAGAAGCGAGCCCTGTTGTGAAATATTTCATACTCACTTTTTTTGTCGATCAGCGGTCGCCGAACACCCAAAAAATTTTGCCACCCACCGATGCGATCCGGTATTTTTTCCAAAAATTAAAAACGATCGCTGCTACTAAACAAGCATATTGTTCGACGCGGCGCGATGCAAACTATCAGAAAAGATCGATTTGTTTGCGAGAAGCGAGCCCTGTTGTGAAATATTTCATACTCACTTTTTTTGTCGATCAGCGGTCACCGAACACCCAAAAAATTTTGCCATCCCACCGATGCGAACCGGTATTTTTTCCAAAAATTAAAAACGATCGCTGCTACTAAAAAAGCATATAGCCCGACGCGGCAAGATGCATACTATCAGAAAACATCGATTGGTTTGCGAGAAGCGAGCCCTGTTGTCAAATATTTCATACTCACTTTTTTTTTCGATCAGCGGTCGCCGAACACCCTAAAAATTTTGCCATCCCACCGATGCGAACTGTTATTTTTTCCAAAAATTAAAAACGATCGCTGCTACTAAAAAAGCATATAGCCCGACGCGGCAAGATGCAAACTATCAGAAAACATCGATTGCTTTGCGAGAAGCGAGCCCTGTTGTCAAATATTTCATACTCACTTTTTTTGTCGATCAGCGGTCTCCGAACACCCAAAAATTTTGCCATCCCACCGATGCGATCCGGTATTTTTTCCAAAAATTAAAAACGATCGCTGCTACTAAACAAGCATATTGTTCGACGCGGCGCGATGCAAACTATCAGAAAACATCGATTGCTTTGCGAGAAGCGAGCCCTGTTGTCAAATATTTCATACTCACTTTTTTTGTCGATCAGCGGTCGCCGAACACCCAAAAAATTTTGCCATCCCACCGATGCGATCCGGTATTTTTTCCAAAAATTAAAAACGATCGCTGCTACTAAACAAGCATATTGTTCGACGCGGCGCGATGCAAACTATCAGAAAACATCGATTGCTTTGCGAGAAGCGAGCCCTGTTGTCAAATATTTCATACTCACTTTTTTTGTCGATCTGCGGTCGCCGAACACCCAAAAAATTTTGCCATCCCACCGATGCGATCCGGTATTTTTTCCAAAAATTAAAAACGATCGCTGCTACTAAACAAGCATATAGCCCGACGCGGCGCGATGCAAACTATCAGAAAACATCGATTGCTTTGCGAGAAGCGAGCCCTGTTGTCAAATATTTCATACTCACTTTTTTTGTCGATCAGCGGTCGCCGAACACCCAAAAAATTTTGCCATCCCACCGATGCGATCCGGTATTTTCTCCAAAAATTAAAAACGATCGCTGCTACTAAAAAAGCATATAGCCCGACGCGGCAAGATGCATACTATCAGAAAACATCGATTGGTTTGCGAGAAGCGAGCCCTGTTGTGAAATATTTCATACTCACTTTTTTTGTCGATCAGCGGTCGCCGAACACCCAAAAAATTTTGCCATCCCACCGATGCGATCCGGTATTTTTTCCAAAAACTAAAAACGATCACTGCTACTAAACAAGCATATTGTTCGACACGGCGCGATGCAAACTATCAGAAAACATCGATTGCTTTGCGAGAAGCGAGCCCTGTTGCGAAATATTTCATACTCACTTTTTTTGTCGATCAGCGGTCGCCGAACACCCAAAAAATTTTGCCATCCCACCGATGCGATCCGGTATTTTTTCCAAAAATTAAAAACGATCACTGCTACTAAACAAGCATATAGTTCGACGCGGCGCAATGCAAACTATCAGAAAACATCGATTGCTTTGCGAGAAGCGAGCCCTGTTGTCAAATATTTCATACTCACTTTTTTTGTCGATCAGCGGTCGCCAAACACCCAAAAAATTTTGCCATCCCACCGATGCGAACCGGTATTTTTTCCAAAAATAAAAAACGATCGCTGCTACTAAACAAGCATATTGTTCGACGCGGCGCGATGCAAACTATCAGAAAACATCGATTGCTTTGCGAGAAGCGAGCCCTGTTGTCAAATATTTCATACTCACTTTTTTGTCGATCAGCGGTCGCCGAACACCCAAAAAATTTTGCCATCCCACCGATGCGATCCGGTATTTTTCCAAAAATTAAAAACGATCGCTGCTACTAAACAAGCATATTGTTCGACGCGGCGCGATGCAAACTATCAGAAAACATCGATTGCTTTGCGAGAAGCGAGCCCTGTTGTCAAATATTTCATACTCACTTTTTTTGTCGATCAGCGGTCGCCGAACACCCAAAAATTTTGCCATCCCACCGATGCGATCCGGTATTTTTTCCAAAAATTAAAAACGATCGCTGCTACTAAACAAGCATATTGTTCGACGCGGCGCGATGCAAACTATCAGAAAACATCGATTGCTTTGCGAGAAGCGAGCCCTGTTGTCAAATATTTCATACTCACTTTTTTGTCGATCTGCGGTCGCCGAACACCCAAAAAATTTTGCCATCCCACCGATGCGATCCGGTATTTTTCCAAAATTAAAAACGATCGCTGCTACTAAACAAGCATATAGCCCGACGCGCCGCGATGCATACTATCAGAAAACATCGATTGGTTTGCGAGAAGCGAGCCCTGTTGTGAAATATTTCATACTCACTTTTTTTGTCGATCAGCGGTCGCCGAACACCCAAAAAATTTTGCCATCCCACCGATGCGAACCGGTATTTTCTCCAAAAATTAAAAACGATCGCTGCTACTAAACAAGTATATAGCCCGACGCGGCAAGATGCATACTATCAGAAAACATCGATTGGTTTGCGAGAAGCGAGCCCTGTTGTGAAATATTTCATACTCACTTTTTTTGTCGATCAGCGGTCGCCGAACACCCAAAAAATTTTGCCACCCACCGATGCGATCCGGTATTTTTTCCAAAAATTAAAAACGATCGCTGCTACTAAAAAAGCATATAGCCCGACGCGGCGCGATGCAAACTATCAGAAAAGATCGATTGCTTTGCGAGAAGCGAGCCCTGTTGTCAAATATTTCATACTCACTTTTTTGTCGATCAGCGGTCGCCGAACACCCAAAAAATTTTGCCATCCCACCGATGCGAACCGGTATTTTTTCCAAAAATTAAAAACGATCGCTGCTACTAAAAAGCATATTGTTCGACGCGGCGCGATGCATACTATCAGAAAACATCGATTGGTTTTGCGAGAAGCGAGCCCTGTTGTCAAATATTTCATACTCACTTTTTTTCGATCAGCGGTCGCCGAACACCCAAAAAATTTTGCCATCCCACCGATGCGATCCGGTATTTTTTCCAAAAATTAAAAACGATCGCTGCTACTAAACAAGCATATTGTTCGACGCGGCGCGATGCAAACTATCAGAAAACATCGATTGCTTTGCGAGAAGCGAGCCCTGTTGTCAAATATTTCATACTCACTTTTTTGTCGATCAGCGGTCGCCGAACACCCAAAAAATTTTGCCATCCCACCGATGCGATCCGGTATTTTTTCCAAAAATTAAAAACGATCGCTGCTACTAAACAAGCATATTGTTCGACGCGGCGCGATGCAAACTATCAGAAAACATCGATTGCTTTGCGAGAAGCGAGCCCTGTTGTCAAATATTTCATACTCACTTTTTTGTCGATCAGCGGTCGCCGAACACCCAAAAAATTTTGCCATCCCACCGATGCGAACCGGTATTTTTTTCCAAAAATTAAAAACGATCGCTGCTACTAAACAAGCATATAGTTCGACGCGGCGCAATGCAAACTATCAGAAAACATCGATTGCTTTGCGAGAAGCGAGCCCTGTTGTCAAATATTTCATACTCACTTTTTTGTCGATCAGCGGTCGCCGAACACCCAAAAAATTTTGCCATCCCACCGATGCGATCCGGTATTTTTTCCAAAAATTAAAAACGATCGCTGCTACTAAACAAGCATATAGTTCGACGCGGCGCGATGCAAACTATCAGAAAACATCGATTGCTTTGCGAGAAGCGAGCCCTGTTGTCAAATATTTCATACTCACTTTTTTGTCGATCAGCGGTCGCCGAACACCCAAAAAATTTTGCCATCCCATCGATGCGAACCGGTATTTTTTCCAAAAATTAAAAACGATCGCTGCTACTAAACAAGCATATAGCCCGACGCGGCAAATTAAAACTATCAGAAAACATCGATTTGTTTGCGAGAAGCGAGCCCTGTTGTGAAATATTTCATACTCACTTTTTTGTCGATCAGCGGTCGCCGAACACCCAAAAAATTTTGCCATCCCACCGATGCGATCCGGTATTTTTTCCAAAAATTCAAAACGATCGCTGCTACTAAACAAGCATATTGTTCGACGCGGCGCGATGGCATACTATCAGAAAACATCGATTGCTTTGCGAGAAGCGAGCCCTGTTGTCAAATATTTCATACTCACTTTTTTGTCGATCAGCGGTCGCCGAACACCCAAAAAATTTTGCCATCCCACCGATGCGAACCGGTATTTTTTCCAAAAATTCAAAACGATCACTGCTACTAAACAAGCATATTGTTCGACGCGGCGCGATGCAAACTATCAGAAAACGTCGATTGTTTGCGAGAAGCGAGCCCTGTTGTCAAATATTTCATACTCACTTTTTTGTCGATCAGCGGTCGCCGAACACCCAAAAAATTTTGCCATCCCACCGATGCGAACCGGTATTTTTTCCAAAAATTAAAAACGATCGCTGCTACTAAAAAAGCATATTGTTCGACGCGGCGCGATGCATACTATCGAAAAGCATCGATTGGTTTTGCGAGAAGCGAGCCCTGTTGTCAAATATTTCATACTCACTTTTTTGTCGATCAGCGGTCGCCGAACACCCAAAAAATTTTGCCATCCCACCGATGCGAACCGGTATTTTTTCCAAAATTAAAAACGATCGGTATTTTTTCCAAAAATTAAAAACGATCGCTGCTACTAAACAAGCATATAGTTCCGACGCGGCGCGATGCAAACTATCAGAAAACATCGATTGGTTTGCGAGAAGCGAGCCCTGTTGTCAAATATTTCATACTCACTTTTTTTGTCGATCAGCGGTCGCCGAACACCCAAAAAATTTTGCCATCCCACCGATGCGATCCGGTATTTTTTCCAAAAATTAAAAACGATCGCTGCTACTAAAAAAGCATATAGCCCGACGCGGCGCGATGCAAACTATCAGAAAACATCGATTGCTTTGCGAGAAGCGAGCCCTGTTGTCAAATATTTCATACTCACTTTTTTTGTCGATCAGCGGTCGCCGAACACCCAAAAAATTTTGCCATCCCACCGATGCGAACCGGTATTTTTTTCCAAAAATTAAAAACGATCGCTGCTACTAAACAAGCATATTGTTCGACGCGGCGCGATGCAAACTATCAGAAAACATCGATTGGTTTGCGAGAAGCGAGCCCTGTTGTCAAATATTTCATACTCACTTTTTTTGTCGATCAGCGGTCGCCGAACACCAAAAAATTTTGCCATCCCACCGATGCGAACCGGTATTTTTTCAAAATTAAAAACGATCGCTGCTACTAAACAAGCATATAGTTCGACGCGGCGCGATGCATACTATCAGAAAACATCGATTTAGCTTTGCGAGAAGCGAGCCCTGTTGTCAAATATTTCATACTCACTTTTTTGTCGATCAGCGGTCGCCGAACACCCAAAAATTTTGCCATCCCACCGATGCGAACTGGTATTTTTTCCAAAAATTAAAAACGATCGCTGCTACTAAACAAGCATATAGTTCGACGCGGCGCGATGCATACTATCAGAAAACATCGATTGGTTTGCGAGAAGCGAGCCCTGTTGTGAAATATTTTATACTCACTTTTTTGTCGATCAGCGGTCCTCGAACACCCAAAAATTTTGCCATCCCACCGATGCGAACCGGTATTTTTTTCAAAAATTCAAAACGATCGCTGCTACTAAAAAAGCATATAGCCCGACGCGGCGCGATGCAAACTATCCAGAAAACATCGATTGGTTTGCGAGAAGCGAGCCCCTGTTGTCAAATATTTCATACTCACTTTTTTGTCGATCAGCGGTCGCCGAACACCCAAAAAATTTTGCCATCCCACCGATGCGAACCGGTATTTTTTCCAAAAATTAAAAACGATCGCTGCTACTAAAAACAAGCATATAGCCCGACGCGGCGCGATGCATACTATCAGAAAACATCGATTGGTTTGCGAGAAGCGAGCCCTGTTGTCAAATATTTCATACTCACTTTTTTGTCGATCAGCGGTCGCCGAACACCCAAAAAATTTTGCCATCCCACCGATGCGAACCGGTATTTTTTCCAAAATTAAAAACGATCGCTGCTACTAAACAAGCATATAGCCCGACGCGGCGCGATGCATACTATCAGAAAACATCGATTGGTTTGCGAGAAGCGAGCCCTGTTGTCAAATATTTCATACTCACTTTTTTGTCGATCAGCGGTCGCCGAACACCTCAAAAAATTTTGCCATCCCACCGATGCGAATCCGGTATTTTTCCAAAAATTAAAAACGATCGCTGCTACTAAAAAAGCATATAGCCCGACGCGGCGCGATGCATACTATCAGAAAACATCGATTGCTTTGCGAGAAGCGAGCCCTGTTGTCAAATATTTCATACTCACTTTTTTTGTCGATCAGCGGTCGCCGAACACCCAAAAAATTTTGCCATCCCACCGATGCGAACCGGTATTTTTTCCAAAAATTAAAAACGATCGCTGCTACTAAACAAGCATATTGTTCGACGCGGCGCGATGCAAACTATCAGAAAACATCGATTGCTTTGCGAGAAGCGAGCCCTGTTGTCAAATATTTCATACTCACTTTTTTTGTCGATCAGCGGTCGCCGAACACCCAAAAATTTTGCCATCCCACCGATGCGAATTCGGTATTTTTTCCAAAAATTAAAAACGATCGCTGCTACTAAACAAGCATATAGCCCGACGCGGCGCGATGCAAACTATCAGAAAACATCGATTGCTTTGCGAGAAGCGAGCCCTGTTGTCAAATATTTCATACTCACTTTTTTGTCGATCAGCGGTCGCCGAACACCAAAAAATTTTGCCATCCCACCGATGCGAACCGGTATTTTTTCCAAAAATTAAAAACGATCGCTGCTACTAAAAAAGCATATAGCCCGACGCGGCAAGATGCATACTATCAGAAAACATCGATTGGTTTGCGAGAAGCGAGCCCTGTTGTCAAATATTTCATACTCACTTTTTTGTCGATCAGCGGTCGCCGAACACCCAAAAAATTTTGCCATCCCACCGATGCGAACTGGTATTTTTTCCAAAAATTAAAAACGATCGCTGCTACTAAAAAGCATATAGCCCGACGCGGCAAGATGCATACTATCAGAAAACATCGATTGGTTTTGCGAGAAGCGAGCCCTGTTGTCAAATATTTCATACTCACTTTTTTGTCGATCAGCGGTCGCCGAACACCCAAAAAATTTTGCCATCCCACCGATGCGAACCGGTATTTTTTCCAAAAATTAAAAACGATCGCTGCTACTAAAAAAGCATATTGTTCGACGCGGCGAGATGCATACTATCAGAAAACATCGATTGGTTTGCGAGAAGCGAGCCCTGTTGTGAAATATTTCATACTCACTTTTTTGTCGATCAGCGGTCGCCGAACACCCAAAAAATTTTGCCATCCCACCGATGCGAACCGGTATTTTTTCCAAAAACTAAAAACGATCGCTGCTACTAAACAAGCATATTGTTCGACGCGGCACGATGCAAACTATCAGAAAACATCGATTGCTTTGCGAGAAGCGAGCCCTGTTGTCAAATATTTCATACTCACTTTTTTGTCGATCAGCGGTCGCCGAACACCCAAAAAATTTTGCCATCCCACCGATGCGATCCGGTATTTTTTCCAAAAATTAAAAACGATCGCTGCTACTAAACAAGCATATTGTTCGACGCGGCGCGATGCAAACTATCAGAAAACATCGATTGCTTTGCGAGAAGCGAGCCCTGTTGTCAAATATTTCATACTCACTTTTTTGTCGATCAGCGGTCGCCGAACACCCAAAAAATTTTGCCATCCCACCGATGCGATCCGGTATTTTTTCCAAAATTAAAAACGATCGCTGCTACTAAACAAGTATATAGCCCGACGCGGTGCGATGCATACTATCAGAAAACATCGATTGGTTTTGCGAGAAGCGAGCCCTGTTGTCAAATATTTCATACTCACTTTTTTGTCGATCAGCGGTCGCCGAACACCCAAAAAATTTTGCCATCCCACCGATGCGAACCGGTATTTTTCTCCAAAATTAAAAAACGATCGCTGCTACTAAACAAGTATATAGCCCGACGCGGCAAGATGCATACTATCAGAAAACATCGATTGGTTTGCGAGAAGCGAGCCCTGTTGTGAAATATTTCATACTCACTTTTTTGTCGATCAGCGGTCGCCGAACACCCAAAAAAATTTTGCCATCCCACCGATGCGATCCGGTATTTTTTTCCAAAAATTAAAAACGATCGCTGCTACTAAACAAGCATATTGTTCGACGCGGCGCGATGCAAACTATCAGAAAAGATCGATTTGTTTGCGAGAAGCGAGCCCTGTTGTGAAATATTTCATACTCACTTTTTTGTCGATCAGCGGTCGCCGAACACCCAAAAATTTTGCCATCCCACCGATGCGATCCGGTATTTTTTCCAAAATTAAAAACGATCGCTGCTACTAAACAAGCATATAGCCCGACGCGGCGCAAGATGCATACTATCAGAAAACATCGATTGGTTTGCGAGAAGCGAGCCCTGTTGTCAAATATTTCATACTCACTTTTTTGTCGATCAGCGGTCGCCGAACACCCTAAAAATTTTGCCATCCCACCGATGCGAACCGGTATTTTTCCAAAAATTAAAAACGATCGCTGCTACTAAAAAAGCATATAGCCCGACGCGTAGAATGCGATGCAAACTATCAGAAAACATCGATTGCTTTGCGAGAAGCGAGCCCTGTTGTCAAATATTTCATACTCACTTTTTTGTCGATCAGCGGTCTCCGAACACCCAAAAATTTTGCCATCCCACCGATGCGATCCGGTATTTTTTCCAAAAATTAAAAACGATCGCTGCTACTAAACAAGCATATTGTTCGACGCGGCGCGATGCAAACTATCAGAAAACATCGATTGCTTTGCGAGAAGCGAGCCCTGTTGTCAAATATTTCATACTCACTTTTTTTGTCGATCAGCGGTCGCCGAACACCCAAAAATTTTGCCATCCCACCGATGCGATCCGGTATTTTTTCCAAAAATTAAAAACGATCGCTGCTACTAAACAAGCATATTGTTCGACGCGGCGCGATGCAAACTATCAGAAAACATCGATTGCTTTGCGAGAAGCGAGCCCTGTTGTCAAATATTTCATACTCACTTTTTTTGTCGATCTGCGGTCGCCGAACACCCAAAAAATTTTGCCATCCCACCGATGCGAACCGGTATTTTTTTCAAAAATTAAAAACGATCGCTGCTACTAAACAAGCATATAGTTCGACGCGGCGCAATGCAAACTATCAGAAAACATCGATTGCTTTGCGAGAAGCGAGCCCTGTTGTCAAATATTTCATACTCACTTTTTTTGTCGATCAGCGGTCGCCGAACACCCAAAAAATTTTGCCATCCCACCGATGCGATCCGGTATTTTTTCCAAAAATAAAAAACGATCGCTGCTACTAAACAAGCATATTGTTCGACGCGGCGCGATGCAAACTATCAGAAAACATCGATTGCTTTGCGAGAAGCGAGCCCTGTTGTCAAATATTTCATACTCTTTTTTTTTGTCGATCAGCGGTCGCCGAACACCCAAAAATTTTTTCATCCCATCGATGCGAACCGGTATTTTTTCCAAAAATTAAAAACGATGGCTGCTACTAAAAAAGCATATAGCCCGACGCGGCAAGATTCAAACTATCAGAAAACGTCGATTTGTTTGCGAGAAGCGAGCCCTGTTGTGAAATATTTTTTACTCACTTTTTTTGTCGATCAGCGGTCGCCGAACACCCAAAAAATTTTGCCATCCCACCGATGCGATCCGGTATTTTTTCCAAAAATTAAAAACGATCGCTGCTACTAAACAAGCATATTGTTCGACGCGGCGCGATGCAAACTATCAGAAAACATCGATTGCTTTGCGAGAAGCGAGCCCTGTTGTCAAATATTTCATACTCACTTTTTTGTCGATCAGCGGTCGCCGAACACCCAAAAATTTTGCCATCCCACCGATGCGATCCGGTATTTTTTCCAAAAATTAAAAACGATCGCTGCTACTAAACAAGCATATTGTTCGACGCGGCGCGATGCAAACTATCAGAAAACATCGATTGCTTTGCGAGAAGCGAGCCCTGTTGTCAAATATTTCATACTCACTTTTTTTGTCGATCAGCGGTCGCCGAACACCCAAAAAATTTTGCCATCCCACCGATGCGAACCGGTATTTTTTCCAAAAATTAAAAACGATCGCTGCTACTAAAAAAGCATATTGTTCGACGCGGCGCGATGCAAACTATCAGAAAACATCGATTGCTTTGCGAGAAGCGAGCCATGTTGTGAAATATTTCATACCCACTTTTTTTGTCGATCAGCGGTCGCCGAACACCCAAAAAATTTTGCCATCCCACCGAGCGAACCGGTATTTTTTCCAAAAATTAAAAACGATCGCTGCTACTAAAAAAGCATATAGCCCGACGCGGCAAGATGCATACTATCAGAAAACATCGATTGCTTTGCGAGAAGCGAGCCCTGTTGTCAAATATTTCACACTCACTTTTTTTGTCGATCAGCGGTCGCCGAACACCCAAAAAATTTTGCCATCCCACCGATGCGAAACAGTATTTTTTCCAAAAATTAAAAACGATCGCTGCTACTAAAAAAGCATATTGTTCGACGCGGCGCGATGCAAACTATCAGAAAACATCGATTGCTTTGCGAGAAGCGAGCCCTGTTGTCAAATATTTCATACTCACTTTTTTTGTCGATCAGCGGTCGCCGAACACCCAAAAAATTTTGCCATCCCACCGATGCGAACCGGTATTTTTTTCAAAAATTAAAAACGATCGCTGCTAGTAAACAAGCATATAGTTCGACGCGGCGCAATGCAAACTATCAGAAAACATCGATTGCTTTGCGAGAAGCGAGCCCTGTTGTCAAATATTTCATACTCACTTTTTTTGTCGATCAGCGGTCGCCGAACACCCAAAAAATTTTGCCATCCCACCGATGCGATCCGGTATTTTTTCCAAAAATTAAAAACGATCGCTGCTACTAAACAAGCATATTGTTCGACGCGGCGCGATGCAAACTATCAGAAAACATCGATTGCTTTGCAAGAAGCGAGCCCTGTTGTCAAATATTTCATACTCACTTTTTTTGTCGATCAGCGGTCGCCGAACACCCAAAAAATTTTGCCATCCCACCGATGCGAACCGGTATTTTTTCCAAAAATTAAAAACGATCGCTGCTACTAAAAAAGCCTATAGCCCGACGCGGCAAGATGCATACTATCAGAAAACATCGATTGGTTTGCGAAAAGCGAGCCCTATTGTGAAATATTTCATACTCACTTTTTTTGTCGATCAGTGGTCCTCGATGGTCCAAAAAATTTTGCCATCCCACCAATGCGAATTGGTATTTTTTCC
Organism: Himalopsyche phryganea; assembly: GCA_022494535.1. NCBI lineage: Eukaryota > Metazoa > Arthropoda > Insecta > Trichoptera > Rhyacophilidae > Himalopsyche > Himalopsyche phryganea. Next base: position 98,541 of record JAGVSL010000232.1, read on the forward strand.
AAAAATTCAAAACGATCGCTGTTACTAAAAAAGCATATAGCCCGACGCGGCAAGATGCATACTATCAGAAAACATCGATTGCTTTGCGAGAAGCGAGCCCTGTTGTCAAATATTTCACACTCACTTTTTTTGTCGATCAGCGGTCGCCGAACACCCAAAAAATTTTGCCATCCCACCGATGCGATCCGGTATTTTTTCCAAAAACTAAAAACGATCACTGCTACTAAACAAGCATATTGTTCGACACGGCGCGATGCAAACTATCAGAAAACATCGATTGCTTTGCGAGAAGCGAGCCCTGTTGCGAAATATTTTATACTCACTTTTTTTGTCGATCAGCGGTCGCCGAACACCCAAAAAATTTTGCCATCCCACCGATGCGATCCGGTATTTTTTCCAAAAATTAAAAACGATCACTGCTACTAAACAAGCATATAGTTCGACGCGGCGCAATGCAAACTATCAGAAAACATCGATTGCTTTGCGAGAAGCGAGCCCTGTTGTCAAATATTTCATACTCACTTTTTTTGTCGATCAGCGGTCGCCGAACACCCAAAAAATTTTGCCATCCCACCGATGCGAACCGGTATTTTTTCCAAAAATAAAAAACGATCGCTGCTACTAAACAAGCATATTGTTCGACGCGGCGCGATGCAAACTATCAGAAAACATCGATTGCTTTGCGAGAAGCGAGCCCTGTTGTCAAATATTTCATACTCACTTTTTTTGTCGATCAGCGGTCTCCGAACACCCAAAAAATTTTGCCATCCCACCGATGCGATCCGGTATTTTTTCCAAAAATTAAAAACGATCGCTGCTACTAAACAAGCATATTGTTCGACGCGGCGCGATGCAAACTATCAGAAAACATCGATTGCTTTGCGAGAAGCGAGCCCTGTTGTCAAATATTTCATACTCACTCTTTTTGTCGATCAGCGGTCGCCGAACACCCAAAAAATTTTGCCATCCCACCGATGCGATCCGGTATTTTTTCCAAAAATTAAAAACGATCGCTGCTACTAAACAAGCATATTGTTCGACGCGGCGCGATGCAAACTATCAGAAAACATCGATTGCTTTGCGAGAAGCGAGCCCTGTTGTCAAATATTTCATACTCACTTTTTTTGTCGATCTGCGGTCGCCGAACACCCAAAAAATTTTGCCATCCCACCGATGCGATCCGGTATTTTTTCCAAAAATTAAAAACGATCGCTGCTACTAAACAAGCATATAGCCCGACGCGGCGCGATGCAAACTATCAGAAAACATCGATTGCTTTGCGAGAAGCGAGCCCTGTTGTCAAATATTTCATACTCACTTTTTTTGTCGATCAGCGGTCGCCGAACACCCAAAAAATTTTGCCATCCCACCGATGCGAACCGGTATTTTTTTCAAAAATTAAAAACGATCGCTGCTACTAAACAAGCATATAGTTCGACGCGGCGCAATGCAAACTATCAGAAAACATCGATTGCTTTGCGAGAAGCGAGCCCTGTTGTCAAATATTTCATACTCACTTTTTTTGTCGATCAGCGGTCTCCGAACACCCAAAAAATTTTGCCATCCCACCGATGCGATCCGGTATTTTTTCCAAAAATTAAAAACGATCGCTGCTACTAAACAAGCATATTGTTCGACGCGGCGCGATGCAAACTATCAAAAAACATCGATTGCTTTGCGAGAAGCGAGCCCTGTTGTCAAATATTTCATACTCACTTTTTTGTCGATCAGCGGTCGCCGAACACCCAAAAAATTTTGCCATCCCACCGATGCGATCCGGTATTTTTTCCAAAAATAAAAAACGATCGCTGCTACTAAACAAGCATATTGTTCGACGCGGCGCGATGCAAACTATCAGAAAACATCGATTGCTTTGCGAGAAGCGAGCCCTGTTGTCAAATATTTCATACTCACTTTTTTTGTCGATCAGCGGTCGCCGAACACCCAAAAAATTTTGCCATCCCACCGATGCGATCCGGTATTTTTTCCAAAAATTAAAAACGATCGCTGCTACTAAACAAGCATATTGTTCGACGCGGCGCGATGCAAACTATCAGAAAACGTCGATTGCTTTGCGAGAAGCGAGCCCTGTTGTGAAATATTTCATACTCACTTTTTTTGTCGATCAGTGGTCCTCGATGGTCCAAAAAATTTTGCCATCCCACCGATGCGAACCGGTATTTTTTCCAAAAATTAAAAACGATCGCTGCTACTAAAAAAGCATATAGCCCGATGCGGCAAGATGCTAACTATCAGAAAACATTGATTGGTTTGCGAGAAGCGAGCCCTGTTGTGAAATATTTTATACTCACTTTTTTTGTCGATCAGCGGTCGCCGAACACCCAAAAAATTTTGCCATCCCACCGATGCGATCCGGTATTTTTTTCCAAAATTAAAAACGATCACTGCTACTAAACAAGCATATTGTTCGACGCGGCGCAATGCAAACTATCAGAAAACATCGATTGGTTTGCGAGAAGCGAGCCCTGTTGCGAAATATTTTATACTCACTTTTTTTGTCGATCAGCGGTCGCCGAACACCCAAAAAATTTTGCCATCCCACCGATGCGAACCGGTATTTTTTCCAAAAATTAAAAACGATCGCTGCTACTAAAACAAGCCTATAGCCCGACGCGGCGCAGATGCATACTATCAGAAAACATCGATTGGTTTTGCGAGAAGCGAGCCCTGTTGTGAAATATTTCATACTCACTTTTTTTTGTCGATCAGCGGTCGCCGAACACCCAAAAAATTTTGCCATCCCACCGATGCGATCCGGTATTTTTTCCAAAAATTAAAAACGATCGCTGCTACTAAACAAGCATATTGTTCGACGCGGCGCGATGCAAACTATCAGAAAACATCGATTGCTTTGCGAGAAGCGAGCCCTGTTGTCAAATATTTCATACTCACTTTTTTTTGTCGATCAGCGGTCGCCGAACACCCAAAAAATTTTGCCATCCCACCGATGCGAACCGGTATTTTTTCCAAAAATTAAAAACGATCGCTGCTACTAAACAAGCATATTGTTCGACGCGGCGCGATGCAAACTATCAGAAAACATCGATTGCTTTGCGAGAAGCGAGCCCTGTTGTCAAATATTTCATACTCACTTTTTTGTCGATCAGCGGTCGCCGAACACCCAAAAAATTTTGCCATCCCACCGATGCGATCCGGTATTTTTTCCAAAATTAAAAACGATCGCTGCTACTAAACAAGCATATTGTTCGACGCGGCGCGATGCAAACTATCAGAAAACATCGATTGCTTTGCGAGAAGCGAGCCCTGTTGTCAAATATTTCATACTCACTTTTTTTGTCGATCAGCGGTCGCCGAACACCCAAAAAATTTTGCCATCCCACCGATGCGATCCGGTATTTTTCCAAAAATTAAAAACGATCGCTGCTACTAAACAAGCATATAGCCCGACGCGGCGCGATGCAAACTATCAGAAAACATCGATTGGTTTGCGAGAAGCGAGCCCTGTTGTGAAATATTTCATACTCACTTTTTTGTCGATCAGCGGTCGCCGAACACCCAAAAAATTTTGCCATCCCACCGATGCGAACCGGTATTTTTCCAAAATTAAAAACGATCGCTGCTACTAAACAAGCATATAGTTCGACGCGGCGATGCATACTATCAGAAAACATCGATTGGTTTGCGAGAAGCGAGCCCTGTTGTGAAATATTTCATACTCACTTTTTTGTCGATCAGCGGTCGCCGAACACCCAAAAATTTTGCCATCCACCGATGCGAACCGGTATTTTTCCAAAAATTAAAAACGATCGCTGCTACTAAACAAGCATATTGTTCGACGCGGCGCGATGCAAACTATCAGAAAACATCGATTGCTTTGCGAGAAGCGAGCCCTGTTGTCAAATATTTCATACTCACTTTTTTGTCGATCAGCGGTCGCCGAACACCCAAAAAATTTTGCCATCCCACCGATGCGATCCGGTATTTTTTCCAAAATTAAAAACGATCGCTGCTACTAAACAAGCATATTGTTCGACGCGGCATGATGCAAACTATCAGAAAACATCGATTGGTTTGCGAGAAGCGAGCCCTGTTGTCAAATATTTCATACTCACTTTTTTGTCGATCAGCGGTCGCCGAACACCCAAAAAATTTTGCCATCCCACCGATGCGAACCGGTATTTTTTCCAAAAATTAAAAACGATCGCTGCTACTAAACAAGCATATTGTTCGACGCGGCGCGATGCAGAGCTATCAGAAAACATCGATTGCTTTGCGAGAAGCGAGCCCTGTTGTCAAATATTTCATACTCACTTTTTTTTGTCGATGAGCGGTCGCCGAACACCCAAAAAATTTTGCCATCCCACCGATGCAAACCGGTATTTTTTTCCAAAATTAAAAACGATCGCTGCTACTAAAAAGCATATAGCCCGACGCGGCAAGATGCATACTATCAGAAAACATCGATTGGTTTGCGAGAAGCGAGCCCTGTTGTAAATATTTCATACTCACTTTTTTGTCGATCAGCGGTCCTCGATGGTCCAAAAAAATTTTGCCATCCCACCGATGCGAACCCGGTATTTTTCCAAAAATTAAAAACGATCGCTGCTACTAAACAAGTATATAGCCCGACGCGGCAAGATGCATACTATCAGAAAACATCGATTGCTTTGCGAGAAGCGAGCCCTGTTGTCAAATATTTCATACTCACTTTTTTTTGTCGATCAGCGGTCGCCGAACACCCAAAAAATTTTGCCATCCCACCGATGCGAATCCGGTATTTTTTCCAAAAATTAAAAACGATCGCTGCTACTAAACAAGCATATTGTTCGACGCGGCGCGATGCAAACTATCAGAAAAACATCGATTGCTTTGCGAGAAGCGAGCCCTGTTGTCAAATATTTCATACTCACTTTTTTGTCGATCAGCGGTCATGAACACCCAAAAAATTTTGCCATCCCACCGATGCGAACCGGTATTTTTTTCCAAAAATTAAAAACGATCGCTGCTACTAAACAAGCATATAGTTCGACGCGGCGCAATGCAAACTATCAGAAAACATCGATTGCTTTGCGAGAAGCGAGCCCTGTTGTCAAATATTTCATACTCACTTTTTTGTCGATCAGCGGTCGCCGAACACCCAAAATTTTGCCATCCCACCGATGCGATCCGGTATTTTTCCAAAAATTAAAAAACGATCGCTGCTACTAAACAAGCAAAGCATATTGTTCGACGCGGCGCGATGCAAACTATCGTGAAAACATCGATTGCTTTGCGAGAAGCGAGCCCTGTTGTCAAATATTTCATACTCACTTTTTTGTCGATCAGCGGTCGCCGAACACCCAAAAATTTTGCCATCCCACCGATGCAGAACCGGTATTTTTCCAAAAATTAAAAACGATCGCTGCTACTAAAAAGCATATAGCCCGACGCGGCAAGATGCATACTATCAGAAAACATCGATTGGTTTGCGGCTTGAGCCCTGTTGTGAAATATTTCATACTCACTTTTTTGTCGATCAGTGGTCCTCGATGGTCCAAAAAAATTTTGCCATCCCACCGATGCGAATTGGTATTTTTTCCAAAAATTCAAAACGATCGCTGCTACTAAAAAGCATATAGCCCCGACGGCAAGATGCATACTATCAGAAAACATCGATTGCTTTTAAAAGAAGCGAGCCCTGTTGTCAAATATTTCATACTCACTTTTTGTCGATCAGCGGTCATGAACACCCAAAAATTTTGCCATCCCACCGATGCGTGAACCGGTATTTTTTCCAAAAATTCAAAAACGATCGCTGCTACTAAAAAAGCATATTGTTCGACGCGGCAAGATGCATACTATCAGAAAACATCGATTGGTTTGCGAGAAGCGAGCCCTGTTGTGAAATATTTCATACTCACTTTTTTTTGTCGATCAGTGGTCCTCGATGAACACCCAAAAAAATTTGCCATCCCACCGATGCGAACCAGTATTTTTTCCAAAATTAAAAACGATCGCTGCTACTAAAAAAGCATAAAGCCCGACGCGGCAAGATGCATACTATCAGAAAATATCGATTGCTTTGCGAGAAGCGAGCCCTGTTGTCAAATATTTCATACTCACTTTTTGTCGATCAGCGGTCGCCGAACACCCAAAAAATTTTGCCATCCCACCGATGCGAACCGGTATTTTTTTTCAAAAATTAAAAACGATCGCTGCTACTAAACAAGCATATGGCCCGACGCGGCGCAAGATGCAAACTATCAGAAAACATCGATTGGTTTGCGAGAAGCTGAGCCTGTTGTCAAATATTTCATACTCACTTTTTTGTCGATCAGCGGTCGCCGAACACCCAAAAAATTTTGCCATCCCCACCGATGCGAACCGGTATTTTTTCCAAAAATTAAAAACGATCGCTGCTACTAAAAAGCATATAGCCCGACGCGGCAAGATGCATACTATCAGAAAAACATCGATTGGTTTGCGAGAAGCGAGCCCTGTTGTGAAATATTTCATACTCACTTTTTGTCGATCAGTGGTCCTCCGATGGTCCCAAAAAATTTTGCCATCCCACCGATGCGAACTGGTATTTTTTTCCAAAAATTAAAAACGATCGCTGCTACTAAAAAAAAGCATATAGCCCGACGGCAAGATGCATACTATCAGAAAACATCGATTGGTTTGCGAGAAGCGAGCCCTGTTGTGAAATATTTCATACTCCACTTTTTTGTCGATCAGTGGTCCTCGATGGTCCAAAAAATTTTACCATCCCACCGATGCGAATTGGTATTTTTTCAAAAATTCAAAACGATCGCTGCTACTAAAAAAGCATATAGCCCGACGCGGCTAGATGCATACTATCAGAAAAACATCCGATTGCTTTGCGAGAAGCGAGCCCTGTTGTCAAATATTTCACACTCACTTTTTTTTGTCGATCAGCGGTCCTTGAACACCCAAAAAATTTTGCCATCCCACCGATGCGAACCGGTATTTTTCCAAAATTCAAAACGATCGCTGCTACTAAAAAAGCATAAAGCCCGACGCGGCAAGATGCATACTATCAGAAAACATCGATTGGTTTGCGAGAAGCGAAGCCCTGTTGTGAAATATTTTACTCACTTTTTGTCGATCAGCGGTCGCCGAACACCCAAAAATTTTTGCCATCCACCGATGCGAACCAGTATTTTTCCAAAAATTCAAAACGATCGCTGCTACTAAAAAAAGCATAAAGCCCGACGCGGCAAGATGCATACTATCAGAAAACATCGATTGCTTTGCGAGAAGCGAGCCCTATTGTCAAATATTTCATACTCACTTTTTTTTGTCGATCGGCGGTCGCCGAACACCCAAAAAATTTTTGCCATCCCACCGATGCGAACCGGTATTTTTTCAAAAATTAAAAACGATCGCTGCTACTAAACAAGCATAAAGCCCTGACGCGGCATGATGCAAACTATCAGAAAACATCGATTGCTTTTGCGAGAAGCGAGCCCTGTTGTCAAAATCAAATTTTGTCGATCAGCGGTTCCGAACACCCAAAATTTTGCCTTTCCCCCCGATGGGTCCGGTATTTTTTCCAAAAAATTAAAAACGATCGCTGCTACTAAAAAACATATTGTTTTGACGCGGCGCGATGAAACTATCAAAAAAACGATTGTTTTTCGGAGTTACCCTGTTTCAAAATTTTTTTTTCCCCACTTTTTTGGGCGATCAGCGGTCGCCGAACACCCAAAAATTTTGGGATCCCACCGATGCGAACCGGTATTTTTAAAAAAAAAAAGACGCTTACCAAAAAAGCATATTGTTCGACGCGGCGCAAAGATGCAAACCATCAGAAAACATCGATTGCTTTGCGAGAAGCGAGCCCTGTTGTCAAATATTTCATACTCACTTTTTTGTCGATCAGTGGTCGTCGAACACCAAAAAATTTTGCCATCCCACCGATGCGAACCGGTATTTTTCCAAAAATTAAAAACGATCGCTGCTACTAAAAAGCATATTGTTCGACGCGCGCGATGCAACTATCAGAAAACATCGATTGCTTTGCGAGAAGCGAGCCCTGTTGTGAAATATTTCATACTCACTTTTTTTGTCGATCAGCGGTCGCCGAACACCCAAAAATTTTGCCATCCCACCGATGCGAACCGGTATTTTTTCCAAAATTAAAAACGATCGCTGCTACTAAAAAGCATATGTCGACGCGGCAAGATGCATACTATCAGAAAACATCGATTGGTTTGCGAGAAGCGAGCCCTGTTGTGAAATATTTCATACTCACTTTTTGTCGATCAGCGGTCGCCGAACACCCAAAAATTTTGCCATCCCACCGATGCGAACCGGTATTTTTCCAAAATTAAAAACGATCGCTGCTACTAAAAAGCATATAGCCCGACGCGGCAAGATGCATACTATCAGAAAACATCGATTGGTTTGCGAGAAGCGAGCCCTGTTGTCAAATATTTCATACTCACTTTTTTGTCGATCAGGGTCCTCGAACACCCAAAAATTTTGCCATCCCACCGATGCGAACCGGTATTTTTCCAAAATAAAAACGATCGCTGCTACTAAAAAGCATATAGCCCGACGCGGCAAGATGCATTACTATCAGAAAACATCGATTGCTTTGCGAGAAGCACCTGTTGTCAAATATTTCATATCACTTTTTTGTCGATCAGCGGTCGCCGAACACCCAAAAAATTTTGCCATCCCACCGATGCGATCCCGGGATTTTTTCCCAAAAAATTAAAAAAAATCACTGCTACTAAACAAGCATATTGTTCGACGCGGCGCAATGCAAACTATCAGAAAACATCAATTTGGGTTTTCGAGAACAGCCCCGTTGTAAATATTTTATACTCACTTTTTTTTCGATCGCGGTCGCCGAAAACCCAAAAATTTTGATCCCCCCATGCAAAAAGGTATTTTCCCAAAAATTAAAAACGATCCTGCTACTAAACAAGCATATGTCCCACCCGGGATGCAACTATCCCGAAAAAATCTTTGGTTTTCGGCAGGCCCTGTTGTCAAATATTTCCACATGCTCCTTTTTTTGTCGATCTGGCGTTCTTAGACTTCCCCAAGAATTTTGCCACCCACCGATGCGATCCGGTATTTTTTCCAAAATTAAAAACGATCGCTGCTACTAAACAAACATATTGTTCGACGCGGCGCGATGCAAACTATCAGAAAAGATCGATTGGCTTCGCGGCGAAGCGAGCCCTGTTGTGAAATATTTCATACTCCACTTTTTTGTCGATCAGCGGTCGCTTGAACACCCAAAAAATTTTGCCACCCACCGATGCGATCCGGCATGGCTTTCTCAAAATTAAAAACGACTGCCGTTACTAAACAAGCATATTAATTCGACGCGGCGCGATGCAAACTATCAGAAAAGATCGATTTGTTTGCGAGAAGCGAGCCCTGTTGTGAAATATTTCATACTCACTTTTTTGTCGATCAGCGGTCACCGAACACCCAAAATTTTGCCATCCCACCGATGCGAACCGGTATTTTTTTTCCCCCAAAATTTAAAAAACCCCCCTCGCTGCTACTAAAAAACCTATAGCCCGACGCGGCAAGATGGGATACCAAACAGAAAACATCGATTGGTTTGCGAGAAGCGAGGCCCCGTTGTCAAATATTTCCTACCACTTTTTTTTTTTTGATCAGCTCCTTGAACACTCTAAAATTTTGCCATCCCACCGATGCGAAATGTTATTTTTTCCCAAAAAATTTAAAAAAGATCGTTTCTACTAAAAAACATATGGCCCCCCGCGGGGGCAAGATGCATACTATCAGAAAACATCGATTGGTTTGCGAGAAGCGAGCCCGGTAAAAATATTTCATACTCCTTTTTTTTGTTGATCAGCGGTCGCCGAACACCCAAAAAAATTTTGGGGATCCCACCGATGCGATCCGGTATTTTTTCCAAAAAATAAAAACGATCCTGCTAATAAACAAGCATATTGTTCGACACGGCCGGGTGCAAATATCAGAAAAAAATCGGTTTCTTTGCGAGAAGCGAGCCCTGTTGCAAATATTTTATACTCACTTTTTTGTCGATCAGCGGTCGCCGAACACCCAAAAAATTTTGCCATCCCACCGATGCGATCCGGTATTTTTTCCAAAAATTAAAAACGATCACTGCTACTAAACAAGCATATAGTTCGACGCGGCGCAATGTGCAAACTATCAGAAAACAACGATTGTTTGCGAGAAGCGAGCCCTGTTGTCAAATATTTCATACTCACTTTTTTGTCGATCAGCGGTCGCCGAACACCCAAAAAAAATTTTGCCATCCCACCGATGCGAACCGGTATTTTTTCCAAAAATAAAAACGATCGCTGCTACTAAACAAGCATATTGTTCTGACGCGGCGCGATGCAAACTATCAGAAAACATCGATTGCTTTGCGAGAAGCGAGCCCTGTTGTCAAATATTTCATACTCACTTTTTTGTCGATCAGCGGTCTCCGAACACCCAAAAAAATTTTGCCATCCCACCGATGCGATCCGGTATTTTTTCCATAAAATTAAAAACGATCGCTGCTACTAAACAAGCATATTGTTCGACGCGGCGCGATGCAAACTATCAGAAAAACATCGATTGCTTTGCGAGAAGCGAACCCTGTTGTCAAATATTTCATACTCACTTTTTTGTCGATCAGCGGTCGCCGAACACCCAAAAAATTTTGCCATCCCACCGATGCGATCCGGTATTTTTTCCAAAAATTAAAACGATCGCTGCTACTAAACAAACATATTGTTCTGACGCGGCGCGATGCAAACTATCAGAAAACATCGATTGCTTTGCGAGAAGCGAGCCCTGTTGTCAAATATTTCATACTCACTTTTGTCGATCTGCGGTCCGAGCTTACCCAAAAAATTTTGCCATCCCAATCGATGCGAGATCCGGTATTTTTCCAAAAATTAAAAACGATCGCTACATACAAAACAAGTATATAGCCCGACGCGTTGCGATGCATACTATCAGAAAACATCAAGATTGGTTTGCGAGGAAGCGAGCCCTGTTGTGAAAAAATTTCATACTTTACTTTTTTTTTGTCGGGTCAGCGGTCGCCGAACACCCAAAAAATTTTTCCATCCCCCCGATGCGAACCCGGGATTTTCTCCCAAAAATTTAAAAAAGATCGCTGCTACTAAACAAGTATATAGTCCCCACGCGTTGGGATGCATACTATCAGAAAAAAATCGGTTGGTTTGCGAAACCCTTTTTTTTTCCCCCCCCCCCAAAAATTTTCCCCCCCGGGGGTTTTTAAAAAAAAATTTTTTGGGGGGGAAAGGTTTTTTTTCCCCCCCCAAAAATAAAAAAATTTTTTAAAAAAAAAAAAAACAATTCCCTTTTTAAAAACCCTTTAAACCCCCCAAAAAAATTTTTTTTTTGGGGGGGAAAAAAAAAACCCTCCCCAAACAACCAATTTTTCCCCAAAAAAAAATCCCCTTTAAAAGCCCGGGGCCCCGGGGGGGGAAAAAAAAAAATTTTTTTTTGGGGGGCCCCCCAAAAAAAAAACCCTCCCCCTTTTTTTTTCCCCCCAAAAAAAAAATTTTTGGGAAAACCCCCCTTTTTAAAAAAAAAAACCCCAAAATTTTTCCCCCCCCTTTTTTGAAAAATTTTAAAAAAAAAATTTTTTTTTAAAAAGGGGCCCCCCAAAAAAAAATTTAAACCCCTTTTCCCCGGGGCCCCCCCCAAAAAAACCCCCCCAAACAAATTTTTTCCCCCTTTTTTAAAAAAAAAAAATTTTTTCCCCGGGGGGGTGGGAAAAAAAATTTTTTTTGGGGGGGGAAAAAAAAAACCCCCCTTTTTTTCCCCCTTTTTAAAAAAAAACCCCCAAAAAAAATTTTTTTCCCCAAAAAAAAAAAAAAATTTTTTAAAGGGGGCCCTTTAAAAAAAAATTTTTTTTTTTTTAAAAAAGGGGGGGGTTTTTTTCCCCCCCGGGTGGGGCCCCCCCCAAAAAATTTAAAAAAAAAATTTTTCCCAAAAAAAAATTTTAAAAAAACTTGGGGGGGGGGGAAAAAAAAAAAAAAAATTTTTTTGGGGGCCCCCAAAATTTTTAAAAAAATTTTTTTTTGGGGGAAATTTTTTTAAAAAAAAAACCCCCCAAAAAATTTTCCCCAAAAAAAGATTCCCCAAAAAACATTTTGGGGGGGGGGAAAAAAAAAAATTTTTTGGGGGGCCCCCCAAAAAAAAATTTTTTCCCCCCCCAAAAAGGGCCCCCAAAAAAAGGCCCCCCCAAAAAAAAATTTTTTTAAAAAAAAACCCCAAAAAAGTTTTTCGAAAGGGGGGGGAAAAAAAAAAATTTTTTAAAGGGGCCCCCCAAAAATTTTCCCCCCCGATCCGGGTTTTAAAAAAAAAAACCCTTCCAAAAAAATTTTTTTTTTAAAAAAATCCCCTTTAAAATTTTTGGGGGGCCCTTTTAAATATTTAAAAAATTTTTTTTGGGGGGGGGGCCCCCCCCTTTTTTTTTTTGGGGGGGGAAAAAAAAATTTTTCCCCCCCTTCAAACCCCTTTTTTTAAAAAAAAAATAAAAAAAAAACCCCCGGGGGGGCCCCTTTTAAAAAAAATTTTTTTTTAAAGCGGTTTTCCCCCCCCCAAAAAAAAAACCCCCCCAAAAAAGGGGCCCCCCCCAAAAAAAACCCCCCTTAAAAATATTTTTAAAAAAAAACCCCAAAAAACAAATTTTTGGGGCGGAAATTTTTAAAAAAATTTTTTTGGGGGCCCCCAAAAAAAAATTTTTTTTTCCCCCATGGGGGCCCCCCAAAAAAAACCATTTCCCCCAAAAAAAATTTTTTTTCCCCCAAAAAAAAGGGAAAAAAAAATTTTCCCCGGGGGGTGGAAAAAAAAATTTTTTTAAAAGGGGCCCCCCAAAAAATTTTCCCCCTTTTTTGGGGGGGCCCCCCCAAAAAAAAACCCCCCCAAACAACCTTTTTTTCCCCCAAAAAAAAAAAAATTTAAAATTTTTTTTTTAAAAAAGGGCCCCAAAAAAAAAAAATTTTGGGGGGGGGCCCCCCAAAAAAAAAAACCCCCCGGGGAACCGGGGCCCCCCCCAAAAAACCCCCCCCAACCCAAAAAAAAAAACCCAAAAAAAATTTTTTTTGGGGGCGGGCCCTTTTTCCAAAAAAAATTTTTTGGGGGGCCCCCCAAAAAAAATTTTTTTTTGCGGTCCCAAAAAAAATTTTTCCTGTCAAACCAAAAATTTTTTTTAAAAAAAAATTTTTTTAAAAAATTGCCCGGGGGGGCCCCCCCAAAAAAAAAAAAAATTTTTTTTTTTAAAAATTTTTAAAAAAAAAAATTTTTTTCCCCCCCGGGGCCCCCCCAAAAAAAAAAAAAACCCCCCAAAAAATTTTTTTTTAAAAAAAAAATAAAAAAATGTTGGCCCGGGGAAAAAAAAAATTTTTTTTTAAAGGGGGGGAAAAAAAAATTTTTTTCCCCCCCCCCCCCCTTTTTTTTTTTTCCCCCCCCCCTTTTTTTTTTTCCCCCCCTTTTTTAAAAAAATTTTAAAAAAGATCGCTGCTACTAAACAAGCATATTGTTCGACGCGGCGCGATGCAAACTATCAGAAAACATCGATTGCTTTGCGGCGAGCCACATTGTCAAATATTTCATACTCACTTTTTTTTGTCGATCCAGCGGTCGCCGAACACCCAAAAAATTTTGCCATCCCACCGATGCGAATCCGGTATTTTTTTCCAAAAATTAAAAACGATCGCTGCTACTAAACAAGCATATTGACGGCGCGATGCCAGGCTATCAGAAACATCGATTGCTTTGCGAGAAGCGAGCCCTGTTGTCAAATATTTCATACTCACTTTTTTGTCGATCAGCGGTCGCCGAACACCCAAAAAATTTTGCCATCCCACCGATGCGAACCGGTATTTTTTCCAAAATTAAAAACGATCGCTGCTACTAAAAAAGCATATTGTATCTGACGCGGCGCAATGCAAACTATCAGAAAAACATCGATTGGTTTGCGAGAAGCGAGCCCTGTTGTGAAATATATTTCATACCCACTTTTTTTTGTCGATCAGCGGTCGCCGAAACACCTTAAAAAAAAATTTTGCCATCCCACCGATGCAAACCGGTATTTTTTCCAAAAATTCAAAAACGATCGCTGCTACTAAACAACAAGCATAGTCGACGCGGCGCGATGCATACCATCAGAAAACATCGATTGCTTTGCGAGAAGCGAGCCCTGTTGTCAAATATTTTCACACTCACTTTTTTTGTCGATCAGCGGTCGCCGAACACCCAAAAATTTTGCCATCCCACCGATGCGAACCGGTATTTTTTCCAAAATTCAAAACGATCGCTGCTACTAAAAAGCATAAAGTTCGACGCGGCGCGATGCATACCATCAGAAAACATCGATTGGTTTGCGAGAAGCGAGCCCTGTTGTGAAATATTTCTTACTCACTTTTTTTTGTCGATCAGCGGTCGCCGAACACCCAAAAAATTTTGCCATCCCACCGATGCGAACCAGTATTTTTTCCAAAATTAAAAACGATCGCTGCTACTAAACAAGCATATTGCGCTCCGACGCGGCGCTGATAAACTATCAGAAAACATCGATTGCTTTGCGAGAAGCGAGCCCTGTTGTCAAATATTTCATACTCACTTTTTTTGTCGATCAGCGGTCGCCGAACACCCAAAAAATTTTTGCCATCCCACCGATGCGAACCGGTATTTTTTCCAAAAATTACAAAACGCATATTGTTCGCTGCTACTAAACAAGCATTTGTTTACGAGAAGCGGCCCGATGTGAAAACTCCAGTTCGAAAACATCGAATTTTGCCAACCCACCGATGAGTAAGCGAGCCCTGTTCTGAAATATATCATATGTACCACCGATTTTTTGCGGCGAGGCCCTGTTTGATATTTCATACTCACTTTTTTGTCGGTCAGCCGAACACCCAAAACATTTTGCCATCCCACCGATGCGATCCGGTATTTTTTCAAAAATTAAAACGATCGCTGCTACTAAACGCGGCGCGATGCAAACTATCAGAAAACATCGATTGCTTTGCAAGAAGCGAGCCCTGTTGTCAAATATTTCATACTCACTTTTTTGTCGATCAGCGGTCGCCGAACACCCAAAAAATTTTGCCATCCCACCGATGCGAACCGGTATTTTTTCCAAAAATTAAAAACGATCGCTGCTACTAAAAAGCCTATAGTCTGACGCGGCAAGATGCATACTATCAGAAAAACGTCGATTGCTTTGCGAAAGCGAGCCCTATTGTGAAATATTTCATACTCACTTTTTTGTCGATCAGTGGTCCGCCGAACATCCAAAAAATTTTGCCATCCCACCGATGCGGGTTCGGTATTTTTTCCAAAAATTCAAAACGATCGCTGCTACTAAAAAGCATATAGATTCGACGCGGCGCGATGCATACTATCAGAAAACATCGATTGCTTTGCGAGAAGCGAGCCCTGTTGTCAAATATTTCACACTCACTTTTTTTGTCGATCAGCGGTCGCCGAACACCCAAAAAATTTTGCCATCCCACCGATGCGATCCGGTATTTTTTCCAAAACTAAAAACGATCACTGCTACAATTACTAAAAACATATTGTTCGGACACGGCGCGATGCAAACTATCAGAAAACATCGATTGCTTTGCGAGAAGCGAGCCCTGTTGCGAAATATTTTATACTCACTTTTTTTTGTCGATCAGCGGTCGTCAAAGGTTCAAAAAATTTTGCCATCCCACCGATGCGATCCGGTATTTTTTCCAAAAATTAAAAACGATCACTGCTACTAAACAAGCATATAGTTCGACGCGGCGCAATGCAAACTATCAGAAAACATCGATTGCTTTTGCGAGAAGCGAGCCCTGTGCTACAAATATTTCATACTCACTTTTTTGTCGATCAGCGGTCGCCGAACACCCAAAAAATTTTGCCATCCCACCGATGCGAACCGGTATTTTTCCAAAATTAAAAACGATCGCTGCTACTAAACAAGCATATAGCCCGACGCGGCGTGATGCAAACTATCAGAAAACATCGATTGCTTTGCGAGAAGCGAGCCCTGTTGTCAAATATTTCATACTCACTTTTTTGTCGATCAGCGGTCTCCGAACACCCAAAAAATTTTGCCATCCCACCGATGCGATCCGGTATTTTTTCCAAAAATTAAAAACGATCGCTGCTACTAAACAAGCATATAGCCCGACGCGGCGCGATGCAAACTATCGTGAAAACATCGATTGCTTTGCGAGAAGCGAGCCCTGTTGTCAAATATTTCATACTCACTTTTTTGTCGATCAGCGGTCGCCGAACACCCAAAAATTTTGCCATCCCACCGATGCGATCCGGTATTTTTTCCAAAAATTAAAAACGATCGCTGCTACTAAACAAGCATATTGTTCGACGCGGCTGCGATGCATACTATCAGAAAACATCGATTGGTTTGCGAGAAGCGAGCCCTGTTGTGAAATATTTCACTCACTTTTTTTTGTCGATCAGCGGTCGCCGAACACCCAAAAAATTTTGCCATCCCACCGAGATGCGATCCGGTATTTTTTCCAAAAATTAAAAAACGATCGCTGCTACTAAAAAAGCATATAGCCCGACGCGGCGCAATGCAAAGTCTTAGAAAACATCGATTGCTTTGCGAGAAGCGAGCCCTGTTGTCAAATATTTCATCCTCACTTTTTTTGTCGATCAGCGGTCGCCGAACACCCAAAAAATTTTGCCATCCCACCGATGCGTTCCGGTATTTTTTCCAAAAATTAAAAACGATCGCTGCTACTAAACAAGCATATAGTTCGAAGCGGCGCAATGCAAACTCTCAGAAAACATCGATTGGTTTGCGAGAAGCGAGCCCTGTTGTCAAATATTTCATACTCACTTTTATTGTCGATCAGCGGTCACGAACACCCAAAAAATTTTGCCATCCCAACGATGCGATCCGGTATTTTTTCCAAAAATTAAAAACGATCGCTGGTACTAAGCAAGCATATAGCGCGACGCGGCGCGATGCATACTATCAGAAAACATCGATTTGTTTGCGAGAAGCGAGCCCTGTTGTCAAATATTTCATACTCACTTTTTTTGTCGATCAGCGGTCGCCGAACACCCAAAAATTTTGCCATCCCACCGATGCGAACCGGTATTTTTTCCCAAAATTCAAAACGATCGCTGCTACTAAACAAGCATATTGTTCGACGCGGCGCGATGCATACTATCAGAAAACATCGATTTGTTTGCGAGAAGCGAGCCCTGTTGTGAAATATTTTATACTCAGTTTTTTTGTCGATCAGTGGTCCTCAAAGGTCCAAAAAATTTTGCCATCCCACCGATGCGAACCGGTATTTTTTCCAAAAATTCAAAACGATCACTGCTACTAAAAAAGCATATATCCCGACGCGGCGCGATGCATACTATCAGAAAAGACCGATTTATTTGCGAGAAGCGAGCCCTGTTGTGAAATATTTCATACTCACTTTTTTTGTCGATCAGCGGTCACCGAACACCCAAAAAATTTTGCCATCCCACCGATGCGAACCGGTATTTTATCCAAAAATTCAAAACGATCGCTGCTACTAAACAAGCATATAGCCCGACGCGGCGCGATGCATACTATCAGAAAACATCGATTGGTTTGCGAGAAGCGAGCCCTGTTGTGAAATATTTCATACTCACTTTTTTTGTCGATCAGCGGTCGCCGAACACCCAAAAAATTTTGCCATCCCAACAATGCGAACCGGTATTTTTTCCAAAAATTAAAAACGATCGCTGCTACTAAAAAAGCATATAGCCCGACGCGGCAAGATGCAAAGTCTCAGAAAACATCGATTGCTTTGCGAGAAGCGAGCCCTGTTGTCAAATATTTCATACTCACTTTTTTTGTTGATCAGCGGTCGCCGAACACCCAAAAAATTTTGCCATCCCACCGATGCGATCCGGTATTTTTTCCAAAAATTAAAAACGATCGCTGCTACTAAACAAGCATATTGTTCGACGCGGCGCGATGCAAACTATCAGAAAACATCGATTGCTTTGCGAGAAGCGAGCCCTGTTGTCAAATATTTCATACTCACTTTTTTTGTCGATCAGCGGTCGCCGAACACCCAAAAAATTTTGCCATCCCACCGATGCGATCCGGTATTTTTTCCAAAAATTAAAAACGATCGCTGCTACTAAACAAGCATATTGTTCGACGCGGCGCGATGCAAACTATCAGAAAACATCGATTTGTTTGCGAGAAGCGAGCCCTGTTGTGAAATATGTCATACTCACTTTTTTTGTCGATCAGCGGTCGCCGAACACCCAAAAATTTTGCCATCCCACCGATGCGAACCGGTATTTTTTCCAAAAATTCAAAACGATCGCTGCTACTAAACAAGCATATAGCCCGACGCGGCGCGATGCATACTATCAGAAAACATCGATTTGTTTGCGAGAAACGAGCCGTGTTGTGAAATATTTTATACTCAGTTTTTTTGTCGATCAGTGGTCCCCAAAGCTCCAAAAAATTTTTGCCATCCCATAAACAATCGATGCGGTATTTTTTACGAAAAATTCAAAACGATCGCTGCTACTAAAAAGCAGCGGTCGCCGAAGCATATAGCCCGACGCGGTATTTTTCCAAAAATGTAAAACGATGCATACTATCAGAAAACATCGATTGTGCTTGCGAGAAGCGAGCCCTGTTGTCAAATATTTCATACTCACTTTTTTTCTCGATCAGCGGTCGCCGAACACCCAAAAAAATTTTGCCATCCCACCGATGCGATCCGGTATTTTTTCCAAAATTAAAAACGATCGCTGCTACTAAACAAGCATATTGTTCGACGCGGCGCGATGCAAACTATCAGAAAACATCGATTGCTTTGCGAGAAGCGAGCCCTGTTGTCAAATATTTCATACTCACTTTTTTGTCGATCAGCGGTCGCCGAACACCCAAAAAATTTTGCCATCCCACCGATGCGAACCGGTATTTTTTTCAAAAATTAAAAACGATCGCTGCTACTAAACAAGCATATAGCGCGACGCGTTGCAATGCATACTATCAGAAAACATCGATTTGTTTGCGAGAAGCGAGCCCTGTTGTCAAATATTTCATACTCACTTTTTTTGTCGATCAGCGGTCGCCGAACACCCAAAAATTTTGCCATCCCACCGATGCGAACCGGTATTTTTTCAAAATTAAAAACGATCGCTGCTACTAAACAAGCATATAGCGCGACGCGTTGCAATGCATACTATCAGAAAACATCGATTTGTTTGCGAGAAGCGAGCCCTGTTGTCAAATATTTCATACTCACTTTTTTTGTCGATCAGCGGTCGCCGAACACCCAAAAATTTGCCATCCCACCGATGCGAACCGGTATTTATTCCAAAAATTAAAAACGATCGCTGCTACTAAAAAAGCATATAGCCCGATGCGGCAAGTTGCATACTATCAGAAAACATCGATTGCTTTGCGAGAAGCGAGCCCTGTTGTCAAATATTTCATACTCACTTTTTTTTTCGATCAGCGGTCGCCGAACACCCAAAAAATTTTGCCATCCCACCGATGCGAACCGGTATTTTTTCCAAAAATTAAAAACGATCGCTGCTACTAAAAAACATATAGCCCGACGCGGCAAGATGCATACTATCAGAAAACATCGATTGGTTTGCGAGAAGCGAGCTCTATTGTGAAATATTTCATATTCACTTTTTTTGTCGATCAGTGGTCCTCGATGGTCCAAAAAATTTTGCCATCCCACCGACGCGAACCGGTATTTTTTCCAAAAATTAAAAACGATCGCTGCTACTAAACAAGCATATAGCCCGACGCGGCAAGATGCATACTATCAGAAAACATCGATTGGTTTGCGAGAAGCGAGCCCTGTTGTGAAATATTTTATACTCACTTTTTTTGTCGATCAGCGGTCACCGAACACCCAAAAAATTTTGCCATCCCACCGATGCAAACCGGTATTTTTTCCAAAAATTAAAAACGATCGCTGCTACTAAACAACCATATAGACCGACGCGTTGCAATGCAAACTATCAGAAAACATCGATTGCGTTGCGAGAAGCGAGCCCTGTTGTGAAATATTTCATACTCACTTTTTTTGTCGATCAGCGGTCGCCGAACACCCAAAAATTTTGCCACCCCACGGATGCGAACCGGTATTTTTTCCAAAAATTAAAAACGATCGCTGCTACTAAAAAAGCATATAGCCCGACGCGGCAAGATGCATACTATCAGAAAACATCGATTTGTTTGCGAGAAGCGAGCCGTGTTGTGAAATATTTTATACTCAGTTTTTTTGTCGATCAGTGGTCCTCAAAGCTCCAAAAATTTTGCCATACCACCGATGCGAACCGGTATTTTTTCCAAAATTCAAAACGATCGCTGCTACTTAACAAGTATATAGCCCGACGCGGCGCGATGCATACTATCAGAAAACATCGATTTGTTTGCGAGAAGCGAGCCGTGTTGTGAAATATTTTATACTCAGTTTTTTTGTCGATCAGTGGTCCTCAAAGCTCCAAAAAATTTTGCCATACCACCGATGCGAACCGGTATTTTTTCCAAAAATTCAAAACGATCGCTGCTACTAAACAAGCATATAGCCCGACGCGGCGCGATGCATACTATCAGAAAACATCGATTTGTTTGCGAGAAGCGAGCCGTGTTGTGAAATATTTTATACTCAGTTTTTTTGTCGATCAGTGGTCCTCAAAGCTCCAAAAATTTTGCCATACCACCGATGCGAACCGGTATTTTTTCCAAAATTCAAAACGATCGCTGCTACTAAACAAGCATATAGCCCGACGCGGCGCGATGCATACTATCTGAAAAACATCGATTTGTTTGCGAGAAGCGAGCCCTGTTGTGAAATATGTCATACTCACTTTTTTGTCGATCAGCGGTCGCCGAACACCCAAAAATTTTGCCATCCCACCGATGCGAACCGGTATTTTTTCCAAAAATTCAAAACGATCGCTGCTACTTAACAAGCATATAGCCCGACGCGGCGCGATGCATACTATCAGAAAACATCGATTTGTTTGCGAGAAGCGAGCCGTGTTGTGAAATATTTTATACTCAGTTTTTTTGTCGATCAGTGGTCCTCAAAGCTCCAAAAATTTTGCCATACCACCGATGCGAACCGGTATTTTTTCCAAAATTCAAAACGATCGCTGCTACTAAACAAGCATATAGCCCGACGCGGCGCGATGCATACTATCTGAAAACATCGATTTGTTTGCGAGAAGCGAGCCCTGTTGTGAAATATGTCATACTCACTTTTTTTGTCGATCAGCGGTCGCCGAACACCCAAAATTTTGCCATCCCACCGATGCGAACCGGTATTTTTTCCAAAATTCAAAACGATCGCTGCTACTAAAAAAGCATATAGCCCGACGCGGCAAGATGCATACTATCAGAAAACATCGATTGCTTTGCGAGAAGCGAGCCCTGTTGTCAAATATTTAATACTCACTTTTTTTGTCGATCAGCAGTCGCCGAACACCCAAAAAATTTTGCCATCCCATAAAAACGATCGCTGCTACTAAACAAGCATATAGCCCGACGCGGCGCGATGCATACTATCAGAAAACATCGATTTGTTTGCGAGAAACGAGCCGTGTTGTGAAATATTTTATACTCAGTTTTTTTGTCGATCAGTGGTCCTCAAAGCTCCAAAAAATTTTGCCATCCCACCGATGCGAACCGGCATTTTTTCCAAAAATTCAAAACGATCGCTGCTACTAAAAAAGCATATAGCCCGACGCGGCGCGATGCATACTATCAGAAAAGATCGATTTGTTTGCGAGAAGAGAGCCCTGTTGTGAAATATTTCATTCTCACTTTTTTCGTCGATCAGCGGTCGCCGAACACCCAAAAATTTTGCCATCCCACCGATGCGAAACGGTATTTTTTCCAAAAATTCAAAACGATCGCTGCTACTAAACAAGCATAAAGCCCGACGCGGCGCTGCTACTAAACAAGCATATTGTTCGACGCGGCGCGATGCAAACTATCAGAAAACATCGATTGTTTTGCGAGAAGCGAGCCCTGTTGTCAAATATTTCATACTCACTTTTTTGTCGATCAGCGGTCGCCGAACACCCAAAAATTTTGCCATCCCACCGATGCGAACCGGTATTTATTCCAAAAATTAAAAACGATCGCTGCTACTAAAAAAGCATATAGCCCGATGCGGCAAGTTGCATACAATCAGAAAACATCGATTGCTTTGCGAGAAGCGAGCCCTGTTGTCAAATATTTCATACTCACTTTTTTTTTTCGATCAGCGGTCGCCGAACACCCAAAAAATTTTGCCATCCCACCGATGCGAACCGGTATTTTTTCCAAAATTAAAAACGATCGCTGCTACTAAAAAAACATATAGCCCGACGCGGCAAGATGCATACTATCAGAAAAACATCGATTGGTTTGCGAGAAGCGAGCTCTATTGTGAAATATTTCATATTCACTTTTTTGTCGATCGGTGGTCCTCGATGGTCCAAAAATTTTGCCATCCCACCGACGCGAACCGGTATTTTTTCCAAAAATTAAAAAACGATCGCTGCTACTAAACAAGCATATAGCCCGACGCGGCAAGATGCATACTATCAGAAAACATCGATTGGTTTGCGAGAAGCGAGCCCTGTTGTGAAATATTTTATACTCACTTTTTTTGTCGATCAGCGGTCACCGAACACCCAAAAAATTTTGCCATCCCACCGATGCAAACCGGTATTTTTTCCAAAAATTAAAAACGATCGCTGCTACTAAACAACCATATAGACCGACGCGTTGCAATGCAAACTATCAGAAAACATCGATTGCGTTGCGAGAAGCGAGCCCTGTTGTGAAATATTTCATACTCACTTTTTTTGTCGATCAGCGGTCGCCGAACACCCAAAAATTTTGCCACCCCACGGATGCGAACCGGTATTTTTTCCAAAAATTAAAAACGATCGCTGCTACTAAAAAAGCATATAGCCCGACGCGGCAAGATGCATACTATCAGAAAACATCGATTTGTTTGCGAGAAGCGAGCCGTGTTGTGAAATATTTTATACTCAGTTTTTTTGTCGATCAGTGGTCCTCAAAGCTCCAAAAAATTTTGCCATACCACCGATGCGAACCGGTATTTTTTCCAAAAATTCAAAACGATCGCTGCTACTTAACAAGTATATAGCCCGACGCGGCGCGATGCATACTATCAGAAAACATCGATTTGTTTGCGAGAAGCGAGCCGTGTTGTGAAATATTTTATACTCAGTTTTTTTGTCGATCAGTGGTCCTCAAAGCTCCAAAAATTTTGCCATACCACCGATGCGAACCGGTATTTTTTCCAAAATTCAAAACGATCGCTGCTACTAAACAAGCATATAGCCCGACGCGGCGCGATGCATACTATCAGAAAACATCGATTTGTTTGCGAGAAGCGAGCCGTGTTGTGAAATATTTTATACTCAGTTTTTTTTGTCGATCAGTGGTCCTCAAAGCTCCAAAAATTTTGCCATACCACCGATGCGAACCGGTATTTTTTCCAAAAATTCAAAACGATCGCTGCTACTAAACAAGCATATAGCCCGACGCGGCGCGATGCATACTATCTGAAAACATCGATTTGTTTGCGAGAAGCGAGCCCTGTTGTGAAATATGTCATACTCACTTTTTTTGTCGATCAGCGGTCGCCGAACACCCAAAAATTTTGCCATCCCACCGATGCGAACCGGTATTTTTTCCAAAAATTCAAAACGATCGCTGCTACTTAACAAGCATATAGCCCGACGCGGCGCGATGCATACCATCAGAAAACATCGATTTGTTTGCGAGAAGCGAGCCGTGTTGTGAAATATTTTATACTCAGTTTTTTTGTCGATCAGTGGTCCTCAAAGCTCCAAAAAATTTTGCCATCCCACCGATGCGAACCGGCATTTTTTCCAAAAATTCAAAACGATCGCTGCTACTAAAAAAGCATATAGCCCGACGCGGCGCGATGCATACTATCAGAAAAGATCGATTTGTTTGCGAGAAGAGAGCCCTGTTGTGAAATATTTCATTCTCACTTTTTTCGTCGATCAGCGGTCGCCGAACACCCAAAAATTTTGCCATCCCACCGATGCGAAACGGTATTTTTTCCAAAAATTCAAAACGATCGCTGCTACTAAACAAGCATAAAGCCCGACGCGGCAAGATGCATACTATCAGAAAACATCGATTGGTTTGCGAGAAGCGAGCCCTGTTGTGAAATATTTTATACTCACTTTTTTTGTCGATCAGCGGTCGCCGAACACCCAAAAAATTTTTCCATCCCACCGATGCGATCCGGTATTTTTTTCCAAAAATTAAAAACGATCGCTGCTACTAAACAAGCATATTAGCCCGACGCGCGGCAAGATGCAAACTATCAGAAAACATCGATTGCTTTGCGAGAAGCGAGCCCTGTTGTCAAATATTTCATACTCACTTTTTTGTCGGTCAGCGGTCGCCGAACACCCAAAAATTTTGCCATCCCACCGATGCGATCCGGTATTTTTTCCAAAAATTAAAAACGATCGCTGCTACTAAACAAGCATATTGCCCGACGCAGCAAGATGCAAACTATCAGAAAACATCGATTGCTTTGCGAGAAGCGAGCCCTGTTGTCAAATATTTCATACTCACTTTTTTGTCGATCAGCGGTCGCCGAACACCCAAAAATTTTGCCATCCCACCGATGCGAACCGGTATTTCTTCCAAAAATTAAAAACGATCGCTGCTACTAAACAAGCATAAAGCCCGACGCGGCGCGATGCATACTATCAGAAAACATCGATTGGTTTGCGAGAAGCGAGCCCTGTTGTCAAATCATACTCGGTTTTTTTTTCATACTCAACTTTTTTGTCGATCAGCGGTCGCCGAACACCCAAAAATTTTGCCATCCCACCGATGCAATCCGGTATTATTTTTTCCAAAAATAAAACGATCGCTGCTACTAAACAAGCATATAGCCCGACGCGGCGCGATGCATACTATCAGAAAACATCGATTGGTTTGCGAGAAGCGAGCCCTGTTGTCAAATATTTCATACTCACTTTTTTGTCGATCAGCGGTCGCCGAAAATTTTGCCATCCCACCCGGTATTTTTTCCAAAAATTTTGCCATCCCAGAAAAACATCGATGCGAGAACCGAGCCCGGTATTTTGTCGATTCCAAAAATTTTGCCATCCCAAAAACGATTTTTTCAAAAATTAAAAAGCTGCTACTAAAAGCATATAGCCCGACGCGGCAAGATGCATACTATCAGAAAACATCGATTGGTTTGCGAGAAGCGAGTCCTGTTGTGAAATATTTCATACTCACTTTTTTGTCGATCAGCGGTCGCCGAACACCCAAAAAATTTTGCCATCCCACCGATGCGAACCGGTATTTTTTCCAAAAATTAAAAACGATCGCTGCTACTAAAAGAAGCATATAGCCCGACGCGGCAAGATGCATACTATCAGAAAACATCGATTGCGTTTGCGAGAAGCGAGCCCTGTTGTGAAATATTTTATACTCACTTTTTTTTGTCGATCAGCGGTCGCCGAACACCCAAAAAATTTTGCCATCCCACCGATGCGAACCGGTATTTTTTCCAAAAATTAAAAACGATCGCTGCTACTAAACAAGCATATAGCCCGACGCGGCAAGATGCATACCATCAGAAACACATCGATTGCGTTTTGCGAGAAGCGAGCCCTGTTGTGAAATATTTCATACTCACTTTTTTTTTTGTCGATCAGCGGTCGCCGAACACCCAAAAATTTTTGCCATCCCACCGATGCGAACCGGTATTTTTTTCAAAATTAAAAACGATCGCTGCTACTAAACAAGCATATAGTTCGACGCGGCGCGATGCAAACTATCAGAAAACATCGATTTGTTTTGCGAGAAGCGAGCCCTGTTGTCAAATATTTCATACTCAGTTTTTTGTCGATCAGCGGTCGCCGAACACCCAAAAATTTTGCCATCCCACCGATGCGATCCGGTATTTTTTCCAAAATTAAAAACGATCGCTGCTACTTAAACAAAGCATATAGCCCGACGCGGCAAGATGCATACTATCAGAAAACATCGATTGGTTTGCGAGAAGCGAGCCCTGTTGTCAAATATTTCATACTCACTTTTTTGTCGATCAGCGGTCGCCGAACACCCAAAAAATTTTGCCATCCCACCGATGCGAACCGGTATTTTTTCCAAAAATTAAAAACGATCGCTGCTACTAAAAAGCATATAGCCCGACGCGGCAAGATGCATACTATCAGAAAACATCGATTGCGTTTTGCGAGAAGCGAGCCCTGTTGTCAAATATTTCATACTCACTTTTTTGTCGATCAGCGGTCGCCGAACACCCAAAAAATTTTGCCATCCCACCGATGCGAACCGGTATTTTTTCAAAAATTAAAAACGATCGCTGCTACTAAACAAGCATATAGTTCGACGCGGCAAGATGCATACTATCAGAAAAACATCGATTGCTTTGCGAGAAGCGAGCCCTGTTGTCAAATATTTCATACTCACTTTTTTTGTCGATCAGCGGTCGCCGAACACCCAAAAAATTTTGCCATCCCACCGATGCGATCCGGTATTTTTTCCAAAAATTAAAAACGATCGCTGCTACTAAACAAGCATATTGTTCGACGCGGCGCGATGCAAACTATCAGAAAACATCGATTGCTTTGCGAGAAGCGAGCCCTGTTGTCAAATATTTCATACTCACTTTTTTTGTCGATCAGCGGTCGCCGAACACCCAAAAAATTTTGCCATCCCACCGATGCGATCCGGTATTTTTTCCAAAAATTAAAAACGATCGCTGCTACTAAAAAAGCATATAGCCCGACGCGGCAAGATGCATACTATCAGAAAACATCGATTGGTTTGCGAGAAGCGAGCCCTGTTGTCAAATATTTCTATACTCTACTTTTTTTTTGTCGATCAGCGGTCGCCGAACACCCAAAAAATTTTGCCATCCCACCGATGCGAACCGGTATTTTTTCCAAAATTAAAAACGATCGCTGCTACTAAAAAGCATATAGCCCGACGCGGCAAGATGCATACCATCAGAAACATCGGATTGGTTTTTGCGAGAAGCGAGCCCTGTTGTGAAATATTTCATACTCACTTTTTTGTCGATCAGCGGTCGCCGAACACCAAAAAATTTTGCCATCCCACCGATGCGAACCGGTATTTTTTCCAAAAATTCAAAAACGATCAGCTGCTACTAAACAAGCATATAGCCCGACGCGGCAAGATGCATACTATCAGAAAACATCGATTGCTTTGCGAGAAGCGAGCCCTGTTGTCAAATATTTCATACTCACTTTTTTGTCGATCAGCGGTCGCCGAACACCCAAAAATTCCCACCGATGCGAACCGGTATTTTTTCAAAAATTAAAAACGATCGCTGCTACTAAAAAAGCATATAGCCCGACGCGGCAAGATGCATACTATCAGAAAACATCGATTGGTATGTGAGAAGCGAGCCCTGTTGTGAAATATTTCATACTCACTTTTTTTCTCGATCAGCGGTCGCCGAACACCCAAAAAATTTTGCCAGCCCAACGATGCGATCCGGTATTTTTTCCAAAAATTAAAAACGATCGCTGCTACTAAAAAAGCATATAGCCCGACGCGGCGCGATGCATACTATCAGAAAACATCAATTGCTTTGCGAGAAGCGAGCCCTGTTGTCAAATATTTCATACTCACTTTTTTTGTCGATCAGCGGTCACCGAACACCCAAAAAATTTTGCCATCCCACCGATGCGAACCGGTATTTTTTCCAAAAATTCAAAACGATCGCTGCTACTAAACAAGCATATAGCCCGACGCGGCGCGATGCATACTATCAGAAAACATCGATTGGTTTGCGAGAAGCGAGCCCTGTTGTGAAATATTTTATACACTTTTTTGTCGATCAGCGGTCGCCGAACACCCAAAAAATTTTGCCATCCCACCGATGCAAACCGGTATTTTTTCCAAAAATTAAAAACGATCGCTGCTACTAAAAAAGCATATAGCCCGACGCGGCGCAATGCAAACTATCAGAAAACATCGATTGCTTTGCGAGAAGCGAGCCCTGTTGTCAAATATTTCATACTCACTTTTTTGTTCGATCAGCGTTCGCCGAACACCCAAAAAAATTTTGCAATCCCACCGATGCAAACCGGTATTTTTTCCAAAATTAAAAACGATCGCTGCTACTAAAAAGCATATAGCCCGACGCGGCGCAATGCAAACTATCAGAAAACATCGATTGGTTTGCGAGAAGCGAGCCCTGTTGTCAAATATTTCATACTCACTTTTTTGTCGATCAGCGGTCGCCGAACACCCAAAAAATTTGCCATCCCACCGATGCGATCCGGTATTTTTTCCAAAATTAAAAACGATCGCTGCTACTAAACAAGCATATTGTTCGACGCGGCGCGATGCAAACTATCAGAAAACATCAATTGCTTTGCGAGAAGCGAGACCTGTTGTCAAATATTTCACACTCACTTTTTTTGTCGATCAACGGTCGCCGAACACCCAAAAAATTTTGCCAGCCCAACGATGCGATCCGGTATTTTTTCCAAAAATTAAAAACGATCGCTGCTACTAAAAAAGCATATAGCCCGACGCGGCGCGATGCATACTATCAGAAAACATCGATTGGTTTGCGAGGAAGCGAGCCCTGTTGTCAAATATTTCATACTCACTTTTTTGTCGATCAGCGGTCGCCGAACACCCAAAAATTTTGCCATCCCACCGATGCGAACCGGTATTTTTCCAAAAATTCAAAACGATCGCTGCTACTAAACAAGCATATAGCCCGACGCGGCGCGATGCATACTATCAGAAAACATCGATTGGTTTGCGAGAAGCGAGCCCTGTTGTGAAATATTTTATACTCACTTTTTTTGTCGATCAGCGGTCGCCGAACACCCAAAAAATTTTGCCATCCCACCGATGCGATCCGGTATTTTTTCCAAAAATTAAAAACGATCGCTGCTACTAAAACAAGCATATTAGCCTGACGCGGCGCGATGCAAACTATCAGAAAACATCAATTTCTTTGCGAGAAGCGAGCCCTGTTGTCAAATATTTTCATACTCGTTTTTTTTTGTCGATCAGCGGTCGCCGAACACCCAAAAAAATTTTGCCATCCCACCGATGCGAACCGGTATTTTTCCAAAAATTAAAAACGATCGCTGCTACTAAACAAGCATATTGTTCGACGCGGCGCGATGCATACTATCAGAAAACATCGATTGGTTTGCGAGAAGCGAGCCCTGTTGTCAAATATTTCATACTCACTTTTTTGTCGATCAGCGGTCGCCGAACACCCAAAAAATTTTGCCATCCCACCGATGCGAACCGGTATTTTTTCCAAAAATTAAAAAACAATCGCTGCTACTAAAAAGCATATATAGCCCGACGCGGCGCAATGCAAACTATCAGAAAACATCGATTGTTTTGCGAGAAGCGAGCCCTGTTGTCAAATATTTCATACTCACTTTTTTGTCGATCAGCGGTCGCCGAACACCCAAAAAATTTTGCCATCCCACCGATGCGATCCGGTATTTTTTCCAAAATTAAAAACGATCGCTGCTACTAAACAAGCATATAGCCCGACGCGGCGCGATGCATACTATCAGAAAACATCGATTGGTTTGCGAGAAGCGAGCCCTGTTGTCAAATATTTCATACTCACTTTTTTGTCGATCAGCGGTCGCCGAACACCCAAAAATTTTGCCATCCCACCGATGCGATCCGGTATTTTTCCAAAAATTAAAACGATCGCTGCTACTAAACAAGCATATTGTTCGACGCGGCGCGATGCAAACTATCAGAAAACATCAATTGCTTTGCGAGAAGCGAGCCCTGTTGTCAAATATTTTCACACTCACTTTTTTTTTGTCGATCAGCGGTCGCCGAACACCCAAAAAATTTTGCCATCCCACCGATGCAAACCGGTATTTTTTCCCAAAAATTAAAAACGATCGCTGCTACTAAAAAGCATATAGCCCGACGCGGCGCAATGCAAACTATCAGAAAACATCGATTGCTTTGCGAGAAGCGAGCCCTGTTGTCAAATATTTCATACTCACTTTTTTTGTCGATCAGCGGTCGCCGAACACCCAAAAAATTTTGCAATCCCACCGATGCAAACCGGTATTTTTTCCAAAAATTAAAAACGATCGCTGCTACTAAACAAGCATATAGCCCGACGCGTTGCGATGCATACTATCAGAAAACATCGATTGGTTTGCGAGAAGCGAGCCCTGTTGTGGAATATTTATACTCACTTTTTTGTCGATCAGCGGTCGCCGAACACCCAAAAAATTTTGCCATCCCACCGATGCGAACCGGTATTTTTTCCAAAAATTAAAAACGATCGCTGCTACTAAACAAGCATATGTTCGACGCGGCGCGATGCATACTATCAGAAAACATCGATTGGTTTGCGAGAAGCGAGCCCTGTTGTCAAATATTTCATACTCACTTTTTTTGTCGATCAGCGGTCGCCGAACACCCAAAAAATTTTGCCATCCCACCGATGCGATCCGGTATTTTTTTCCAAAATTAAAAACGATCGCTGCTACTAAACAAGCATATTGTTCGACGCGGCGCGATGCAAACTATCAGAAAACATCAATTGCTTTGCGAGAAGCGAGCCCTGTTGTCAAATATTTCATACTCACTTTTTTTTTTTTGTCGATCAGCGGTCGCCGAACACCAAAAATTTTTGCCATCCCACCGATGCGATCCGGTATTTTTTCCAAAATTAAAAACGATCGCTGCTACTAAACAAGCATATAGCCCGACGCGGCGCGATGCAAACTATCAGAAAACATCAATTGCTTTGCGAGAAGCGAGCCCTGTTGTCAAATATTTCATACTCACTTTTTTGTCGATCAGCGGTCGCCGAACACCCAAAAATTATTTTTGCCATCCCACCGATGCGATCCGGTATTTTTTCCAAAATTAAAAACGATCGCTGCTACTAAACAAGCATATTGTTCGACGCGGCGCGATGCAAACTATCAGAAAACATCAATTGCTTTGCGAGAAGCGAGCCCTGTTGTCAAATATTTCATACTCACTTTTTTGTCGATCAGCGGTCGCCGAACACCCAAAAAATTTTGCCATCCCACCGGATGCAAACTCGGTATTTTTTCCAAAATTAAAAACGATCGCTGCTACTAAACAAGCATATAGCCCGACGCGGCGCGATGCAAACTATCAGAAAACATCAATTGGTTTGCGAGAAGCGAGCCCTGTTGTCAAATATTTCATACTCACTTTTTTGTCGATCAGCGGTCGCCGAACACCCAAAAAATTTTGCCATCCCACCGATGCGATCCGGTATTTTTTTCCAAAAATTAAAAACGATCGCTGCTACTAAAAAAGCATATAGCCCGACGCGGCGCGATGCATACCATCAGAAAACATCGATTGCTTTGCGAGAAGCGAGCCCTGTTGTGAAATATTTCATACTCACTTTTTTTGTCGATCAGCGGTCGCCGAACACCCAAAAATTTTGCCATCCCACCGATGCGATCCGGTATTTTTTCCAAAAATTAAAAACGATCGCTGCTACTAAACAAAGCATATAGCCCGACGCGGCGCGATGCATACTATCAGAAAACATCGATTGGTTTGCGAGAAGCGAGCCCTGTTGTCAAATATTTCATACTCACTTTTTTTGTCGATCAGCGGTCGCCGAACACCCAAAAAATTTTGCCATCCCACCGATGCGATCCGGTATTTTTCCAAAAATTCAAAAAAACGATCGCTGCTACTAAACAAGCATATAGCCCGACGCGGCGCGATGCATACTATCAGAAAACATCGATTGGTTTGCGAGAAGCGAGCCCTGTTGTCAAATATTTCATACTCACTTTTTTGTCGATCAGCGGTCGCCGAACACCCAAAAAATTTTGCCATCCCACCGATGCGAACCGGTATTTTTTCCAAAATTAAAAACGATCGCTGCTACTAAAAAAGCATATAGTTCGACGCGGCGCGATGCAAACTATCAGAAAACATCGATTGGTTTGCGAGAAGCGAGCCCTGTTGTCAAATATTTCATACTCACTTTTTTGTCGATCAGCGGTCGCCGAACACCCAAAAAATTTTGCCATCCCACCGATGCAAACCGGTATTTTTTCAAAAATTAAAAACGATCGCTGCTACTAAACAAGCATATAGCCCGACGCGGCGCGATGCATACTATCAGAAAACATCGATTGGTTTGCGAGAAGCGAGCCCTGTTGTCAAATATTTCATACTCACTTTTTTGTCGATCAGCGGTCGCCGAACACCCAAAAAATTTTGCCATCCCACCGATGCGATCCGGTATTTTTTCAAAAATTAAAAACGATCGCTGCTACTAAACAAGCATATTGTTCGACGCGGCGCGATGCATACTATCAGAAAACATCAATTGGTTTGCGAGAAGCGAGCCCTGTTGTCAAATATTTCATACTCACTTTTTTTGTCGATCAGCGGTCACCGAACACCCAAAAAATTTTGCCATCCCACCGATGCGAACCGGTATTTTTTCAAAATTCAAAACGATCGCTGCTACTAAACAAGCATATTGTTCGACGCGGCGCGATGCATACTATCAGAAAACATCGATTGGTTTGCGAGAAGCGAGCCCTGTTGTCAAATATTTTATACTCACTTTTTTGTCGATCAGCGGTCGCCGAACACCCAAAAAATTTTGCCATCCCACCGATGCGAACCGGTATTTTTTCCAAAATTAAAAACGATCGCTGCTACTAAAAAGCATATAGTTCGACGCGGCGCAATGCAAACTATCAGAAAACATCGATTGCTTTGCGAGAAGCGAGCCCTGTTGTCAAATATTTCATACTCACTTTTTTGTCGATCAGCGGTCGCCGAACACCCAAAAAATTTTGCCATCCCACCGATGCGATCCGGTATTTTTCCAAAAATTAAAAACGATCGCTGCTACTAAACAAGCATATAGCCCGACGCGGCGCGATGCATACTATCAGAAAACATCGATTGGTTTGCGAGAAGCGAGCCCTGTTGTCAAATATTTCATACTCTCTTTTTTTGTCGATCAGCGGTCGCCGAACACCCAAAAAATTTTGCCATCCACCGATGCGATCCGGTATTTTTTCAAAAATTAAAAACGATCGCTGCTACTAAACAAGCATATTGTTCGACGCGGCGCGATGCAAACTATCAGAAAACATCAATTGCTTTGCGAGAAGCGAGCCCTGTTGTCAAATATTTCATACTCACTTTTTTGTCGATCAGCGGTCGCCGAACACCCAAAAAATTTTGCCATCCCACCGATGCGAACCGGTATTTTTCAAAAATTAAAAACGATCGCTGCTACTAAACAAGCATATAGCCCGACGCGGCGCGATGCAAACTATCAGAAAACATCGATTGGTTTGCGAGAAGCGAGCCCTGTTGTCAAATATTTCATACTCACTTTTTTGTCGATCAGCGGTCGCCGAACACCCAAAAATTTTGCCATCCCACCGATGCGAACCGGTATTTTTTTCAAAATTAAAAACGATCGCTGCTACTAAACAAGCATATAGCCCGACGCGGCGCGATGCATACTATCAGAAAACATCGATTGGTTTGCGAGAAGCGAGCCCTGTTGTCAAATATTTCATACTCACTTTTTTGTCGATCAGCGGTCGCCGAACACCCAAAAAATTTTGCCATCCCACCGATGCGATCCGGTATTTTTTCCAAAATTAAAAACGATCGCTGCTACTAAACAAGCATATTGTTCGACGCGGCGCGATGCAAACTATCAGAAAACATCGATTTCTTTGCGAGAAGCGAGCCCTGTTGTCAAATATTTCATACTCACTTTTTTGTCGATCAGCGGTCGCCGAACACCCAAAAAATTTTGCCATCCCACCGATGCGATCCGGTATTTTTTCAAAAATTAAAAACGATCGCTGCTACTAAACAAGCATATTGTTCGACGCGGCGCGATGCAAACTATCAGAAAACATCGATTGCTTTGCGAGAAGCGAGCCCTGTTGTCAAATATTTCATACTCACTTTTTTTGTCGATCAGCGGTCGCCGAACACCCAAAAAATTTTGCCATCCCACCGATGCGATCCGGTATTTTTTCAAAAATTAAAAACGATCGCTGCTACTAAACAAGCATATAGCCCGACGCGGCGCGATGCATACTATCAGAAAACATCGATTGGTTTGCGAGAAGCGAGCCCTGTTGTCAAATATTTCATACTCACTTTTTTGTCGATCAGCGGTCGCCGAACACCCAAAAAATTTTGCCATCCCACCGATGCGAACCGGTATTTTTCCAAAATTAAAAACGATCGCTGCTACTAAACAAGCATATTGTTCGACGCGGCGCGATGCAAACTATCAGAAAACATCGATTGCTTTGCGAGAAGCGAGCCCTGTTGTCAAATATTTCATACTCACTTTTTTGTCGATCAGCGGTCGCCGAACACCCAAAAAATTTTGCCATCCCACCGATGCGATCCGGGTTTTTTCCAAAAATTAAAAACGATCGCTGCTACTAAACAAGCATATAGCCCGACGCGGCGCGATGCATACTATCAGAAAACATCGATTGGTTTGCGAGAAGCGAGCCCTGTTGTCAAATATTTCATACTCACTTTTTTGTCGATCAGCGGTCGCCGAACACCCAAAAAATTTTGCCATCCCACCGATGCGAACCGGTATTTTTCAAAAATTAAAAACGATCGCTGCTACTAAACAAGCATATTGTTCGACGCGGCGCGATGCATACTATCAGAAAACATCGATTGGTTTGCGAGAAGCGAGCCCTGTTGTCAAATATTTCATACTCACTTTTTTGTCGATCAGCGGTCGCCGAACACCCAAAAAATTTTGCCATCCACCGATGCGATCCGGTATTTTTCAAAAATTAAAAACGATCGCTGCTACTAAACAAGCATATTGTTCGACGCGGCGCGATGCAACTATCAGAAAACATCGATTGGTTTGCGAGAAGCGAGCCCTGTTGTCAAATATTTCATACTCACTTTTTTTTGTCGATCAGCGGTCGCCGAACACCCAAAAAATTTTGCCATCCCACCGATGCGATCCGGTATTTTTTCAAAAATTAAAAACGATCGCTGCTACTAAACAAGCATATTGTTCGACGCGGCGCGATGCAAACTATCAGAAAACATCAATTGCTTTGCGAGAAGCGAGCCCTGTTGTCAAATATTTCATACTCACTTTTTTGTCGATCAGCGGTCGCCGAACACCCAAAAAATTTTGCCATCCCACCGATGCGATCCGGTATTTTTTCAAAAATTAAAAACGATCGCTGCTACTAAAAAAGCATATAGCCCGACGCGGCGCGATGCATACTATCAGAAAACATCGATTGGTTTGCGAGAAGCGAGCCCTGTTGTCAAATATTTCATACTCACTTTTTTGTCGATCAGCGGTCGCCGAACACCCAAAAATTTTGCCATCCCACCGATGCGAACCGGTATTTTTTCCAAAAATTAAAAACGATCGCTGCTACTAAACAAGCATATAGCCCGACGCGGCGCGATGCATACTATCAGAAAACATCGATTGGTTTGCGAGAAGCGAGCCCTGTTGTCAAATATTTCATACTCACTTTTTTTTTGTCGATCAGCGGTCGCCGAACACCCAAAAAATCGCCGAACACCCAAAAAATTTTGCCATCCCACCGATGCGAACCGGTATTTTTCCAAAATTAAAAACGATCGCTGCTACTAAAAAAGCATATAGTTCGACGCGGCGCGATGCAAACTATCAGAAAACATCGATTGGTTTGCGAGAAGCGAGACCTGTTGTCAAATATTTCACACTCACTTTTTTGTTGATCAGCGGTCGCCGAACACCCAAAAAATTTTGCCATCCCACCGATGCGATCCGGTATTTTTCCAAAAATTAAAAACGATCGCTGCTACTAAAAAGCATATAGCCCGACGCGGCGCGATGCATACTATCAGAAAACATCGATTGGTTTGCAGAAGCGAGCCCTGTTGTCAAATATTTCATACTCACTTTTTTTTGTCGATCAGCGGTCGCCGAACACCCAAAAAATTTTGCCATCCCACCGATGCGAACCGGTATTTTTTCCAAAAATTAAAAACGATCGCTGCTACTAAACAAGCATATTGTTCGACGCGGCGCGATGCAAACTATCAGAAAACATCGATTGCTTTGCGAGAAGCGAGCCCTGTTGTCAAATATTTCATACTCACTTTTTTGTCGATCAGCGGTCGCCGAACACCCAAAAAATTTTGCCATCCCACCGATGCGATCCGGTATTTTTCCAAAAATTAAAAACGATCGCTGCTACTAAACAAGCATATTGTTCGACGCGGCGCGATGCATACTATCAGAAAACATCGATTGCTTTGCGAGAAGCGAGCCCTGTTGTCAAATATTTCATACTCACTTTTTTTGTCGATCAGCGGTCGCCGAACACCCAAAAAATTTTGCCATCCCACCGATGCGATCCGGTATTTTTCCAAAATTAAAAACGATCGCTGCTACTAAACAAGCATATTGTTCGACGCGGCGCGATGCAAACTATCAGAAAACATCGATTGCTTTGCGAGAAGCGAGCCCTGTTGTCAAATATTTCATACTCTTTTTTTTTTTGTCGATCAGCGGTCGCCGAACACCCAAAAAATTTTGCCATCCCACCGATGCGATCCGGTATTTTTCAAAAATTAAAAACGATCGCTGCTACTAAACAAGCATATTGTTCGACGCGGCGCGATGCAAACTATCAGAAAACATCGATTGCTTTGCGAGAAGCGAGCCCTGTTGTCAAATATTTCATACTCACTTTTTTGTCGATCAGCGGTCGCCGAACACCCAAAAAATTTTGCCATCCCACCGATGCGATCCGGTATTTTTTCAAAAATTAAAAACGATCGCTGCTACTAAACAAGCATATTGTTCGACGCGGCGCGATGCAAACTATCAGAAAACATCGATTGCTTTGCGAGAAGCGAGCCCTGTTGTCAAATATTTCATACTCACTTTTTTGTCGATCAGCGGTCGCCGAACACCCAAAAAATTTTGCCATCCCACCGATGCGAACCGGTATTTTTCCAAAAATTAAAAACGATCGCTGCTACTAAACAAGCATATTGTTCGACGCGGCGCGATGCAAACTATCAGAAAACATCGATTGCTTTGCGAGAAGCGAGCCCTGTTGTCAAATATTTCATACTCACTTTTTTTGTCGATCAGCGGTCGCCGAACACCCAAAAAATTTTGCCATCCCACCGATGCGATCCGGTATTTTTTCCAAAAATTAAAAACGATCGCTGCTACTAAACAAGCATATTGTTCGACGCGGCGCGATGCATACTATCAGAAAACATCGATTGCTTTGCGAGAAGCGAGCCCTGTTGTCAAATATTTCATACTCACTTTTTTTTGTCGATCAGCGGTCGCCGAACACCCAAAAAATTTTGCCATCCACCGATGCGATCCGGTATTTTTTCCAAAAATTAAAAACGATCGCTGCTACTAAACAAGCATATTGTTCGACGCGGCGCGATGCATACTATCAGAAAACATCGATTGCTTTGCGAGAAGCGAGCCCTGTTGTCAAATATTTCATACTCACTTTTTTGTCGATCAGCGGTCGCCGAACACCCAAAAAATTTTGCCATCCCACCGATGCGAACCGGTATTTTTTCAAAATTAAAAACGATCGCTGCTACTAAACAAGCATATAGCCCGACGCGGCGATGCATACTATCAGAAAACATCGATTGGTTTGCGAGAAGCGAGCCCTGTTGTCAAATATTTCATACTCACTTTTTTGTCGATCAGCGGTCGCCGAACACCCAAAAAATTTTGCCATCCCACCGATGCAAACCGGTATTTTTCAAAAATTAAAAACGATCGCTGCTACTAAACAAGCATATAGCCCGACGCGTTGCGATGCATACTATCAGAAAACATCGATTGGTTTGCGAGAAGCGAGCCCTGTTGTCAAATATTTCATACTCACTTTTTTGTCGATCAGCGGTCGCCGAACACCCAAAAAATTTTGCCATCCCACCGATGCGATCCGGTATTTTTTCCAAAATTAAAAACGATCGCTGCTACTAAACAAGCATATTGTTCGACGCGGCGCGATGCAAACTATCAAAAAACATCGATTGGTTTGCGAGAAGCGAGCCCTGTTGTCAAATATTTCATACTCACTTTTTTGTCGATCAGCGGTCGCCGAACACCCAAAAAATTTTGCCATCCCACCGATGCAAACCGGTATTTTTCAAAAATTAAAAACGATCGCTGCTACTAAACAAGCATATTGTTCGACGCGTTGCGATGCATACTATCAGAAAACATCGATTGGTTTGCGAGAAGCGAGCCCTGTTGTCAAATATTTCATACTCACTTTTTTGTCGATCAGCGGTCGCCGAACACCCAAAAAATTTTGCCATCCCACGATGCGACCGGTATTTTTTCAAAAATTAAAAACGATCGCTGCTACTAAACAAGCATATGTTTCGACGCGCTGATCGACAACAAATATTTCATACTCACTTTTTTGTCGATCAGCGGTCGCCGAACACCCAAAAAATTTTGCCATCCCACCGATGCGATCCGGTATTTTTTCCAAAAATTAAAAACGATCGCTGCTACTAAACAAGCATATTGTTCGACGCGGCGCGATGCATACTATCAGAAAACATCGATTGCTTTGCGAGAAGCGAGCCCTGTTGTCAAATATTTCATACTCACTTTTTTTGTCGATCAGCGGTCGCCGAACACCCAAAAAATTTTGCCATCCACCGATGCGATCCGGTATTTTTTCCAAAAATTAAAAACGATCGCTGCTACTAAACAATCATATTGTTCGACGCGGCGCGATGCAAACTATCAGAAAACATCGATTGCTTTGCGAGAAGCGAGCCCTGTTGTCAAATATTTCATACTCACTTTTTTTGTCGATCAGCGGTCGCCGAACACCCAAAAAATTTTGCCATCCCACCGATGCGAACCGGTATTTTTTCCAAAAATTAAAATTGATCGCTGCTACTAAAAAAGCATATAGCCCGACGCGGCAAGATGCATACTATCAGAAAACATCTATTGGTTTGCGAGAAGCGAGCCCTGTTGTGAAATATTTCATACTCACTTTTTTTGTCGATCAGCGGTCGCCGAACACCCAAAAAATTTTGCCATCCCACCAATGCGAACCGGTATTTTTCCAAAATTAAAAACGATCGCTGCTACTAAAAAGCATATAGCCCGACGCGGCGCAATGCAAAGTCTTAGAAAACATCGTCGATTGGTTTGCGAGAAGCGAGCCCTGTTGTCAAATATTTCATACTCACTTTTTTTGTCGATCAGCGGTCGCCGAACACCCAAAAAATTTTGCCATCCCACCGATGCGAATCGGTATTTTTTCCAAAAATTCAAAACGATCGCTGCTACTAAACAAGCATATAGCCCGACGCGGCGCGATGCAGACTATCAGAAAACATCGATTGGTTTGCGAGAAGCGAGCCCTGTTGTGAAATATTTTATACTCACTTTTTTGTCGATCAGCGGTCGCCGAACACCCAAAAATTTTGCCATCCCACCGATGCGAATCCGGTATTTTTTCCAAAATTCAAAACGATCGCTGCTACTAAACAAGCATATAGCCCGACGCGGCGCGATGCAAACTATCAGAAAACATCGATTGGTTTGCGAGAAGCGAGCCCTGTTGTGAAATATTTTATACTCACTTTTTTTTGTCGATCAGCGGTCGCCGAACACCCAAAAAATTTTGCCATCCACCGATGCGATCCGGTATTTTTCAAAAATTAAAAACGATCGCTGCTACTAAAAAAAGCATATTGCCCGACGCGGCGCGATGCATACTATCAGAAAACATCGATTCGTTTGCGAGAAGCGAGCCCTGTTGTCAAATATTTCATACTCACTTTTTTTTGTCGATCAGCGGTCGCCGAACACCCAAAAAATTTTGCCATCCCACCGATGCGATCCGGTATTTTTCAAAAATTAAAAACGATCGCTGCTACTAAACAAGCATATTGTTCGACGCGGCGCGATGCAAACTATCAGAAAACATCAATTGCTTTGCGAGAAGCGAGCCCTGTTGTCAAATATTTCACACTCACTTTTTGTCGATCAGCGGTCGCCGAACACCCAAAAAATTTTGCCATCCCACCGATGCGATCCGGTATTTTTTCCAAAATTAAAAACGATCGCTGCTACTAAACAAGCATATTGTTCGACGCGGCGCGATGCATACTATCAGAAAACATCGATTGCTTTGCGAGAAGCGAGCCCTGTTGTCAAATATTTCATACTCACTTTTTTGTCGATCAGCGGTCGCCGAACACCCAAAAAATTTTGCCATCCACCGATGCGATCCGGTATTTTTCAAAAATTAAAAACGATCGCTGCTACTAAACAAGCATATTGTTCGACGCGGCGCGATGCAAACTATCAGAAACATCGATTTGTTTGCGAGAAGCGAGCCCTGTTGTCAAATATTTTATACTCACTTTTTTGTCGATCAGCGGTCGCCGAACACCCAAAAAATTTTGCCATCCCACCGATGCGATCCGGTATTTTTTCCAAAATTAAAAACGATCGCTGCTACTAAACAAGCATATTGTTCGACGCGGCGCGATGCAAACTATCAGAAAACATCAATTGCTTTGCGAGAAGCGAGACCTGTTGTCAAATATTTCACACTCACTTTTTTGTTGATCAGCGGTGGCCGAACACCCAAAAAATTTGCCATACAAGCATATTGTTCGACGCGGCGCGATGCAACTATCAGAAAACATCAATTGCTTTGCGAGGAAGCGAGCCCTGTTGTCAAATATTTCATACTCACTTTTTTTGTCGATCAGCGGTCGCCGAACACCCAAAAAATTTTGCCATCCCACCGATGCGATCCGGTATTTTTTCAAAAATTAAAAACGATCGCTGCTACTAAACAAGCATATTCGACGCCGCGCGATGCAAACTATCAAGTATCAGTTGCTTTGCGAGAAGCGAGCCTGTTGTCAAATATTTCATACTCACTTTTTTGTCGATCAGCGGTCGCCGAACACCCAAAAAATTTTGCCGGCCACCGATGCGATCCGGTATTTTCCAAAATTAAAAACGATCGCTGCTACTAAACAAGCATATTGTTCGACGCGGCGCGATGCACACTATCAGAAAACATCGATTGCTTTGCGAGAAGCGAGCCTGTTGTCAAATATTTCATACTCACTTTTTTGTTGATCAGCGGTCGCCGAACACCAAAAAATTTTGCCTTCCACCGATGCGATCCGGTATTTTTCCAAAAATTAAAAACGATCGCTGCTACTAAAAAAAACATATAGCCCGACGCGGCGCGTGCATACTATCAGAAAACATCGATTTGTTTGCGAGAAGCGAGCCTTTTGAAAATTAACTCCTTGTCGATAGCGTCGCGCAAATGCATCCCAAAAAACCGATTTTCAAAATTAAAAAAATCAATAGCGCGCGAACATCAAAATCATCCGACCCTTTTTTTCTTTACTTTTTTGTCGATCAGCGGTCGCCGAACACCCCAAAAAAATTTTGGGGGCCATCCCAAAAATCGAGTTTTCGAACCGGTTTTTTTTTTTTCCCCAAAACATTCGGGAAAAAAAAAAAAGGCCCCCCTGGGGGTACTTTAAAAAAAGGGCG